>JBBPDJ010000008.1:7619172-7635744 GCA_037974625.1 Cucumis cinereus | reverse complement strand
TATTCATTGAAATTGAAATAATAACTGTTTATTAATAACGGTCAACGGTTTACATTTACTATCTACGAGTTTTAGGATATAAAGCCCAACAAGTCTATCAACTTGAAGTCAATCCTATTAATTTTTGAAGTTACCAATTATGTAGTTGAGGTTGTGAAAGAAATACTCTGTAGATGAATTGTCACACTACATATCAATATTTTCAAGCTCCCAAATATTTTTGTAGAATAATTGGGTGTGAAATCAAATTTATAAAAAACTTCATATGTCTGAAAATAAAATTATCAGTAAGTTAATAACCTCAGCAGGTCAATTGAATTGTAGTAAACGAAACGAAGAATTCAAACAGTCTAAACATCTAGGCTTAATGAAGCAACTTTTAAACCTGTAGCCATTTACAACAGTCTAGGATTAGCTTAGATGCAGATTACAAGAGGGTAAATCTGGAGGAAAATTTTCATCAGTTCTTCTCGGAGTTCTTATTATCCCCTTTGTCGCATCTATCCATATACCTTCTGTTACAGGTTGCGCATTGACATTTGTTTTGAGTTTGGTCTTTTTTCACATTCGCTTTTGCTCGTTGTGCTTCATTTTTAATGGACATTTTCACTAGTTCAGATTTACTTGTGTTCAACTAAAAATGTAATGGAAAAATTATTAGTTGCATCAAACAGTTAGTGAGTATTGACAGATTGCAAGTAGGATTGTTTCTTACATGTTTTAGTATGACTTTTGTACCAGGGTTGTTCTCATCAATGTTTGACAATCTATCATTCATTTGCAATTTTCTATTTACATGTTGTGCATAATCAAATACAGTATTCATGTGTTAGGGATCGTTTGGTTTTAGCAACCACCACAATAGTACAATAATTTAATACCTGAGGTTTGTGGGATAGTTGTTTGGTTGTGGACCATGATGGTCAGATTTTGTCCATAACCATCCTAGTGTATTAGTTGTACCAATTGTATTTATGGAGCAGTAAGTGTTTATAAATTACTCATTATATAAATGCTCAACAATTCAAATAAACATAATTGAATATAGTAATATACGACTTCTCCAAGCTTTCATATATTTTGTTTTCATAAATTGACAAGATGACATTATTGATTATGTCATCTGTATCTTCAGCTTCATATGACAATTAAGTTTACAATTTAAAATAATGTAAGTTTTACTTGATAAATTTGCATCATTATGTTTTGTATTAATTACCGACAGGTATTTGTTTCACTTTATTTTTTCATTGTTGTACTTGTATCTTCTTTATCCTTTTCTCTAGTTTTTTCTCGGTCATCCATTTTCTTATTCATGTTTTGGCTGTCATTTCTTGCTCCTTCTTCATCGTTGTCCCTGTTGCGAACCACTAGCTGAACATAAGTTTCAACCTCTTCTTCCTTTTCTTCCTCTTTTTCTTCCTATTCTTTTTCTAATTCATCTATTTTTTTTTCAAAATCTCTTGCCTGTTGTTTACAAAACAATTGTTAACTACACATTATTTACTGATACTTGAACGAACTAGTTTCAATACATACCATATATGGGGTACTTGAAGAAGCCTCTGCCTGTTTGGTTGCCATTGTTTCCATCATTATCTTTATTGTTATGGTCAAGTTTTATATCTTCTGATTCATGCCTTCTTCAACAGTCTTGATGTATTCTAAAATTTGTTGCATTTTCTTATCTGTTGACAGTTGACAACTTTCTATTCTCTCTAATACCTTCATTAATCCATCAGATTGGGAGGTGGAGGACATACTTTTATTCATTGTCAAATGCACAACTCTTTCAGCAGGTCGATTCTTTTTCATCTCTTGTTCGACCTCTTTTAATATTCGTTTCTCATCATCAATGAATGGCAAAAAGTATGACATTTTTTTCCTCCTCTAAAGCTAGTAGGGGACAGATCTCAAGCTGTTACAATATTCCAGAACATTATATGTCATAAAATTTCAAAATTATTAGTAAAGGTTTGTATGGTTGTAAATCTGTTCATACCTCTGCTGAATCAAAGACCTTCGTCTTAAGGTAGATTCATTTGGGGTGAGTGTCTGCAGCCCAATTTATGATTCGTTGCATTTTATTTGATACCTTTCGTGCAAAGAAATTTGGGGGAGAGCTGAGAGTAGGAATAACCTCATATGACCAAGCAAGAAGGGGAAATACACATCCTTCTAAGGATATCCCTGTTTGTCCCTTGCTATACACTGCTTTGTTAATGTATTCCACTAGCAGTTCAAATGAAATCCACCCCCAAGGATAACTGTCGAATAGCTCATTATCATCGGTCATTATTATATGGTTCCAATCAAGATGTAAATCCTCTTGTTTTGGTATTAAAATTTTATTCCAGAATGTATAACTTGGCCAGTTTAATTCAGTCATCATCGGTTCTCGTTGTGCTAACATTGAAAGTAACATTTAGATATTGTCTATTCATCGATTTCAGGATGTCAAAATATGTTTTTTATTTCAAAACACCACCTCCTTTTATTTTATCTTTTTCTATGGTTGGGATCTCTCCACAGTTCAGTCCGGTGATTAGTGCAAACTCATGTAAACCAAATTTTAACACCTTACCACCTATAAGAAAGTTTAGTTGGTTTACAAGTTTTGGTTTTCACAACCTTTGGATAACATGAAACAAAAGTTGGGATGATTGGTTTACTATTGAAAAGTCCAAGTAGTGACTGAATATTTCCCTCCTAAATTTTTCAGTTAGTTGTTCTCCAATATTTTCTTTAATTTTCTCTATTACACCACTACGTATCTGCAGATTGACTTTGAGTGGTTCATTTCTTCTTGATGAATACATTAGATACAGACAGTCCTAACAAAGCATAACAGTATGTACTATATTAGAACACGAACACAAGTAAATACATTCTATAACAATTTATATTGGAAAATACAAAACACTAGCAAATACATAGTATAACAGTAGACAACCAATGATATATCACAAATTTAAAAAATGTTCAATTTTAATGTAGTTTTCAAAGTATGGAAACCATATACAATGTGTGTGGAGTCTAAAGCGGCAAGTGAAGTAATATAATTCTATACTATTTAAGCAAGTATTTAGTTTCAGTTTAAATACTAAGGATTCAGAGATACAAGTATAAGTCATAAACACACTTAGAATTATACAAATGAATGTGAATGGTATAATTGGAAACTTTATGAAAATTCAGTAATACAGCAAAACCAAATACTCTGTATTTTCTTGTTCATACTAAAGTAGTGTCATTATATACATTTACAATGTATTGGAATAATCTAATCTCTTTTGTCTCTTCTACTTTTTGAATTCTCCCCCTTTTAGTTTTTGTATTCCTTTCCTTATTATTATCTGTTCTTCTTGATACCCATTAGTATGAAATTTTACGTTAGTAGGTAAACCTTTATAATATACACACATTTAGTTATTTTAAATTTGTAATGTCACCTTTTTTCCTTTCAAGACTCTTTTCGTCTTTTGTTTTTCACTATTAGATGTCTCTTCATCCAATGAGAAATCTTCTTCGTTCGTGTTTGATGAAGATACTTTCTTATCTTCTTCTTCTTTATAACCATCATCGTCTACTTCATCTTCTTCAATTTTAGTTTCCTCTTCAGCAGGGTTCTGTGAATGTGTACAATTTCTTTTAGTTACATGTTCATAGTTAGGTCTTATCGAATACATTGTCTTTTGAAAATTATTATAATAATATGATTATAAGACATCAAACCTTATTTTGTTGACTTGCTTCTCTATCTTCTTCTTCCTGGACTTCCTTGTTTATTTTCTGACTTTTCCTCATAGCCTGCGAATATAGATAGTATATTCAATACATTATTTACATGACAGTAAATAATTAACAATTTTAGCAAGGGCAATTATGCATTACCAAGCTTTTTATTCGAACTTTTTTGGGTTGATCATTTTGCTCTTTCATATCTTCTTCCTTTCTTTTTTACGTTGTACTGGCAACACGTGTTGATACTGAAGTTCCAACCATTATTTCTTCTTGTTGTCAAGATGTTGTTAGTTTTTTGTTTTCAGTATTGTACAAATTATAATTTAGATAAGTATACCTTGTCTTCGAGTTCAATTATTGTTAGATTTCTGTTCTCGTTCTTTTTTCCCCCACTTACTCTGACATCTTTCAATCGTTCACTGACTCTTGTTCCTCCTTCACTCTTTTTTTTCATATCTTTAGGTATTATCTATATTTATTAGAAAAACAATGTTGCTAAATATCTTTTATTTAGGGTTGTTGAAGATGCCTAAATTCTAGGAAAATAATGATTTTATTTATTCACCATGTTTTTCTAACTAATCTAGATATGGTTTCATTTTAAATTACATTCCTAATATTATTTCTGTTTCGTATCTTTTTCCTACAATATCTCAAAATAAAAAAAAATCGTAAAAGTAAGGTTGAAAGGCTAAAGGTCGAAGAGAGTAATGGATTTGGGGAAATAATGTGCATGCATTTTGGTTAGGTAGCTTAAATGTAGTACTTTAAAGAGAGAAGAATTTGAACCTTTTGTTAAATCGAGATGAATATGTTCATATTTAGGGAAATCCGACGTTGAAAGGCGTATCGTCAAAGCTTTGTCGCGGACGATCGAAGCTTGTGGTGGAAGACAATGGCTGAATGGAAGACAAAGGCTCTTGTTAGGAAATCACTGCGACTAATTTCAGTGGACGATCGGAAGGACGGAGTCACAGATGGAGTGTTTACCTAAGAAATATTGAATGGAGATGAAGACGGAGGGAGTAGGTTGAAATGAAAAAGGAGTGTAACGTTTTGGAAGATGAAAAGGTGGAGTTTGTATATTTTGCCATTTTTGAATCAGCACTGAGAAACATGATAAAAATTTGAAAGGTTGGAGAGAGATTCTGAAAAGAATCATAATCACAATTAATGTGATTTGATGGGTTTGTAAGGTATTTTAATATTCTTAATTATAGTGTATTTGGAATGATTATGTTTAAATGAGTTTTAGAATAGTTAGGGGTAGAGTTGACATTTTTAAAATTTTATTCGTTTTGCTATTTATATAATTAACTTTTTTTTACATTGTCCCAAACGATAATTAAAAATTTGCTATTTATCTTATCACCCCTAGAAAAATTTTGAAAAACGGAATTAGTCCACCCAAAAAGCCCAACCCATAGTGTAAATGCAAGACACAACGGTAAAAAATACCAAAACTGTATAGATAGACAGAGATAGACAACTATCCCCATCTATCTCAGATAGAATGTGATAAATGTCTATCTCTTCCTATCACTTAATTCTATTGCTTTTGCTAATTTTTCTTGGATGAGAGACAATTATAAAGCTCTATCATTGTCTATTTGAGGATAGACAAAGATAATAGAGTTTTATCTCTGTCTATCTGAGATAGACATCAATGAATGAGTTGATAGTTTGGTTGTAGTTCTTGGTTTGTAGCTCTTGGTTTTGCTGTTTTTGTATAATAAATGTTTTTTTATTAAATTAACTATCCAATCGTGATAGATAGAAATATATTTCTTTCTATCTTAGATAGACAAAGATAGAAGTCTATCTTCTATCATTGTCTATCACAAAGTAAAGAGATATACAAAGATAGATGTCTATCTTTATCTATCTATGATAATTCGAGATAGAGTTTTATCTTTGTCTATCTAGATAAACGTCTATCTCTATCTATCCATGATAATCAAAGATAAACTTTTATATCTTTCTATCACAAAAATATTTTGCCTCTTTAAATTAAGAGAAAGATGAAAATTGGGTGTCTTTCAGTTATTGTGAGAAAAAGAATTAATCGAATCTATAAATCTAGAAGACTGATGACAAAGACTATCTATCTTTGTCTATTTGTGATAGATGGAGATAAACATATCTTTATTTATCACAGATAGACAGATAACGCCCTATCTCTGACTATTTGTGTGGTAGACATGTCTATCTCAGATCGACAGAGATAACACTTTATCTTTGTCTATTTATATAGTCAGTTGAAGAAGAAGATGGGGAAGTTGATGTTCAAAGAAGATAATCCCAAATAATAATAATAATAATAAGATAATCCTGTAAAAATATATTTCTATCTCTTTCTATCTCAAACAACAAAGATGTCTATCTATGTCCCATAGTTCATTTGAAGAAAGAAGAAGAAAAAGATGAAGAATTAATTTGAGTATGTCATAGATAGAGATAAAATTCAACACATAAAGAATTGCTGAAGAAAAAGAAGAAGGAGAATGAAGAAGAAAAAGGAAAGAACATGAAGAATTACCAAAGAAGAAGAAAAAGAAGAAGAATTAAGAAGAAAAAGAAAAATAAGAACAAGAATTGCAGAGGAAGGAGGAGGAGGAGGAGAAGAAGAAGAAAAAAAAGAGAGATGCATACCTGAAGCTAAGGAAGATGAAGAAGGAAGAGACGTAGACGTTGCTGAAGAAGGAAAAAATTGGAGATGCTGAAATCAGAGATGAAGTTATGGGATTGGTCGCACCAATTTCAAATGGAGAAGGGTAATTTTGGTAATTTTTAAATGTTAAACGTGAGCTTATTTTTTTCTATAGATTGTAAATATTTTGGTATTTCTTCTATATGTGAAAATTTCTATTTATTATTTTTTCCCTAATTCAAAGTGATTTTTCTGTATAAAAGGCAAGTTCTACCTTCATTTCAAATATAGAAAAACATAGATGATTTATCTCCAAAATTCTAAAAAATAATATTCAAACGTTGAGTTGTTAGACGTCTCGATTCCACGACTCCTCTACCCCAAGGTCACCGTCTACGTATTTTAATTAATACTAAACCTTTACTCTATAAGTAGTAATTAATTTTTCCTCATCTTCATTGTCTTAAGATTTATCCATAACAGTTATAAGTAGTGTTTTAAAAAATAACAATAAATTTAATAAAAAAATTAATCAATATCCAATAAAATTTTCATGATACAACAAATATACATACTTTCACTCGCAACATAAAATATTTGGTTAAGCCACGTCTGCACAATAATAACATATACACATTCAAATCTAATATATAGTTCGTAGATAGCAGTTTCCCTCAGAAGCAAGCAATGGGTTGAACTTGACCAACTACAATTCCTCTTGCATTGTTACAACTAGCTTGGGCTGTTTGATTCTTATATGTAAGACTTATGTCTTCTAACTTTATTCCAACACATGGATTTGTTGGACTACAATCAAACATCATTGCGACTTTGGTGGTTGATGTTCCATGGATATCTTTGTATGTCACGTTGCTGATTTTAATCCCAGAAGCCTGTAATTAATATATGATTGGATAAAAACATTAGGAAAAAGAAAGTTGGAATTTCTTTATAAGATTGATGATTAGAGCATCTTAAATTGATTAAATTCATACCTTGCCTGGACAATCTTTGTGAGTTGGACAATAATTTTGATCGATAACAATTGGATTATGGACATTGTTCATTACAATATGTTGGAAAAGAATGTTTGTAGCAAACCCATTGCTTGGCTTCCCCCATGTTTTGATTCGTACCCCATTTTCGGTGCGTGAAAATACAACATTCTTTACGGTAACATTTTGTACCCCAATCTCTTTTACATCTTTTCCTAGACTACCAATGCTGCAAATTAAATCAACCAAATTATTGCACACTTTTTACAAGAATTTACCAAACATTTATCATATAAATTATCGTAATAATTCAAAAAAAATGTTTACCTTATTCCATGACCAGGTCCACACGAAATATTTTCAATCTGTAAGTTGGAAGTACTAGGACCAACAGAAATGCAATCATCTCCGGTGCCTATTTTGGAATTTATAATGATCACATTTGACGATGATTGCACATGAATTCCATCAGTGTTAGGACTATCACTCGAGGCGGATACCTTAAGACCATTAATCATCACATTTTCGCAGCCATTTATGGCTACATGGAACATTTGGCTATTAAGTGATTTCAGGTTATTGACCACTACATTTTTGGAGTTGGAGAATTCAAGGGTCTGCAATGCACAAGAGACAAAACTAATTTAATGAAGAATATACATAAACCACTTTGAAAGGAATTGATTAAGAGTGTTATAAGAAGAATACCGTGGCACCAGTTGGGCAAAGAGTGTTATAAGAAGAATTCTTGCAAGCCCATAAGGCAGCTCCTTTCCCGTCAAGATTGCCACCTAAGATAGTCATTCCATCTACATGCCTAAACACTATCCAAGCTGCAGAGTTTCCAATAACTAAAAAGTTAGAGGGAGCCTCCAAAGTGCCATCAATGCGAAAGATGATTGCATTATTGTTGCAAGGTCCGTTGAATGTTACGTTATGAAGGCAATATTTTCCTCGTGGAACATAAATAGTGACCTTTTTTGTAGAGGCACAAGCATTAGCCCATGCCATTTGAAATGCTTGTGTTGAGTCAGTTGTTCCATCACCTTTGGCTCCAAAGTTAAGAACGTTGTAAGATGATGCATTAACAAACATACTCAAGTTGCAGAACGCCACTAACAAAATGAATGTAGTAATCAAACTCCCGTGGTTCTCAAGTCGGATGATTGTCATCTTAACAAAATTTTCTTATCCTACTTTTTCCAAATGCTTAATGTTGTGGCTGTGAGAAAGAAAAAGCTAAAGATGAAAAAGTAGAATAGAATTATGGATGTTGTTGTGAAATAAAAAGAAATTGTGTGGTGGTATTTATAGGATCATCAATGTCAAAGAAACAGCAAAATGTAAATACAAAATAAAATTAAATAATAGGATCGATAGAGTTCTGCTATCGTCTTATTTGTAATTTTAATTATTGCAAGGGAGAAGGCCAAGAAAACTGAGTGGCTTAAACATTAAGAATAATAACGAAGTTTGACTTAAGGCCTCATTTTTTAAGTTGAAAAAAAAAATCATGAAAATTAATGCAAGGATGTTATTAATTATAATGTAATTTATGAGTGTATATATCTATTAATGGGATTGGGACTTACATATTAAGTAAATTAATATTGACGCTAAAACAACGATTTTAGGTAATGGTGTATGTCCAACACATACTAAGGCCATGCCACCGTGTTTGTTTAATTAAATAACAAAACAAAAATCGTTGATTATTGCATGTATTTGAGATCAATACAGCATTTTTGAATCATTTGCATCTGTTACAAGCACACTACAGCCTCCAGGTTTCTTTCATTTTACTTCAAACCATTATCCACCAAGTCAAATTATCAACTATGCATAAATCTAAACCCTAAACTTCCACTCCTAAACTAATTTAGTATCTCAACTTTAATCCGTATTGTATTTTCAATTTTTAAAATTTTAAAGTGTTACCTGTTAAAGTTCAAAAATTAAATTGTTATATATTTGAAAGTATGTAAACTAAATCATTACCACGTATTCATGAACTAAATTGTTAATTTGTTAAAAGTTTAGAGATCAAAAGCAATTTTTGACCTTCATATATGTAAAATATATGATGATCGACTCTCAACATCAATTATCCTAATGGTATTTGAAAGCAAAATCAATGTTCATATTATCCAATATAGTATACAAATAAATAAATATGCAAATACAAACAATTTTAAAATTTTAGGAAATCTATTAGGATATAGACTTCTATAATAGATAGATCATTTTAATAGTGTAACACTTGATTGACCCAGTGAACAAACATTTTATTTTATAATAATTATTATTTTATCTATCAATGATAAGCTTATTTTTAGGTCGACAGATGTTTACCACTTTATCAATCATTTATGGTTGATGAATAAGTTTAATCTATATTATTGATAGATCATTATTATCTCCATTGGTTATGGTTTTTTTTTTTCCTACCAATAAACTGTTTTTATGTATATTACTAACCATTTCTATGTCCGGTAGACTATATTTATGCTATCATTGTCAAATAGCATTTTAATTTTTATACTTGATAGATTATTTATAGGTTTACTATTGATGGATGTGTATCTTTGATACATATTTCTATATATATACTATGATACGTACATTGCCTATGAGTAATATGACGCGAAGTTTTGAAACCGGTTCTTTTAAATAGATTGAGTTGTCACGCATAACATGTTCTAGATATTACAGAGACAATAATAAAAATAGCAAAAAGAGAAATATTAGTAAAACACACGAGTTTGTAACCCAGTTCGGTGATACAACACTTACGTCTGGGGTAGTGTGCCCAGAAAAGATAATCCATTAATATAATAGAGCTAAATGATTGCAATGTTGTACTTATCTGTATACTCTCATGTTTATAGCAACAATCGTAGAACTAAGTGAATGAACACCTAGGCTCCCCCTAGATACGAAACTCTTCCTCTTTAGGACTTCAATTCCCTCTAAGTATATAGCTAGTGTTGGTGAATAACTTAGACTCCCCCTAAGTATGTGAGACTCCTTCTAACTTGAAGTTATCTTCCCTCTTCTCTTGTGAACTCCCTTTACTCAAATAACATGGGCTCCCCCCTAAATGATTGAGAACTCTCTTCTCAAGAACGAACCTTAGGCATCCCTTAAAGATGACAACTTCTTCTCAATTGAGTCGGGTTTAGGCTCCCTTAAAACAATGCAATCTTATTGGAATGAGCATAGTCTTCAACAAAATTTTCACAAGTACAGTATCCACACACACAGACGAACGTTTGCTTTAAACTCAAACTTCTGTCGAAATCACAATAAAGATCAAACAATACAACATTTGCGGCAACCACAACAATGAATGCAACATGAGCTTAAATAGCATAGCGGAGCAAGGAAACAATCAATAGGATAAATTGGCAGAACTCTAAAAAAAGGCAAACATCCTAGTAAAACAAATTCACAGAATAATGCAAATATGAAAAAAAAAATGTTGTACAAGATTCACAACTTTCACGACAACTGCTAAGACAAGAAAATTCTGAAACGTATTCTTGAACAACCATAAAAGGAGTTGGGCAACAAGCTAGGAAAATTGACGGAATATATTTAGCTAATCAACAAGGCACTAACAAACTCCCCCTTTACTAATATATATTTATTAATTAAGATAATAAATTTTGTTAAAAACAGAAGTTTTTGTTATTTGTTAGTTTTATTTTTAACAGGAAATTATAGCGATGCTGTCATTTCTGACTAATAGGAAATTTAATTTGTTATTTGGTAGTGTTTTGTCTCTTTTGTGTAATTTTATGGATGAGTTGTGTTTTTGTTCAGTTTGATTTGGACTTATGCATTTTTTGTTAGAAGGAAAACAAGTCTCTGTTATTCAATAATTAAGCTTAAGAGATAAAAGCGCTCCAATTTAGGTTGAACTCTAAAATGTTGTAGCTTTCAAAATCATTAGAAAGGATGCACCACCGATGAAGCATTTTGGTGAGCAACTGAGTGATTGTGCTCAAAATGAGTGTTAGTTTGGAAGTGGTGCTTTGATTTAGATAGATGCATTGATGAATCTAACTAGGTGATTGTGCTTGTTCGATGGGGAAATGGGGTTAGTTTGGAAGTGGTATTGCTCTAATCATTTTGTTTTTTTGGTCCTTGCAGATGTATTGCGTTATTGATTTGTGCTCTGTGTGATAATAATGACTTGCATTTCTTTTTCTACTATCCTTCAACTTATTGGTAGATGCGTATTTGAAATATGTTGAAGCAAAACTTGAACTTATAGTTAGCACATTACAAGGTATGAGTTGCAAGCTCAATTTTATATTATTTTAGACTTATCATATTCGACTAGGAATAACAAAACAGAGTCAAAGTTTAACTCTGTATCTAAAAAGAGGCATGGAGGTTCAAGAAACTTGGGTGGATCTCTCACTGTTCGAGCAGAGGAAACAATTGCTTCAATAAGTGTCATCGACATAATACTCTATTGTTCTCATCTTGACAATAAAGATTTGTTTTTTAAAAGCGTATGTTTTAATATATTTTTTTCACTGTGTTGTTTAAAGTTTGATTTCACTTTAAAGCTTTCAATTTCATTATATTAGTGCTAAACTTGAATAACAACGTTAATACTCAACATGAAATATCTGATCTAGGATTAAAATAACAAATATCCACAGAAAATAGTATCGCTTATTCATAAACCTTCGTAGCTATCTGTCCACTAGTCTTACAAAATAATAGTACCACTAATTTACCAACCTTTATGGCTATCCACTAGTTTTACAAAATATGTAAATTTAGTTAAGGGTGTTGGCTTCACTATTTGTAACTTTTTCCTTGAATTATTTTATAAGTCATTTGATTATGAGTTGTTTAGTGATTCAAGCCACTTTTACTAGTTCAAAATTAATGTTAAACTCACTGTTATTGTTGTCTCCATTGAAGGCCCTTGATTTTTATGCTCTTTGTTTAATTGTTTATTTTAGGATCTTTTTTTAGAATATCTAGTGTTGTTGAAACTGGAGGCAAATAGTAGAGCTACCTCTTTGCTCCATCAGTTAGTGAGAAGGAAAAGGCTCAAAGATTGAGTTACTCCTCGGTTACTCCATAAAGCCCCATCCCATCACAAAAACATGTGGAAATATTTGTGATTATTGTGAGGGTCTTCATTGGAATTTTCTTTGGAAGTTGGCAAGAGATAAAGTAATTTCGGCTTGAGATCAAACGGTATGGTTGTCTCCGGATACACATTGCTTTTAAGTCCCAGCTCGACAAGCTCTCTAAGTGTTCTTTCTCTCACTTCACTCATATCTTCTCTTCTTTGATCTTCTTGATCTTGTCCAACTCTTTATTGATTCTCTTCTTCCAGTGGAACTTGATCTTGGAAAATCTCTTCTCTTCTTCTTTCCCTTTCAATCTGTCGTTCCTCCTGGTTAATATCTACAAAGAAATTCAAAACTTGACTCCCAGAAGAGTGGGTCGTATAACTAAGAAAATTAACAACACACAAACTATTTTTAGACTTTTATAGAATTCAAGAAATTGACAAAAGAACCTATTTCCAAGATTCTCCAAGAACGACGCCGATTTGTTAGTCTGAATCTATTAATGCGATTGTTAACACAAAGAATCCTACCAAACAAGATTTATTTAATTCACCAAACTTGCAACTATTTAACTATAAAGACGTAGTATAGCATTAAGTTTTGGGTCAAACCAAGAGAATCGAGTAAAGATGCTTTTGTCAACAATCAAGAATTCTATATATGAAGGGGGTTTTGTATATCTAAATTTCAAGAAAATACATGTGTGAAAATGAACTTCTTCTTTTGTTTATGAAAATCAAATAGAACACTCAAAGATCAAATAATTTATCTCAAGAGAATGCTTGGCAACAAGACATTTAGATAGCTTTCTATCCTGGAATGATAACAATAAAAGTCTAATTACCCTAGATTCATGAACAAGAATTACATCATCTTCATTCTAAATTCTTTCTTTGCACTTTATTCATCGCAGTTTTCATGCATATTTCAAATTTGTTTTAAGTTCTTAGGGATCGGTGTTGTGACAATTTCAAGCAAGAAAATGTCTTAAACAATAAATATTTATTTGTTTGAATTAGGTAAGTGCATACATGAAGATATTGAAAGAGAAATGCTTAACATAGATTCAAGACTCACAAGTTTTTCAACTCAATCCAAAGATTATTCTTCGTGCCATTAAATTTAAACAAAATCAAGTTCAATGATTGATCAAGTCGTCCAATCAATAAATCAATACAAGATTGAGCATGGAATTACAAACAAGATTGTTTATGCATCATTCAAAGTAATGATTCTCAAGAAAATATATCTAAAATCTTATTCCCAATAGAAGTTACTTCTTGGTTCTTCATGATTCTTTTGAAAACCTCAAAAGAGTTTGATCAACATCAAAGTAAATCTTCAAAGAACTTTGAGAGAATTTTATTGAGTAATTTGAGAGAACTTTGCAATGCACTACAAGAAATTGAACATACCATGACACTTATGATTATTTCAAAGGAGAGGGGGAAAAAATTGTGTCATCTTTTCCAAAAAACGGGTTTTTGACGGAAAAAGACGAAATTTTTTGGATTTACAAAAATTCGCATCACAAAAAGAGGAGGTGAAAAACGCGTCGTCTTTTTTCATTAAAAGTTTTAGTTTCTGTCCTAGCATTAAAAAAACACATGGCCCCCCTTCTATTCTCACGTTTTGCCCGAAACCCAATCAATTTGTTTGCCCAGGCACCCAATCTCATCTGTCTTCAACGTCCGTTCAACATCCGACAGCCACCATCGGAGGTCCACCCACTCCGGCGTCGCATCTCTGTCTGTCGGCCTTTGTCTCCGTCAACAGCCACGCCAAACATCATTTTTGGTTGTGCTATATTAGAAGACAAAATCCATCTGCCCCTTCAGGTTTGTTCCCTTTCTTTTCATTGTCCGCACTCAATTCATGTTGGCAAATAGGTAGGTAAATCTATTAAACATTTGTGTCAAAAAAACATGTCCAACACTTTGTCTCATCACATAGGTTACAATGTGTTTGATGAAATGCCTGAATGAAAGATTTTGTTGCTTTTTCTTTTATTTTTATTTGTTCCAATACAAAATCCAACCTAGAACCATATTGTATCATTTTTTGTTCCTAAATCATGATTTGTATACTAATTATGTTTCTGAAAATGATGGCACACTGTAAGACATTGACATTTTTGTTATAATTTGTGCCTTCTATAATACTAGGTTCCATTTTCTGAATTATATTCACGTTTTAAGAATAGGCAACATATTTTCTTGCCCAATTGCATTGAACCATGAAGTGTGAAATTATGCCTTGTTAGATTTTATTGTACTAATCTTAATTGGTATAGAGTCACTCTTTACTTGCTAAATTGTTATTTTTGTAGTACAGTAAAGGTCATGTCAATGCTGTTATTAAACTAGTAAACTTATTAATGGAGTAAAAACTCGCATCCTCATCTTAGTAACATTGAGCAATTTTGTTTGTCAATGTCACACTATGTTTGGTTTGTCAGTTTAGTTTAAGAGACTGGTTGTTACTATGTTTGTTGTAAACAGGTGTGTGAATTAGCTTTGTAGAGAGTATTTTTTACAATGGACAAATCATGGTTGATGGAGAATAGGATGTCTAGGGCGTATGAAGTAGAAGTTGAAACTTTTATTGAATTTGGTTTACGTCATGCCAACGATTTCAATTCAATTAGGTGTCCATGTTTGAAGTGTGAGAATTGTGTATCCAATGAGGTTTCAATAGTTAGATACCATCTATATGCAAATGGGATTGACCAAAGTTATAAAGTGTGGTTTTGGAACGACGAAAATTTGATGGGGGAGAATCGTAACAATGAATATCATAATGGAAATGAAGAAAACATTGAGGACGATGATGATTTCTTCAATGTACTGAATATGGTTCAAAATGTGCATGATCAGTTTTCTGACGTGCAGAGCATGTTTGACATTATGTTCGATGATGCTAAGAAGCCTTTATACCCTGGATGTAAAAAATTCACAAAGTTGTCAGGCTTAGTAAGGATGGAGTAATTCGAGTTTTTCAGAATTATTGGCGACTATTAGTGATTTCTTGCTTGAAAAAAATGAAATTCCAGTATCCATGTATGAAGTAAAAAGAACACTTACTGCCTTAGGCTTGAGTTATCCAAAAAATCGATGCATGTCCAAATGATTGTTGTCTCTATAGAAAAGAGTATGAAAACTTCAGTAGGTGTCCAAAATGTAACTTGTCTAAATGGAAGAGAATTAAGAACACCACAGAACTGATGTAGGGAGTTCCTGCTAAACAACTCGTATTTTCCAATTGTTCCAAGGTTTGTAAGGATGTTCAAGAACTATGAACATGCCAAGAATTTGTGTTGACATGCAACTGATAGAAAAGTAGATGGTATTTTTAGACATCCAGCGGATATGCCATCTTGAAGGTTGATAGATCATTTATAGCCAAGTTTCGGGTCTGACCAAGAAATCTTAGACTTGGTTTGTCCACAGATGACATTAATCCCTATGGAGATTTATCCACCAAATATAGTTGTTGGCCGGTGATAGCTACAGTATACAACCTTTCACCGTTGCTATGTATGAGACGAAAAAATTTGATTTTAATAATGTTGATATCGAATCCAAAACAACCAAGATATGATATCAATGTCTATCTAACACCTTTGATAGACGATCTAAAGCTTATGTGGGATGAAGGTGTTAAATGTTTTGATTCACACAAACAAGAATATTGAATTTAAGAAGTTTTTTGTTAGGGACTGTGAACAACTTTTCTGCTTACGGTTATCTTTGTGGATGTACTGTGAAAGGGTACAACGCTTGTCCAATATGTGTTGAGAACATTTCTTTAGTTAGACTACAACACGAGAAGAAAAATGCATACTTGGGACATAGAAAAATACTTACCAAGACAGCACCCATATAGGAGACAAAAAAAAGCATTTGATGGAACTCAAGAGAATGGAATTCCTCCACACCCTCTATCAGGAAAAGAAATTTATCATAAACTTAATGAAGTGAACTTTTCATGTGGTAAAGGGGTCTAAGAGAAGGGTGAATGACCAAAGTAAATCGGAGTATTGGAAGAGCAGATCTGCATTCTTTGAATTACCATATTG
>JBBPDJ010000008.1:7597404-7619072 GCA_037974625.1 Cucumis cinereus | reverse complement strand
ATGACACAATTTTTCTTCCCCCCTCTCATGTGCACTGTTCATTAGTGTCATTGTATGTCAAATTTCTACTAGTGATGAGAATGAAAATAGTTGCAGTCAAATGAGAGAATTAAAAAAAAAATTATAATATTTTCATGGACAAATTAAATTGGTTTCATTTTAGACAATTGAATTTGTTTTGTTTTGGGTTTTGTGCTAATCTGTTATTGTCTTTGGCGTTTAATTGACTTAGATATGTACTGGAGTGAGACCTACGCTGGATGAGGAACTCCTCTCTGTGTTTGAAACTTTGCAGCATTTGAAACCACCATGGTTTAACCCAGGTACACACAACTTTATTGCTTTATTGAATTTCACTTCTATTTATCACTTGGGAATTTTTTAATTTTTCTTTTTGCTAAAAACTTGAGAAATTATATCGTAGGTTTTTGCTTCAAGAATTATATGATGAAACAAACGATAGAGCTTCACGAAGTATTTAACGCTCGAAAGACATAAATATTGATGATCACATAATTTAAGGTTTTAGAGTCTTGTATTTATCATAGTTACTCATTTTATTTATAAGAAAATAAATATTTAAATCGAACGTATATTATCATTTATACAAAGTTGAACTACTTATGCCTTAACAGAAATCCAAGTAATAGGTCAAGCTCTTGTATTTGTTCGTAGTACAATCTTACGACTCTAAATTAAAACAAACACAAAATACATCATAATGTTTTCATAACTATTAAACACTTGCGTACTAACCATAGTTTTCACCTGTTCTTGGACACCATGTCTCAGGAGATAACAAATACTACCCAACGAAATTTAAATAACAAACATATCTCAATAAAGTTAATAGAAATATTATTACAATTTAAAAAACTATATGAAAAAAAATACATGTTTTCTAAACTTACCCGAGATTACACGAACGTATCATATCTTTGGTTAATTCCATTGATTAATAAGTGGTTTCTGGCTCCATCAATGTTAAACGTCTTACAATTTTCATACCTAAAACATGGACATAACAAAAAATACCAAAAGTACCCCATCCTACGCGAAGACCACGTGATATAAGAGAACATACCTTAAGGTTTTCCTATTCTTAGCCAGAAAAGAGAGAAATCTAATTTTACTTCAATTAGTAGTACAAAACATGTAACTCAAAGTGACACTTTCAACCTCAAAACAAACTAAAAAGAAAACCCACAAACTTCTTCAATGTTACTTAGGTATCCAGTCCGATAAATAATTCCTACAAAAGTTTGTATAACAAAATTCCAACAAAAGTAGTTGCATAACAAAAATTCCTACAAACAGTATTGGAAGCATGAAATGATTTTTATCGACATTTTCAACAATATAAATATTACTTTGCATAACAACAATATATGCTAGAAAATAAAGAAGATAAAACAAACAAGATTCAAGAAAGACATTATCCTCAATGAAAAACTAGCTAGTAGCAAAATATCTATAATGACGGTTAACCTCAACTATTGATGATTCTCCAACAATCACAACAATAAGCAAGACATAAGAACATGATCCAAAACCAAAATCTAAAAGAAAAAACTTACTCGAAAGTAGAGGAGACCTTGTTATTTTGCTTATACAATGCAACAAGAAGTTCAACCTAGTAAAAGAAATACAAAAGAGAAAATGTATCAGAATTCGAATCTATGGATAAAGAGAGAGAACTCCCAAGAAAAAGAAAAAGAAAAATGGAGAGCCAAGAAGCAGAGAAATGGTGGTAAACAACCTTTGGTGAGAGCATCAATAATGTCATTAGACTCCAAATAGTCAAATCTATGTTTGGTAGAGATGTGGAAACTATTTACCTAGATCGAAGACCAAAGTTTCCTATTAAAAAAGCCACTTCATTGAATACACGCCAACTTTTTTAACATCTAAACAACAACAAAGTTTAGGTGATACAACATAGGTCGAAAATCTTAACCAACACGGTGAAATTATACAAAAAAGGACATATCTAGATTATACATTAAAATCAAGCCTAAAGCTATGGGTAATATAAAACATGAAATATAAACAAGGAGAAAAAAAATGGAAAAGTAGAAAGTTAAGGTCGCGGAGTGATACCAGTTAAGAGTATGGTCGTGGTGAAGTAAATCCCAAAACTTGTGCATGCAAGCTTCTTGTTTTCTTTCTAACTCCATGGGAATCAAATATTAACACTACACATCAAACTTGAACCTAACAAAAAAAAAAATCTATGGAACAAAATAAAAATTGAGCATAAAAAGATTATGTATCCAAATAAAGTTTAATAATAGTTGAACTACTACATTAGGCAACAAACAATTGAAGTTTTGGTACATTAATAACACTAGTCAAAAGAAGCAAAATATGTCAAATACTAATCAACAAACTATAAATAACTTATCAACTCATGCAACTAAAGCTTATGAAAGTGAAGATAAAAGACTAATGCAAATGAATTCAACACTTTAGAACAAACTAAAGTTTCAAGTTTATATATATAGTTTGTTTATGCTATGACTATCATGCAATTTCGATGCAACTCAATAGAAACCATAAACAAATTTATCAACCCAAGATTGTCAGCTTATCAAATCTAAGAGAAACGATTAATAGAACTAAAATTCACTTGGAAATGCATAGATATAAACAAAAAGAACTTATAATAATTAAATGCAAACAACTCAACTTATTAAAAAAAACAAACTCAACGAGAGATATAGTGATACTTTCACTCTCCAAAAAAACCTAAAAAAAATACCTACAAAGTTTCCAAAAACTGTTTAAGTCAATCTTTAATTATCAAAAGAAAGTTATGAAACAACCACAACATTTGTCAAAGTAATAAAACCTAACACTAAGCACACACAAACATAACAACTAAATACTACAAAATGTTTAAAGGCATATTTTTCTCTACACATCATCAAAGTTAAAAATTCCACCATTCATTTTTCCTTATCTTTTTCTCGAAGCTTCCTTCCATAGCCATGGAATCTCTCTTGGCCTTAATTTCCTAATTAAAACAAACAAAAATCAAAGAAAAGTCAATCAAATGCTTCATTTAGGCATTTCATCAAACACGTTGTAAGCTACCAAAAAACTTCATCACATAACCAACCATGGAGAAGAAAATATAGATACCCATTAGAAAGACAAACCAAAAGTTTTTCTTCTTTAGCATAGCAAAACGTTTTTCTTCTTAGCATACCAAAAATTATTTGTTGAGTTCCCTTATAAAATATTGAAGAAGGATTCAAATACGTGAAAAAGAGAGATTTGCATATAAAAAATGGATGTTACCTATTAGATTTAGTGCAAGCATCCAAGCATCCAGGTGATTTTTGTGCAAACATCCAAGAAACCCTCAAAAGAAATAGCTTCTAAATCAGACAACTCGAATCCGGTTTGGTGGCAATTAAAGATGGTCGGCATCAAAAAATTTGGAGTTCGTGAGTGAGATTTCGTCAACGAAGAAGAGAAGAAAAGGTCGGACGTAAGGTGGTAGTTGGTGCTTGCGTCGTGTCTGATGGCGATGGTGACCGAAATCGTGGAGTGAAGGGGTTTGCCGAGTGAAGAGGTCTGAATTTCGGGTGAAAGGTTTTCGAACTGGGATTTTTTATAAAATCCCCCTTTTTTATTTGTTGAAGAAGGATAAATTAATAAAAGTTTTAGGCGAAAGATGGCATTTTAAAAATGTCGTGGTTTAGTGTTGCAAAAAAAGTGTCAAGAAAAAGCATGAATCTGAAAGTTATGTCTTTTCCCGCCAAAAATGCACAGTTTTTACATATTGACACATTTTTCTCCATAAATCCATTTTCACTATTTCCTTGTGTCATTGAAACCTCTATTTGTTGTAATGTGATTATTTTTGAAACGTCGATGCAAACAAAGGCGAAAGTGGTATTGGTTATGATGAACGCTAAAAAGGAGTTCTGGGACACTCCTGTGGACAAGCGGGTTGTATTTGATTTAGGTGCCAATGAAAATAGTCCTGTAAGTGGTAGAAGGTCTCAAAGTAGAAATAGCTTTTAGAGTGGAGATAGCTCTGGGAGCGAAGATAACTTTGCCCATGGTGAGAGCGATGAGAGTAGAGATAGTGGGCATTATGGTGAAATTAATGATGATGGCCAAAACATCGAGAATATACATGGCGTACCCATCGAGGACCTGTATGATAATGTGGTGGTAAGGGACGAACAAAATGATGGGCATCCTAGAGAGGATGATCGACAAGTGCCTGAGACATCCAGCCGTAGGGAAGGTGTCTGTAACATCCCAAAAAATTTGATACAATTTTAGTTTAATTATCTTAAAATAATAAGTTTGATTTATTTTGAGATTTAATTTGTTTTGGGATGTTAATTATTTTGTTTAAGAAATTAAATATATATATATATATATATGGGTATATGTATTTAATTGTTTTGATTAAAAGATAATTGGTGAGAAGAAAGAGAACTAATTTGATTTGGAAAAGAATATTTGATTTGGTGGGAATTTGGAAAAGATAATAATAATAATAAGAAAAGATTATTATTATTTATTAATAAATAATAATATTAATTTATTTATAAATTAATATTATTATTTATTAATTTATGGTTGCATTGGAAAACGTGAAAGTTATAAAAAATTTATTTTCTTCTTCTTCTTACTTGATAAGTCGTCGCTGCCTCCCTCTTTGTTTTCTTTTCGTCGGTTTCCGGCATGTGCTCCGCTCAACCGCTACGCTTCTCCGTTCACCGATGTCATTTAATCTCTCGGATTTGATTTGTCCATTGTCGCTCACGGTCGCCACCGTTAGTTATGTGGGTAAACTTTATTGGTTTTATATATGGATTTTTGGATACCTAATAAAGTTAAATTGATAATTTATTTAGGAATTATTCTTGGTTAATTGAAGGTTATTTTGGAGCTATTGTTAGGATTAATTCGTAGAGTTTCTCCTACGAATTAATTGAAGCGTCGACAACGAATTGGTAAGATTAAATAACTATTTTGAAGGGTAAATTTGATTAATAATTTTTATGAAAAAATTGTTAATTAAATTGTTATGTATAGATTTGACTTGAAGTTTCATTGAGGAATTAATTCGTAGAATTTTCTCTATGAATTGAATTGGAGTTTTCGGCGACCAATTGGTAAGTTTAAGAACGTATATTTAAGGATTAAAGTTAAAGTTAATTAATAATTTTATAGAAAACTTAGTAATTAAATGTTTTATGTGTAGCATCAATTTGAGGGAGAAACTCAAGTCAAAGTGTTAATGACACTTGAGGTAAGGGACTTACTACTGGTTCCTCGACAAGGATATTTACGTGATAGTAAGATTATTTATACGACATCTAGATTGCTTGATTATGTGATAAATGTATTGACTGATTAGGTAACGAGTTTAAGTTATTTTAATTAATAATTTTTATGGGAAATTATTAATTAAAATTGGATGAGTAAGGGATACTCTACCAAATCCATGCCTTAAATGTATAAGGTGTGGAAGATGGATTGAATCGCATGTATGCCTTGTGCAAGGTCTACTGTCATTGATCTGTTTGTTGTGGTTGTGTTTTAAGGATGTTATGGGACACCTTATATATAACACTTTATGTCATGGTTGGAATATTGGTTATGTGACGGCTGGATTCTTTGGTTGTATTGTAGTATGATGATTGGGTCTTTGTATGATTAATTGTGTGGTGTTTATGCATGTCCTTTCATATTATGTGGAATCTATAAAGCAAATTAACCGTACCATGATGAATGGAGTTATGTTTGTGACTGCTTTACTGTTTGATTGTGGTCTCTGTTGGATTATGGTGTATGTCAACTCTACCTATTAACTTTGTGCACTTGTTTGTGGGACGGGTTGACAAGCCTGTGTGGCGTATGTCACGAGGGTTGTGTTAACAAGCCTGTGTGGCATATTGTTTCGACATGATTTCCTTTGCATGTGATCTAACAAGCCTGTGTGGTCTATTGTTCTGAAATGATTACATTTGCATGTGGTCCCACCGATTTGCTAGGACGATCCTGACATTGGGTTGTATGGGCATTCCTACCAAACATTTTGACTGTGTGTCGTATAGTACAAGTTAATAGAGAGAGTTAATGGTCACCTAGTGGACTCGATGGTATTCTTACGATAAACTTATTGTTTATAGTTTATGTGATAAGCGGATTATTAAGTATCAATGCATAACTCGTATGTCAAGCTTAACTGTGTGGTACGCTGACATGACATGTTTGGTTATGGGACCAATTACTTGATAATGGTTTATATGGTGAGTTAACTAAACGGTTTAGTTAACTGCTGGTGATGGATTATCTATGTTGAGATGAACTGAATGGCTATGTGATGATCTGTTAGGACAGATTTCTATGGAAAAACCAAGGAGGTTGAGTGGCGATATATCTTTATGGTTTGCTATGGAAAAACCATAAAACAAGAAAAAGGTGTGAGGTGTTTGTGGTTCTCATTTTGAAATTAAACTTCATGTGTGTTCTTATGAATGTTTTGGACTAAGACTGCATGTTTTGGGGCTATGGTAGCTGTTAACTTTACCTATTAGCCATGTTGTACTCCGTATGTGGGACGATAGCTGCTTTTGCATGTGGTCCCACATGTTTGCTAGAACGATCCTAGCATTGAGTTGTATGGGTGTTTCTACCAAACCATTTGACTGTGTGTCGTAGAGTACAGTTTAATAGGAAGTTAACAGTTAACCTAGTGGGCCCAGTAGTGGGTTCCTTACTGGGTATTTTTGTACTCACCCTTTTCATGTTTACTGTTCAGGTAAATATGAGGAAACCGGCGACGGACAGGAAGAACCAGTGACCATGTGTTTGGGGACTATATTGATAAATGCTTCCACTGTGTTGATGTTGTTACTTGTGACAAATGCTTTCGCTATATTTTTGTTAAGATTATGAGTTCTTATTTAAGTAACGACCTCGGATTAAGGTTGAAATTTTGGGGCGTTACAGCATCAATGATGACCATTCAATGTACTTTTACCTGTAGAGCATTGGTAGCTCAATTACGCAGTTACATGGTTGTGTATCTAAGGTCGAGGAAGACATTAGCGACGTCAAGACACAATTTTCGCTATTATGTCTCGGCTCTAGTCCATGTACTAAGTATGTAGTTATGATCATTAGATTATATTTATTGCATATGTATTTGTCAACTAATACGTATTTTTACTAAATGAAGGACTTTATGGTGTTTGAAGCAACAACGACACCCACCTCACATATTGGCGATGACACGATGTCACCCATTGTAAACATACGTTGATCACATACTTCACCACTACATCAATTCCTAACACCTCCTCCACCGAAGTCACGTACTCCACCACTACATCAGTCTCTAACACATTCTCCACCTAAGCCACCCATGATACCTATTGCTCCTGAGATCTATGATTCTACCATCTCACATACTACATCGGTCACTCGTCTTCAGCCTTTTGATCATAGTGCTTAGCCACACCTGCCATCCTTCCCACTCTGAGCACAATACTCCTACATCACCGACCTCACTTTTACACATTGATCCCAGCAATCTTGAGATTGACGTGTCTGCCTCATCCAGCTTACCTCCCTCTCACGATGTTGGCACCTCGATGAAACTCATTGTCATTCCATCGCCAGAGCCTGATCCTATCACAGTAGATATTCCTACCACACTGTCGGAGTCTGACATTGTGCATGTAGAACCATTGGTATGAGCAATTCATCTTAATTAGTTTAATTACTTGCATTTTCTAATGTGTGTTGACTATAGCTACATTCTTCTATGTAGGAAACTCGAAGAATCGATCGTAAAAGTAAAGGTGTCGAGAAGTACACTCCTTCGTCCCAACCAAAGAGTGAGAAGTCTAAGATGAAGAACCGAAGTTACCCACTAACATGTTGCTTCAAAAGGTTAAGTACCCTTTACTAGGTATACCCACTTTCTACTTTAAAACGAGGGACGAGTACAATATGGCTCATGCTATTCCATCTGACGTCTTTTCAGAAATGATGCACTTGATCGCCAATGAGAGTATCGATAACAAGTTACGAGATAATTCCTTCAAGTCACTGTCCAAACAATTTTTTAAAGAACTGTTGGAGCCGAGTTTGTGGGTTGAGTGTGATGTAAGATTACAATTTTGTCCTCCTTCACAGTTGGTATAATGTAATTTGTTATACATAATTGACAGAATTCTTTCGTGTGCAGGCCGTAAATACTTTGTTGCACTTTACGAAGGACAAGTTTAACAACCGGCCTGAAATGCGTATGAACAGGTTCATAGTCTTGCCAATTGGATTAATGGTCATCAATTTCTGAACCATTTAGGTAGGATACTTTCATTTAACTTGTGTATGTTAAGACATAACTTCACATGTTAATTTAACATGTAGAGTCACCTTAATGCTTGAGATGGGATATTTAAGTGTATTAAAAAGAAGTCCCCACTACAAGTTTCCCTATTATGGAGGACGAAAGACTACGTTTTGGGTAAATTTGACGTATCGTGGTTAGAACTAGATTTCTGTACACAACAACTAATTTTGGTGAACACTAGACGTTGCTTGTGATGGACCTTAATAAAGGATTTTTGGTTGTGTACGATTCACTATTGTCCTACACATCTATGGAAAAATTGGGGACTTGGCTGAAGCTATTGACTGACACAGTACCATCACTCCTCCACTACTTTGACCTAAAAAGTAAAATGTCAGATCTATCTATATCCAAATGGAAAGTTAATCGACCTATAAAGATATACATGCGTCATGGGTCCCTTGATTGTGGCATATTTGTAATCAAAATTATAGAACATTTAGTCAATGATGCTCCTCTGTCTGTAATAACTCAAGAAAAAATGAGTGACTATATGACCCAGCTAGCTTGTCAGTTGTGGGCAAACACTTCATTCTTTTGATGTACATAAAAGGTGATGCATGTAATATAAATATCTCGGTTTGAATGATTAAAATTCCCTATAGTTCTAGACCATCAGACCTAAACACACAAAACTTTAGTAAAAGAAAGACATGAGACAATGATACCATGAGAGAGCGAGACTTTGAAAGAACGATATCATGCAAGAGCGATATCTTGAGAAAGTGAAACTTTGAGAGAACGATACCATGTGAAAGCGATACTTTGAGAGATCGAAACTTTGAGAGAGCAAGACTTTGAGAGAGTTTGGTAGGAAAAATTGTATTATTAATTGAGAGAACAACGATGCCATGCAAAAGTGATGCCAATTAACATTTGTTAATACATTTAGAGCGAGAGTGAGACTTTGTGGAACATAATGTATTTACAATTTATATCAGTTGTACATGCTTATAGTATACAATTAGCCTACTTAAAACAAATGTGTCTACACTTAGCCAATCAACCTCAAGTAACATTTGGGCTTGTCCTCGTAGTTGTAAGTGGCTCGCTACAATTTTGTCAATTATGACCATAATTTTCACACCTTCCACATTTGGTTTGTTGGCAAAATTCTCCTCTAGACGATATTCTTCGTATTCTCCCTTGCTCGACCTACGCCACTTTCCTAGGAGGCAATATATTCTTTTCAACATATCTTGGAGACTTCTTCCATTCAGACCTATGTCCAAGTGGATTCACAGCCTCTGGATATGCAGTCATTAGGCAATCAACAAAATAAAAAATCGACTACATAGACTTTTGATAGAGATTTTTCTTTCTTGGGCGGTCACAATTGGATGTGAGCACGGGATACCAAGAGCGTAAAATTCCTTACACATACATTCCTTTGTGTAAAGGTTGACAATACCATCCAATCGATTATCATACACATTGACGTGATAATAATCAATAAGCTCGACTTTGTACCGTCTACTCTTGTCTGTCTCACTTGACAATCAATTTTCACAGTCGTCGGTGTACAACATCGTTTGAGATGCCCAATAATTTATGCACTCATAGAACCACACTTGGATCATACCTCTTATCTCTTCTAGCAAGGATGTTATAGGCAAAAAAAAAAAAAAAAGGAATTCTTTAGTCAGTGAATTGAAATACTCTGCACTATTGGATGTCATGTTGTCATATTTGCGATCTACTAGGTATACCCTTGCCCACCGTTGAAGACTAATATCCTCCAAATATTTGGTGACAACATTGCCTCGAAAAGTAAGAAGTTGTTCCTAGTGTGTTTGAAACTCCGTCATGCGATATGCCTTACATGCATCCCTAATCGTCCCAACAACCATACCGTCCTTTAAGTTATCATGAAGATTCTGTTCTATGTGCCATGTCCACAGTCCATGAAATGCAGTAAGGAAAAAAAACACGAACACCATTGCCAATAGACACCTTCCAATCAGAAACAAATACTTAGTCAAAAGGTTATCCAATAGCGCACTTCAAATTTGAGAAGAACCACGTCCATGCTTGGTTGATTTTCCCATCAACTATGGCATAAGCTAATGGATGCAATTGGCCTTACCATCCATAGCAATGATGACCAACATTGTACATTTGTACTTTCCTTTCAAGTGAGCCACATCAACTACTATAATAGGTCGAAAACTACTAAAACCTCTGATACAAGGTCCTGATGCCATAAACACATATTTGAGATGCATATCATCTTCAAGTTCAATCTCAAATATTGTACTCGGATTATCTATTTCCATTGCTTCATCATAAGCTTGCAGTATGTCACATGATTCTTTCAAAGTACCCCTAGTGAGACCATAGGTGGTTTTCCTCACACATCATGCTTTGTCGTAGCTTATGTTCACACCATAATCTCTCCTCATATCCTCAACAATGTGATCAGTTTTATAAACACGTCCTACACCTACAAACTTGTCTTTGATGAGCTGCTCAACTACCCTAACAGTTGCTTGTCTATGGTCATGGTGCAGAATTTCAATAGAACATGTGTGGGTATGTTTATATGGAAATCTTGAATATATCATATTCTTTTAGCTTCGTTGCATGTATGCTCCAGTTACAATTCTTCCCACTAAACTTCACAGTGAATAAAGACTTGCTAGACTTTTTAACCCTGTACTTAAAGTTGTTATTTATGGACATAATGGACAATCTCATCTACAAGTCCTCTTTACTAAAAAATAGTTGACCAACTTCAACTTCTGTCTTAGATGAAGAGGTACTAGACACAATCAATTCCAACCTACAATTTGAAGATGTGGAACGTGAGACCAATGAACTCATTATTGGACCACACACAGGTCACAAGGCACATCATTCAAACCTGCTAATCGCTCATTCACATCGACTGAATTACCACACTCATCTTGGATAGGACCCTCCATATAATCTAGTCCAGGTGGTATCTCACGTTGCTCTGGGATAACACGCTCCATACGGTGAAGTCCATATGATCTCTCATTACCACCGACTGAAGTACCGTGATCGTCCATAGTACCACAGTGCAATGAATTAAACGCTCCCAATATCTCGTTCTTTAGTGATATCGTTAATGATATCGTGTTCGTAGACAATGGAATATTATCCTCCTTTCAATGAAACTCATATGATTCCTCGTATCTGCCTACACCAATATCATCATAACTCGTATTTCCAAGTTTCATTCTAAAATTTTCATCCTCTAACGGTTTTAACATTACAAATAGTTGAAGTCAATAAAAATCTTCCCAGAGAAGAAGGAAGTGGACATCACTATCATTCCTTATGTATTGTGAAGGGTATTCATAGTCAAGCTTATATTTAACTCTCATTATGACGTCAAAGTTTGAAGAACTAACATTTGTAATCATGTAGATGTGAGCTTTGAGTTCTTCATACTTTAATGTAATAGGCACAACTATTCCGGTCAGCTCACCTCTTAGATACAAACTTTGGCTCTCATCCCAATCACCTCTGTATCGAACGAGGAGACACTTTTCTATCATTTCAAGTCAAGATAACATTTGTCATTACGTAGTACAAGAATTTGAACATCAGTCCAATACAAAATTTGTAACGACCCAACTTTTCAACTTAAGCTAAGGTTATTACTTAAATAAAAACAATATTTTTAAAACCAAAACCATGCAAACTTTAATTCATTTTACTAAAGAAACAAATATAAAAACAACTTCATGTAGAAAATCAAATGCTCCCAACAAATAGATAAAATAATTTAAAACTAATTTAATCCGTGCCCTAAGTAAAACATAAAAGAATTCATAAATTTAAAATAAAAGAAAAAATCTATCAACAATCATGTCATCTAAAATCATCAAATCAAAATAAGGTAGCGGAAGCATCAGTCACTTAGACGTCATCACAAGACTATTACAGATTAGAATTTTAATTATGAACCAAATTTCATTTCGGGCAATATTTGGAGGCCATCCCTACGCAAACATCAAAAATTTAAAAATAAAAAATAAAAAAATAAACAAAAACAAAAACAAAAAATAAACAAAAAAAAACAAAACAAAACAATGTTAATAACATTTTTTTTGTAAATTAAAATTGTGGAATTATGAAGATTAAGTTATGAGTTCCACATTTTACGCTCCATCAGTTAGACTGAGAAAGCTCCCACGAAATTCAGAATGAGAGCCATCAACCCTTCTCTTCCATTTCCTCCTCACCAAACTTTCCCCAATTTCCTTCCTTCAAACCCTAATCCTAACCCCCATATCCATGATTCTTCACATTCTGAATCTCAACATCATCCTCTCCAATTGTCTTCTTGCCTTTCTTCCCTCAATGACCTCATCCATGTCGCCAATCAAACCCTTCAATCTCTCTCCTACCTCACCCCATATGATTTCGCCAACCATTCTCATCTCCTTCACTGCCATTTTGATCGGCGCCACCGTGTCCCCCCGCATTCTCTCTTCCGCCACTCCCTCCTCTGCCCTTCCGCTTCCCTGCCTCCTATTGACCCCACCCAACTTTTTCAATCCTTGCTTTACCCCCAAACGCTTCATTCATCTCATCAATTGGTTAGTGAAAACCGCTTCTCTCAAGTTCTCCCGGATTCGGACGCAGACCTTTGCTTTTCTCTCACTGATTATACTGATGCCACTTCCAATTTCTTCTATGTTGATTGCCCTGGCGTCGTTGCCTTGTCTAACCTCGATGAAATGTCCAAAGTCTTTACTCTTCCCCGTGTTTTGGCTGTTCATTGTGCTAATTTTGTGGGTAATGACCATTTAGAGATGAATACTACTGTGAAGGGGATACGAATACTTCCATCTGACTTCTGGATTCTTAGAAGTGAGGTAGAAATTTGGAATGACTATCCCAATAAGTGTTCGTTTGTTGTGCTTCGGTCCATATTGGGCTCAGAGATGGCTATGAACAGCCATTTGATGACATGGATCATTGCAAATTCGCCTCGGTATGGTGTTGTTATTGATGTTGCTTTGAGGGATCATATATTTTTGCTGTTTAGGTTGTGTTTTATGGCAATATATAAGGAAGCTTTGGGGTTTCAAGTTGCGTTGGAAAAAGGTAACGGAATGGAGGGTGGATCAGAGGATAGCTGTTTTAAGTGTCCGATTTTGATTCAAGTATTGATGTGGCTAGCATCGCAGCTTTCCGTGTTGTACGGGGAAACAAACGCGAAATTCTTTGCTATTAACATGCTTAGACAATGTATACTAGATGCTGCCTTGCGGTTGTTGCTTTTACCATCCGAACAAAAATCAGCGGAGAGTCTGACTTTAGGAGAGGGTTGTCATGATCTGGAAATTAGTTGTCACACACAGAGTGTGAAGATGACCGAATTGGATCAGAAAGTTGTAAATAGTGGTAATGTTACCGGAGAAGAAACGGTCAATTGTAGGGCGATTCTTGTGTCCCAAGTTGCTGCAGCTGTTGCAGCATTGCACGAGCGTTTTCTACTTGAAGAAAAGATCAAAGCTTTACGCGTTTCTCATCTGCAAACTAAATATCAGCGGTATGTTACTTCTACAATTACTAGTTCTGTTTTTCGTGTGGGTACTAGTTTTGATCTTGTTGATGTTTTCCTTAGTGTTATGATTGCGATATCATGTATACAACAAATTTATGATTATTTTCTTTTTTGGGAAGAAAAATAGTTGTTAGGAGACTTTAAAGGTAATTGTGTTCTTCTACATAAGATATTCAAATTTTGGCAAGGGTTCCTGTGAAGTGCATGGAAGTTTGTCTCGACTTTCTTAGATATTAATTGAAACAAAGATGACCAAAGGGGTCCCTTTGGGGACATCCGATGAAATTGGAACAATACAGAGAAGATTAGCATTGTCCCTATCACCCTGTGCAAGGATGACATGCACAAAAAAAAGATGACCGAAAGGATTCTAGAGTCTCTGTCTTTGGGGCATAATACAGATAAAGAAAACTACAGAGGAGGAAAGTGAGGCAGCCTCTTGATTTATTTATTTATTGTAATTTTTTAAAGTTAAAACAGAACTTTTGCTACAAAAAAAAAAAAAAAAAAAAAAAGAGTAAACAAAACTTTTGATTGAGGTATTGAGTTTAACTTCAATCAAATTAATAAAGATTAGAGTAGTTTACCTGAATTTGTAGAGTCTCTGTTATGTACTGCTTGCCTTTGATTTTATCAAAAGGATTTCCGTAAAAAGAAATGAGTCTCACTTTTCAAGTAGGTAATTTTTGGAAACAGACTAATCCATTCTTAACTCTTTTAGGGTTTCTGAGTATAATTATCTCTCTCAAAGAGCTTGTGAAGAGCGTAAGAGACGTTGCAACTATAGACCTATAATTGAGCATGATGGACTCCCAAAGCAGCAGTCTCATAATGAGGTATTTCTGAACTCTTTACTATTCTGGTTATTTATCATGCAGTTGTTAATTTTTTCTATTCATTTATTGATGGTTTTAAATCTCACGAATTCTTCCTATTGACTGCTCTGAATTGGGATAACATGGCAATAGAAGTTAAAAATTTGTAGATTGTCTAACTCCAATGGGAGCTTATGAGATGGCTGTTTTGTCATTCTTTTCCTGCATTTTGTGCACCTCCTTAGTCCTTCTATATTATTTTATATAAAAAACAATAAACATCCTGTAGCAATAAATGATGAAGCAGCAGCAGCTGGCAGACTCCTTAATGTCCAGTTGCCCATGATGTTTCCTGTCTGTTTGTGTTATAAAAAGCAGGATGGAAACAAGACCAAAACAAGAGAAGAATTGTTGGCTGAAGAAAGGGATTATAAACGTCGAAGAATGTCATACCGTGGAAAGAAGGCAAAGCGATCAACTTTACAGGTATCAGCTTGATAGATTTATCTCTTGTAGGATGATGCTTAACCAGATACTTTCAACATTGCTTTTGTTATCTCTCTATTCTGTACTAGTTTTTTGCATAGGGTCTAACTATGGCATGACAATTGCTTTACTTGAAATCTTTTATGGAAAAATGTGAGATTATATATATTTTCTAGCTTCTGCTTCAACTTTTGCCACCAGAAGTTTTTATGTCAGGTGATATCCTCACTCAAGTTCTTGCTAATTTTACTTTACATGGAAGGTTACGAGAGATATTATTGAGGAATACATGGAGGAGATTATGAAAGCTGGAGGAATCGGGTGCTTTGTGAAGGGACCTGAAGAGAGAGGAATAAAATATGAACAACCAACTGATCATAGCATTACAAGAAATATTATTGCTGACATGCACATAAGAGGAAGCAATGACTCATATGGAAATGCCAGATATAGCTCAGGTCATTCCAAGAAGCAGTCTAACTACGATAGTAGATACTCGGCTTGTGAGAAGCCACAAAAAGGTCATTATGGGCACTATGGCTCTCCAGAAGATGAAAGGAAAATTTCCAGTAAGGACAAATATGATCGAGATCACTACCATAGGTTCTCAGATCGAAGCAGTAGTCCTAGCCAGTCACGCAAATGGAAGAGAGATCCAAGTGATCGAGAGGATGAGGTGCCAGCAGAAACCAGGCATCATGAAACTAAAAAGCTGTCTTCTAGCAGCTTCCGTTTTCATGGAAGATCATCTTCATCCTCAAGGTCTGGGGGTGGTTCAAGTGCAAGGAAGGATAGCCATAAGTTGAGAGCCAGTGATAGTTGGAAGAGGAACACGGATGATAATCACAGTTCAGAGCATTTGGTGTTTAATTCATTTAATGATAGGTATAACCCATCTGAATGTCATGACGAATTGGAAGATGAGTACTCCACTATCAGCAGATTATCTTAATCCAGATGAACTTTAATTTTATGATCATTGAACGATGAGAGGGTGTGCTGGATACCGTGCCATACTTTTTAACCTAACAAATCTCTACCTTGTGGTAAGTTTTTCTTTTATGCTACATCCCAAGAATCTTTAGCTGTGAGTTCTTCTATTACAGTTTTTTCTTTAACACTTTTTATTCACACAACCTTGCAGCATGAAGTTTTATCTGGCTTCAGAAATTTTATCTTCACCTGTATCCTCTATAGTATCCTTGAAGTTTATCTCCCATTTTCTTATACATTGAATCTTGTCCGAATCTCTATTTTTTCATTTTATGTTTCTGAGAGATTTGCTACTAACTTAATGTTGCACTTGCATTTATTGATTTGCATCATCATCGTATAAAAACTGCCAATTTTATCTCCACTTTTCTGTTTTGGGGTTGTCTGATATATTTAGATTAATTACAAAGCTGATGAAGTCGTCAGAAAAATGATTCATAAATCACATATTATGGAGGGTGCAATCAACTGTTATTTATGGTTATGGAATTACCATGTTATACGGTTGTTTTTTTTTGTACTCCTTGTTTGCTATGGTTTGCACATTTTGGTGTTGCATCACTTGACCTTTACCTCTTCTTTTCGATTGCAATTGGAGTTGGTCACTCAAAATCTTATGCGGAAAATTAAAAAAAATGATGTACTAAAAAAAAAAAAAAGATCCTAGAGGTTAGGCATTATAAACTGGTTTCAGGCCATATCATCGAGTAGGCCAAAGTTATTTTCGGTCTATTCCTAGTGAGATGAAGAGATGCAGTATAAGCTTTGGAGGGCTTATTGATGCATAATGATTTCACTTCAAAAACTTACTCGTTTATGTTATGGAGTGGTATGAAAGATTAATCTAACAACTTAAGAAACATTTTAGGCTATTACAGTCAGTACTAGAAGTCAACCTTATTCCTGATGTTCTATTAGTTCTAACTTTTGTATTACATTTAGTGTTTTGACCAACAGCCCAGTTTATGAGTGAAGTATTGAAGGCAGTCTGGTGATGAAGTTGATCAGAGACCTACAACCCACAGAGTGTCAGATCGTCTGTTGCAGGTTGCTTCATCCTACATTAATGCTCATAGTATGTACTTTTGGATTTATGAAGGTATGAATTTTGGCTTCTTTGTATGTCTTCTGTCTTTTTCTTTTTGGCTGCCCATGAGAAAATTGGATATAAATAACATTGCTGGAAAAGTTGGAAAGAAGTGTTGAATAATTATTTATAGAAGCATGTTATAGGAAGGGGATTGTTTGATGATATCATTTTGAGTATAATGTGTAGTCTTTTAGAACAACATTGTAATTGGATATTGCTTGTACTTCTCTCTAGGAGACGAGACATGCCGATGCGTGAATTAAAAAATAAAGGGATTTGCAAAGGACATATAAGTTAAATTTGGGAAATTGCTATTTTTGACCTTAGGAAGTTTCTGGGTTTACGAAACTGAGTTTTTAAAAAACAATCTTCTTTTTTACCTTCATTTAATTTTTTATTTTTTTTCTTGAAAACGCTTTGCCTATTATAAAAAAGCCATTTTGTCCCCTTATCATCAATACTGAATTTAATTCTAACATTAATTTATCTTCATTTTCAAGGGAAATTGCCCAATTTCACATTATCAAAATAGCATCTTTTTGAAAAGCCATTGAACTAGTTTTTCTTGATGTTTCTCGCTCGGGACTGAGCACTGAGATTATTTTAAAATTTTGACTTTTTCTATGTATTGGCTTTCTCGGTGAAATCTCGAGCACTATTAACATTGATATTCTATCAGTTTGTTTTTTGTTTTTATTTTTTTTAATTATTTTTTTTTAAATATATGTAATCTTTCCAAGTCTTTTACCAAATCTTAACTAATTCGAAACTTTAATTCTCTATATCAAATCTTTATATCAATTTTTTTTACACATTTTCTCAAATCTTAATCCTAATTTACGAGTTCCATAATTATAAAAAATTTGAAATGAACTTACAAACATTTTCATATAAATTTTGGGTAGATTACAATAGAATATGTGACGAGAGTTGGTTGTTGGTAAAAGATTTGGAAAGATTGCATAATATTTGAAAAAGATTATGTTGATCTCGATTCATTCAAGTAAAATTGTAAAGTTCAAAATCGTAATCTTTTTAGGCTTTCTCGATACAATTTTCCCTGGGACGAATCACGATCTATGTACTTTTTTTTCTTTCAAATATTGGCTATCTACATAATTGACCAATTATTTTTTGAATATTTGATAGTATAGTTTTTAAATTTTGAGAAGATAAAAAAAAGTTAAGATTTGAAAAAAATCATGTGAATCCTAGTAATCATGGTTGGCGAGATTCACGAAGATAGAGCCAAAAAGAATCTATAGTTTTAGATAAACTTAAAAAGGTTGTTATTAAACAAAATCTCGGTCTCGGTCTTCATCGAGAAAAACTTATTACGGATTTACAAAATGGGTGCAAGTTTTGAAAAGTGAAAACTTGATGAAGCTATTTCGGACCATTCAACTTCCCTTAAGCAATTGCAAATTTTCCTAAACTTGTTCAGTACCTAAATTGCAAATTAGTAAATGGTTAGACTAGTGAATTATACATTGCTTATTGATCTAGAGGAAAACCATATTCAATTACTAATTAGACATTACCCATTAGGCATTTATCTAAGTGAAATTCCTTAATCTTATACCGTGTTTACACACTCGTAATTGCAATAAATCAATCGTAACTTAGAAAGTGGACCATTTGTCAACAAAAGATTAGTTCAAATGACATCTAAATGTACTAGTAACCACGAGTTTGTGGTTCGAATCCCTTTGTCCAAATTGTTGTACTAAAAAAAAATTGGTTCATTTGATTACGTTAGTTTTTGTTTGCATCCCTTTGTCCAAATGCATACCATTTATCCTTCCTATTGATTTGAGTTATCAACATCGAGCCTTCAATAAAAGATATTTTATCGAGAAAAGCCATCTTATCGATAAATGGTTATCGATCTTATCAACTTGTTTAGTTGATAAATTGTTTTGACCGATATCGAGATGGGTTACTGATAAGGCAAGTCACAGACCGTCTTCAACTTTTCAACGAGCAACGGACACCATCGGAGCTAGATGTGTGGTATCGCGAGGACTTCCTTTCTATTCTCTTGGATTTCAAGGAGTTAGATATGTGAGCTCTAGCATCTTGAATGAGGAAGAAGGGGTAGAGACAATGGTTGAGAGAGTATTGGCGTTGGAAAAAAATTGAGAGAATGTGTTGTGTGGAGGCTATCAAAAAGGAACCATCAAACCCTAAAAGGTTTATATGGAGAGGGGTCAAACCTTCTCCAAATGTCCATACTCCTCGTAATCAACTAATTAACCCTTAATTAGTTAATTAATCATATCACTTAAATAACTTTGTAATAAATCATACTTGTCATAAAATGAATTAACTAACATATAAATATCATATATTTATATGATGCACCCTCTCCTTAATTTCATAACTAACTAATTAACCAGTAATTAGTCAAATAACCTTATAATAAATCACATTTAATATAAAGCTAAATAATTAACATATAAATATCTTATGTTTCATATAACTCTCTTGCATACTGTTCTATATGAACTTTATTCATATAAAATTAAAATTTAAATCTTATTCAAATATAAACACACTATAGTTCTTATATGAATCCAATCCATATTAATATATGAATTCAATCCATATCAATATTCGAATCTTATTCAGATATATTTCTCAATATGAATCTAATTCATTTGAATTTCATATTCGAATCTCATTCAAATATTTATCTCTCATAATATAGTATGAACTATAGATCGTATCTATAATTAACTATATTCTAGAATGTATCAAAATACACTATACTTTATATTAATCATATTGATATAAGATATAATATTCCCTTAAACAATTTGAACAATTCAAGTAATTCTTTGTTACTATCCTTTGTGAGCTTGCAAAGGGACATAATAGATCTACAATCTAGAAGCTCCAATGATATGAAATTAATTAGTTATAATCATTTAACTCAATTAATCATTATTCATTAATAATTGGTTACTCCATTAAAGACCAATAGCTGCACTCTTCGCTCTGAAGATATCTTTCTGTGTCTCTAGATAGAAGCAATCAACAGAGAATTGCCTTTTCACAAATTGCTCATAACTACAACTGAGCCAAATTATCTTTTTACTCCTGCAGTTACATCTAACTTTTTAAATACCACTGATTCTTGTAATGAACAAATAGTTTATAGTCCAACTTTAAACTAACACCTCTTGGGCCAGTGAGAGATTGAGACTTCATTGTTCCAAGACCCAAAGTCAACTATCAAGGGAGTAATTTATCTACTATTCCAAGGAATGAGAATGAGTGAATTTCATTTTGTGTAGTTGTGTTCCCAACTCCACACTTAGACAAATCTCCAAAAATGGTAGGCTTGTTGAGTCGGCTACTGTGGTCACTCTCACCCATACAGATCAAGAGACTTCCGTAAACATAAGTTCACAACTCACTCAGGATTAAAATTAAGTTATTTTGAATTTCTTTTTAATTAAAAGAAAACTCCCTTGCAACTGCAGGGGAGTGGTGAACGTGTGAAAGGATATTTTTTCCTCTCAACTCTCTCTTTTTCTTACCTCTCTCTAGTGACTAAGAGAGAGCTGATTAACAAATGCACTATTGAACCTGAAGTACACACGTGACCCAATAGTGGAAGTACTTTTTAAAGTTTTATGTTGCAAGTGAAGCCTGAGACTCATTAGTTACAAAAAATAATCATAAAAACTAACAGTTTCTCTTGTTTATATTAATGTTTTTTTCCTAAAGATTTTCAGAAATTTTGAATTTCGTTTCTCAACAATTATCATATCATCAACATTCGACAAGTAAGTTTCAAATTCTTGAATTTTTTAGTTATTATATTTTTAGTTCCATGTATAAATTTTTATATTTTTATTGTAAATATTGTTGTAGAATTAACTCATGTTCAATATGGAATGATATTTTAAAAGAAAAGCAACAATAGAGATAGAAACTATGGAGTCATCATCTTCAAACAAGAAAAGTATCACTGATCCAAATTATGATAGATTGCATACAAAAATCAATTTAGGAGAACTACCTACAGATCCTGTTCTAAGAACTAAAATTTCTAATTATTATTGAATTATTCAAGATCAAGTTCGTAGAGTATATTTACAAAAGGGTCCTTGTCAGCCTCAAAACCATACTTTTACATTCAAGAAGTTTGGAGCAAAGCTACGACGATTTGAGTGTTCTTGTAACGCCCCGGGTTTTCAGACCTTGACCCAAGGTCGTTACTTAAGTAAAAATCATTAAATTCATTTTAAAAGATAAAGACAAAACAAAACAAATGTTTTAATTAAATCCAAGTAAAGTAGCAAAGGGTTCCAAACGTTTAAATCAAACTAA
>JBBPDJ010000008.1:7542037-7597304 GCA_037974625.1 Cucumis cinereus | reverse complement strand
CACTTTGTTATCTTTTCTAGTTTTCTTATGTCAATATGATCACCAATTTGTCTCCTATCAAGATCATTTGTCAGAATTTGCTCTTTTAGGTGGGATCATTGTATGTTGATGTGGGCAAAAGTATGTTTTAAGATTTTATGGGGAAAAAAAAGATCGTGCACAAATAATATTTTTCACAACCTTTTAATGATCAATTATTTTAAATTTTACTTGACAGGTGACTGGAGTGAGTATGCAGAGTGTTCTAGTTGGAAGGGATCTGAATGGTTGTGCATTTGTGTGTGGTTCATTGAGTTTCCTCAACAAAATCTCACGTGGGCTTCCGCTATACTTTCTGGAGTCATTTCAGAGTGAGCTTGGTTGTCTTATAATAGCCAAGGAAAAGGGTTTCAGTAGTTGAAATTTGCTTCAAAAGATTGTTGATGCAGTTTTCAGCCAACTCACTGATCACTTTTAGATTGACTGGCATATACGTACATTATTATTCAATCCGGTTGGTTAGTCATTGTCAGCTTTATTTGGAAGATATGGGAATATAACCCTTTTCATGTCACTATGTCAGCAAATAAATTCATCGATACTCTCTCTTTCTCTAATGGGTTTTGTTCCCTGTATGGCTCTATCACTTAAAAGAACAATAATCACTTTTTATTTATTTATTTTTTGATAGGATGCTTTGCGTTTTAACCAATTGTTAATGAGTTGGGATTCTTGTTCAAATAAATTAGAAGTTGTTGCAGTTTGTCTTGTAACTCTTCTATGCTCTATAGATCCATATCCTTGCTGCTTCTGAAAATGATGTGTTTTGAAGTCATTGAAAAGGTAACATTGATCCATGTTACAAGTTATATGGCTAAATTCTCCCAAATTCTTTTATTGAAATCCAATTTTGAATTGATGTTAGCAGCTAGATTGACATGGTGCTGACCTAGTATATTAGGTTTTTGACATGGTGCTTGATTTACATTAGGTTTTTGTCTGATGTTGGGAGTGGGTTTGTTTGAAGTTTTGAAGTTTAATGTAGAGTATATTTGATGTTAAGTAGAATATTACATTTGCTCTATGTGTAGTAGAGTACTTATATCCAATATTTAAAGTTTAGCTATGTGGTTTACTTTCTCAATTTGATTCAATCGTTAGATATGTAAAATGCAATGAATGTATGCTCTTGGTTCTTATCTTTACATAGTATATATACGGTTTTAAGACTGCAAATACAGGTGCAAAACAAGGGTAAAACAAGTGCAAAATACAACATGCAATAAATATTAATTTTTTTTAAAAAAAATTCCAAATTAACTTGAAGTATAGTATAAAACTTGACAGTGATAAACCGTCAAGAGAAATCTTGACAGTAGAAAACCGTCAAAATTAAACTTTTCCTTATTCTTGACACTTGATTACTTGACAGTAAAAAACTGTCAAGTAAAGCTTTATTCTTGATAGTGGATGACTGTCAAGTAAACTCCTATTCTTGACAGTTTTGCACTGTCAAGAAAAAATGCTTATTCTTGACTTTAGATTACTTGACGGATTTAAAACCGTCAAGTAATTCTTTACTTGACAGTTTTTCACTGTCAAGTAATCTCTTTTCTGTAGTAGTGTCTTCAAATGTAGAAACAACAAGTTTTACCTTTTTCTTTTCGCTGTAATTCTGGTATTCAAATATAACATCAATTTTCTCCTCCCATAAAAGATACGCATTTGGGACTGAAGATCTTCCAAAGAATAATGGAAGCATGGTTCAATCTACATAACTATTTCTCAAACTTCTTCTTTCTGTATACATTACTTACAAAAATTCAGGTGTCCATCTGTTGATTCAGAGTTGCATACCAACAACAAACCAAGCAAGAATGCATGTAAAGTGTTAAACTCAAGCAAAAAAATCAGTCAAATACAACGAAAACGAAAACTAGAAACCAAGAACCTAATGTTCGAGATTCAACAAACTAACAAACAAATAATATTTAGAATTAAGAATCTAATATTCAAAATTTAAGAATTATGCAAAATGAACAAAGAAAAGCAAACTACTAGACACAATATTGATAAAAAAAAAGAATTAAGAATAAAATTCAACGACACTAATTTTACCAAAAACTCAATTTAAAACGTTGACCAAATACCCTTTAGAAACTATTAATTTTCTTATGAAAGTTAACCAGCTTAAAGCCTATGAAAATTCTTAATTGACGTACCTATTTGAGTTGCTTACAAAAATTAAATAAAATTAAAAATTAAAAAATTTCTTCTCCTTTTTCTACTTCCACGTCCGCGTCTGCAACTAGATTTTTTTTTAATTTCAAATTTCTCTTCCTTCCTACCAGTCAAGTATTGTTCTTTTTTCTTTTTTTTTTTTTCTTCTTCTTCCTCCTGTCGCAACAAGTGACTTTTCCTCTTTTTTTTTTCTTCTTGTTCTTTCACTAACTCTATGACAGTAAAGTTTTTTTTTTTTTTTTAATTCAGTCAAGAACAAAACCAGTTAAAAATTATATTCAATCAAGAAAAAGAATTAAACATATACCCAATCTAGAGCTTGTACTCTGATACCAAATGATATGAAAACCTTAGGATTGTAAATTAGGAACTCAATTGACGAACCCCTAATAACACATTCTAAAATTCCCAAATCAATTTGACAAAAACCCAAGGAAATAGAGTAGATTTGGATTACCCTTTGATTGATGACCAAAAGATAAGGAGAACTAGTCCTCACTCCAAGTTCGAACACTCCACAAGCACGGTGATCAAACTTACCAGAATGTTCTTGGCTTGCAACCCTAAATCAAGAATTGCAAAAGATGGTGATGAGGCTATGTCATCTACCAAAGAATTTTCATGCGTAGAAAATCCTAAAACTTCAATTGTCAAAAACTCCCCTTAAACCAACCTAAAGGCAAGGCTTAAATAGTCTCCCAATAAAATCCTAATTCATTGTGAAAAGACTAAATTAACCCTATTTAAACATTATTAAAAAGTATAAAACTGGAAAATATTAAGATTACATCATAATTATTATTTAAAATAAAATTAATAATTTGATGCTTGGTCGGTTCATATCATCCTCTCCTTCTTTTGAAGGATTTGTCCTTGAATCTAAACTAAAGCCTTGTAAAGTAGCCTTGAAGTCATGAGAAGAAAATAATGTCAATCTCCATGGACTTCTTTTGATTGGTCTCCTTTGCAAAACATCATCTATGTCATGGATGTCAAAGGTAGACACCTCATTTATTTCTCTTTATTTCTCTAGCTAAAATTTCAACAGGTTGCTCTTCATAGCTCAAATTTTCATTGAATTGCAGTGGTTCATAATCAATAACTTGTGATGGATCTGCTGCATGCTTTCTCAACATCGAGACATGAAAAACGTCATGAACTGCTAAGAGGGATGATGACAACGCTAAATGGTAAGCCACAGAACAAATTCTCTCAAGAATCTCAAATAGTTCAATGAAACGGGGACTCAACTTCCTCTTCTTCACAAACCTCAAAACACCTTTAATAGCCACTTTCAAGAACACTTTATCCCCACTTCGAATTCAAGATCTTTTTGTCTCACATCAACATAACTTTTCTTTTTATTCTGAGTTGTCTTCATACATGCTCTAATATGCTATATGGATTTATTAGTAGACTGCACTAACTCGAGACCAATCAATCTCTGCTCACAAACCTCATCCCAACACAGGAGACCCACAACTCTTATCATATAAAGCTTCAAACGGTGCCATATCGATGGTAGCCTGCTAATTTTATTATACGTGAACTCCATCATATGTAAGTGAGAGTCCTAACTCCCAGAAAACTCCAATGCACAAGCTCGCAACATATCCTCCCAAGTCTGGTTCAAACGTTTCGTTTGACCATCGGTCTGTGGGTGAAAAGCTATACTGAAATCTAATCGTGTGTCCAAGGCATTCTGGAGACCTTTCTAGAAATTAGAAGTGAAACGAGCATCCCTGACAGAAACAATCAACATAGGAACTCTATGCAAACTCACCACCTCCTTCAAGTACAGAGCCCACTTGTTCGTTGTATACATAGATCTCCCTAGTATGAAATGTGCAGACTTGGTGAGTCTATCCACAATTACCTATATCACTGTGTGGCCATTCATTGTCCTTGGCAAACCTGTGATGAAATTCATCGTCACATTCTCCCACTTTTACTCTAGTACATTAAGAGGCTGTAACAAACATGTTGGTTTCTGTCTTGGTGTTTTCACCTGCTGACACACCAAACAACTTACTAACAAACTCTGCACTTCTCCTTTCATATTACGCCACCAGTAAACTCGTTTCAAATCTTGGTACATCTTAGTACTACCAAGATGCATAGAGAATAGAGAATAATGAGCTTCTAACAATAAATTGTTCTTAACTTCACTGTCTGTTGGATCACATAAACGACCCTTATAAAGGAGACCATCATCAGAGGATACAGAGAATCCGTCAAATTTCCATGTTTCTTCTAGGTTCCGCTTCTTACTAAGATGAGAATCAATACATTGAGCATCAATAATCCTCTGCCTTAACGTTGGTTGCACTGTCAACTAAGCTAACTGTGGGGTAACTTCTCCCACTGAAACTGCAATATCAGCTCGTTCAAAGTCATGGTGGAACTGAGTCTGTCTGGTAATAAGAGCTGCTGGATGAGCTACCATTCTGCTAAGAGCATTAGCTACTACATTAGCCTTACCTGGATGGTATGAGATCTTACAGTCATAATCTTTCACCAACTCTAGAAATCTACGTTGTCTCATGTTCAACTCCTTATGAGTAAAGAGCTACTTTAAACTCTTATGATTTGTGAAGATATGTATCTTCTCTCCATACAAATAATGTCTCCAAATCTTCAGTGTAAAAACCACTGCTGCTAACTCCAGATCATGCGTAGGGTAACTCTGTTCATGGCTCTTCATTTGGCAGGACGAATAAGCAAGAACCTTACCATGTTGCATCAACACACAACCCAAACCTTTTTTAGAGGCATCACTATATATCACAAAACTACCAGAACCATCAAGTTTAGTAAGGATTGGTGCAGTAACAAGCTTCTGCTTCAAATTCTGGAAACTGTCCTCACAAGTTTTACTTCAAACAAAAGGAATTCCCTTCCTAGTCAATTGAGTCAATGGGTGGCTATGCGAGAGAAATCTTCCACAAATCATCTCTAATAACTTGCTAAATCTAAAAACTATGAACCTCAGTGATTGTAGAAGGTTGAGGCTAACTGGTAACAGCTTCAATCTTTGCAGAATCCATGGAAACTCCATCTTTAGATACCACATGGCCAATAAATGTCACATGCTTCAGCCAAAATTCACAATTAGAAAACTTGGCATAGAGCTTGTTCGATCGAAGAGTCTCCAAAACCGTCCATAAATGCTCCTCATGTTTTGTATCTGTCTTTGAGTATACCAAGATATCATCAATAAAAACAATCACAAAAGTGTCAAGAAAATCCTTAAACATCTTGTTCATCAAATCCATAAATACAACAGGAGTATAAGTCAGCCTAAATAACATCACAATGAACTCATAATGTCCATATCTCGAGCGAAAAGTTGTCTTAGGAGTATCACTTTCCTTTATTCTCAAGTGGTGATAACCCAATCGAAGATCAATCTTGGAGAATACAGTAGCTTCTTGTATCTGGTCAAACATATCATTAATCCTAGATAGAGGATACTTGTACTTGATAGTTACCTTGTTCAACTCTCTATAATCAATGCACAGACGCATTGACCCAACTATCTTCTTGACAATTAGAACTTGTGCACCCCATGGTGACATACTCGATTGAATGAAATCCTTGTCAAGTAATTCCTGTAACTGTATCTTCAGCTCTTTCAACTCGGGTGGGGTCATTCTGTGTGGAGCTTTAGAAATAGGTTTTGTGTCTGGCTCCAATTCAATTGCAAAATCAACATCCCTGTGAGGTAGCAAACCTGGAAGATCTTCTGAAAATACATCTGGATAATCTCTCACTACAGGTTCTGATGTCAAGGAAACCTCAGCTTCCTTGTGTCTACTACATTGGCCAAGATACTCCATGTACCTTAGTTATGCAGGTTGTTGGCTTTCATAGCCTATATTACTTCGGGCAAGACCATAGTCTCAACCTCTTTAAATTTAAAACAACTCACCCCTATAGCACGACTGAAAACTACCTCCTTATCGGAACAATCTATACTAGCATGCTTAGCAGCTAGCTAATTCATGCCTAGAACTAACAAAGTTACGACTAATACATGATTTGCTATTTCTATATCGCATACCTTAAACTTCTCATCATATAACATGATTTCTCATGACGGAGTAGATACAAATAACACAAAATCAAGAGGCTCTACCTCTAAACAAGCATACTTCTCAAAAAATAATGAGATAAATGAACGAGAAGATCCCGAGTCAAACAACACCAATGCATAGTACCCCATGATTGGGAGCATACCTGTCACATTTGTGCCTGCTTTCTCGGCCCCTTGCCGATTAGTGGCAAAAACTCGATCCTACTGTCTGTTTCCACTACCCTGGAAAGTGCTACCTGCCTGACTCCTTCCAATCGCAGTCGGTCCATTAGGCAAACTGTCAGCCAGGTGTCTATGTTGCTTGCATGTGAAGCAAACTCTTGTCTCGTTCCAACAACGACCTAGATGGTTCCTTCCACAGCTACTGCATAAAGTTATCTCCTTCACAGTAGCACCTGCCTCAGTGAACTGCTGCTAGTAATGCCTAAGTCCTCCAATCGATCTCAGATTTCTCTATTGACCTAAAGAGGGCTTTCCCCTGATGGCTTCTCTTGAATATTATCCTTTTGATCATTCGCATCCACTACAAGACGCAGCGCTTCAGGCTAGGTGGTAGGCTTAAAAGCCCGAACAAAACCTCGAAGATTCTTCCTTAAGTCTCTCACAAATTTCTCAGCTCTAGTCAGCTTTGTTGTAACTAACTTCGAAGCAAAACGAGACAACACATCAAAATATTGATCATACTCCTCAACGTTCATCTAACCTTGCTTTAGGTCTAAGAACTCTTGACATTTGACATCTCTAAGATTAGCAGAGAAGAACTTAGTATAAAAGCACTCCTTCAACTGGTCCCACATAATGGCGTCGACATCTTCACCCAACATCCTTTCAACAGACTGCCACCAAATAACCCTTCGCTCTTTTGAGCACGAATGTTACACACTGCATCTTCTTGTTTATAGGGCACCCCATATAACAAAAAATTGTCTCAATTGATGCTAACCACAATTTATATTTTATACGATCCTCTAGTGATCCGTCGAAGGTTTGAAGATTATATTCTCTGAAATCCCTCAAATGTTTCACCTCTGTAGACAGCTAGTCTCGCAGGTCATGTTGTGTAGCTTGTGCAGATTGACTTTGAGTAGAAGCTGATGTGGCTGGCTTAAACTGTGCTAAAGCCTTCGACACTGTCCGTTGTAATCCTCTACTCCATTTGCATTGCTTGAGCAGCAAGGTCAGCTTAGATGACGGGTGTGCCAAGGTCAATAGCCTTTTTAGCAGGTTGATTGTCACTTGTCCCTCATCCACTCTGACCACCCCTCTGGAACCTCTGTATGGCGGCATTTCCTAACAACCACCACAATTCCTTTGAAATCTTAGTCAATAAAATAGTCCATGTCATTTCCATTTTATACAGGCAATGCCATATACATAACCAATAACAACATATCAAGAAAATATACCTAGCGAGAACGAAGGAAACGTAGTCTCCATAGGGACATATATCATCAACTTACATCACAAGTCAGTCTACAGAACCTAAAATTTAGCTTTGATGCCAATTTTAACGCCCCAGGCCCAGGATTCGAATCAGGATTCGAAATTCAGATTGACAACTAACGTTGAAGACATTCCCCCTACGTACCCTACGACCTTGCAACATCATCCTTACTTGTGTTAAAGGCTTATTAGAGTGAAAGTTGTCCTCACAAACCAACACGGGTCCTTTCAGCATGCTTTGTCCTCATTCACATGCATCCTAGGAAAATTAGCAGGAGGTTATCTAACATAGAACTGTTCCAAGCTAAGCATGCTTAACTTTGGAGTTCCTATTATTAAGCCACCGAAATGGAAGGTGCACTTGGTGGTGTAGGTAGTAACTTTCAATTTTTTTAAGCCTTTCTTAACCTTACTTTCATGTCCTTAGGACCACTCTCATTCAGATGTGATATCGATTCATTTATGTCCCCCTTCTAAACTCGGGGTGTTACATATAACTATCATTTTTACACTTAGTACAATTTAGTTAATACATTACATTTACTTCGTTTGCAGTTGACAAGACAAACGCCTTAAAGTCAATCAGAATTAGATGCGGTGAGAGTTGATTATGTGTCTTTTTATGATGATACATATGATGCATGGTTTTTATATTGATGTATCAGTAGTTTTAATATGTACGTGTTTAGAATATGTGATACGATGACAATATTATAAGAGTTATATCTTATGATCGGATTTTTAGATACTACTTCTTTGTAGAAACGTTGGTTTGCAGTTGATCAACGAAAATTGCATGGTCATTTGTTGGATATATAGTAAGTTTATAAAATATGTTACTTGTGTTTCAATTACATGGTCTGATGGTATTAATTTTTGATATGTGATATTGAAAAATTAGTAGTATTAGAAATTTTGAGTTGTGGAGTTGTGCAAGTTTTGTAATTGTTGATATTTTGCATGAGTTGTTTGAAGTTGTGGTTTGTAGTTGTATGTATATGATTTTGTATATTTTGTTGTTTGTGTATGTGTAGTTCTATAAGGTACAAGCTAGGTATCAGAGTTACTTTCCCATGTAAATACAAATTTCAGGAAAAAGCTTGTTTGTTGTTGATTACATGTTGCATATATAATAGGGTCGTAATGACCCATATTGTTTTAGTAAAAAATTTGTATAGTTGATGGGTAAAAAACGACAACACAAGAGTTTAGTTGACATTCACAAAACATCAATAAAAATATAACGCATGTCAATGAAAAAGTATTTCTTGATGTTTTTAAAGAATAGTTGATGGACAAAAAACATCAATATTACCTTACGTTGACGTTCGAAAAACATCAAAAAATGGATTGTCTTGATGGTCTTTTCCATATTGTTGATGGTCAAAACACATCAATATTAATTTACTTTGACGTTCAACGCGTATCAAGAAAGATTTTTTCTCGCTGGACTTTTCCATATACTTGATGGGCAAAAACGTTGAAGTTCCCTTTCTTGATGGCCAAAAACATCAATAAAAGGGTTTTTTGTGACATGTTTTAGCCATCAATTGATGAGCAGGCTTTCTTGATGTCTACCTACTTGATGTTTTTTGGCCATTAACGTAGACATTTTTTTTTATTAATTTTGTCCATCAACAAAGGAAAAAATTGTAGTAGCAACCATGCCCAATTGTTATAAATGTGCTCTCAATCACAACAAAACGGTCTAAATAATCATGTCAAATTGGTCAACAATTGCATATTACTTTAAAAGTTAGTTTGGAAAGAATTCTATCAACCCAAATCCTCCACAAAAAATGACTACATTTTCAATACAACCCAGATTCTCAAAATCCCTATCATTTCTAACAGCTTATAGGACTAAAAAGTAGTTACATCTTTGGGGGAGAGGAACAGAAAAATCATCACAAAAGAGAACATTTGAACAAACAGTGATGTACAAAGTAGTTGATGGTGACTATTTTTTAGGCCTAAAACAATACTATAAAAGTCATCCTAAATTTGTAAAATAGCTTACCCAAACATTATATAGATTCTCAATCTTCTCCATTCAACTAAATACTCTTTAACCTAAGCGAAACAAAAAGAAAATCAAATTCCAAAATTAATTTCCAACAACAAGAAAAAGATTTAAAAGAGTCAACAAGTCTCAACTTACAAAGTATGGAATTATTAAATAAAATAAAAGTACCACATTTTTCCACAACCAAAAAAAGGAATACGCTTGATCTTTGGAAACGGTATCAGTAGAAGTGAATAACTCGAGATTCACATGACTATTATACCTTCTTTCCACTTGGACATTTTCAGTTCATGTCCAATCTTCCTTCTACCTTATCTATTGGTTTCAATATTTAAAAAAAACCAACAATGATAATTTGTCAAATAATATTATATACTGCACAATCATTAAAACATAAATATGAAAATTGGAAGATCATTTCCCAATTCTCCGGAGATATTTGTAATGCTTCGACTTTAGATGAGGGACATGAATGAACCGAGATTACATCTGATTGAGAAGGATCTTGAGGACATGAAACCATGGTTAAGATAGACTTAAAAGAATTGAAAGTCACTACCGATACCAATAAGGTGCATCTTTATTTTCAGTGGCTCAATCATAAGAACTTAAAGGTTAAGCGTGCTTAGCTTGGAACAATTCTATGTTGGGTAACCTCCTAAGAATTATCCTAGGATGCATGGGAGTGAAGACAAAACATGCTGAAAAGACCCGTGTTGGTTTGTGGGGATAAATTTCACTCTAATAAGCATTTAAGAGAAAGTAAGTCAATTTTAATACTCAAACACTATTACTACACATATACGCTTTCTAACTTAAACATCTGAGCTTGTGTGGCAAGTACCACACCGGTAAGCAGATCTTTCATTTTGCAAATTTATCATAGTTGTCTCGTGAACGTCAAGTTCATTTTCCCAGTTGGCCATATTTTGGCATCAACAGTTGGTTCCATCTGTGGAAAGAAAAAATATAGCATGAAGTTCGTCGACGAGTTCACCATGGGTGAGCAAAGAATGCATAAAGAAAATCAATTGACGCAAAGATGACCTCAATCAAGATCGTCAACCATTAAGGATACAATATGAACTACCTCCTCGACGTCTGCCACATAAGAGTCAACTTAAGGAGATAGTTGAAGCCCTAGAAAGGGGAGTGGGAAAATTAGATCTTACCACACCCCCTCCCAGATTTGCCTTCACAAACCCGAGAGGAGATACAACTTAGGCGAGAGAAATGCCAACATCCTGAATTGGGGTGACATCCGACGCCTAGATTGAACTTAACTTCTTAATGCTTTGCTATGCGTCCAAACTTTATAATGACATGCGTCCTACGCTACAACATGTGATAAAAAATAGCATAGCAGACAGATCAGCTTTATTAATTAACAAACACTTTCACAACGCATGCTTTGGTTTACTACAATTAAACTTAGGTTCTTTACTAACTAACCTAGTTTACACACAAGAAAAATGCAACGCGATGAAGCTAGAACACTATGCGGCAAGGGAAAGAACATCTCTGTGGGACACCTAGAACTCTATACCAAGGGGAAAAACATTTGAAAACATAAGCCTAATGCTCAGTTAGTGACAAGGTTTAGAAAACATTTTGGAAATCATTTTATAACGCATAGAAACAAAGTTTCAAAATCATTTTCTTCCTTAGGCATTCATCTGGTAGTAAGTCCTCTTTAGGCGTTTCACGCCAAAACCTCATTAGCCTGGACACATTCAAATTCCTGAGATAGATGTGTATACAACGTGCCCATACTTGAATGTTGAAACAAACTCAATACTCCTAACTAATTGGTGTATGCAAACTCACACACCTAGCGCCTAAGATGGACAACACTGAGACATTTAGTTGCTCGACTTCCAGCCTAAATGTGGGCAAACTCACAGATCCAGCTGCAACACTATGGTGGACGCATCTATCACCAAAGGTGTTATTATTAATTGGCTACATAATATTTCTTTTCCAAATTATCTTATATTTATTTTAAATATAAGAAACTTGAAGATTTAGATTTGATTCCTTAAAATGTGGAAGATCTTTTGTCCTATTAGAAGTTAATATCTTTACAAAAGATATTAAGATATTTACAAATCTTTGTTGCTTTAGATAATTCTTTTGAGAACCTATAAAGAAAGTGAACCACGGTTAAAAGGGTATGCAACAAGATTAGAAAAAGTGAAGAAAGACTGGAGACTAAATTCTCTCAAAGGTATGATGCTGGAGTTATAATTTCCTATTCTTTATGCATACTGTATAAGTAATGTTGATTGTCCAGCCATTAACTTTATGATAAAAGAGTAGACTTATATATGTATCAGATCTATCAACTTGTGATAAATAGATATATATGAGCACTAGTTTATTGAGTTGAATATCATAAAGTTTTCGAAGATATGTTCTGAAATCGAAGCTGAGTTATTGTTGCTACTGTTTGTGCTTTGTTAATCTTCTAGTCTCTAACTTTATAACAAAGCTGAAGTGTTACTGCGATAAACATATAATACACTGTGTGTATATGATGACAACTACCTAGCCAATGATAGTGTGAAGAACGTACATTACAAGAGGTGATAGAATTAGGGGGAGCCTAATCATTATAGAACAAGTGTTAACACAGGAGGTGCCTGTGTTTCAACCAGATAGAGGGAGTCTATCTCAATACAGTATCTCATTTAATAAATCAGGAGGAGCCTGTATTTTAGAGAACATGTTAATTATGCAGCAATGACTGTAGATGCTGCTTGAGTCTGTTTTAGTTATATAAGCCGACTGTTTAAATTTTAACAGTCTTATTCTCACTTGATTGTAAGCATACAAACTCTTGTTAAATATTGAAGCATTGTTCTTATGAGGCATACGTGTTTCCAGATGTAGGTGGTATCCACCGAACTGGGTTACCAATTCCTTGTGTTCTCTATCTTTTTATTTTGTGCATCCTGAGTTACTCGTTTGACTAATAACTTCATAAATAACTGAGCAACTACTGGAAATTGGGTCTATTTACTTTTTCAAAAGGTCTTGGCCTAGGCAAACACGTACTCAAACGTCTAGCTTGCCTCATCCTCAAATGTGCACATAGAGACAACCTCATAGAACCAGGTCAAAACTAATAGTTTGAACACATTATTCCAAACAACATTTAATCAAGAAAACATTTTATTTTTCAAATATGTTTAATAACACATAATAAACTAAAAGCAGACGGAATAGTTTTTCAAAACCAGAATAACATTTTGAAAGGTCACTCACAAAAATGATTTATTGAAAAAACTGGAAAATTTGCAAAATATCTGCAAAACATCTTTGAAGTATCAGCAAAAGATCTATGAAATATTAGTGATATATCCACGAAATCTCTCCGAAATATCTCTAATCATCCACGTTTATTGAAAATCATCTAGATAATATTCATGAAACCATATATCAACGATATATGGATGTATAGCCAACATATCTCGATTTTTCGGGAAAAAAAAAAGTTACCTCCCATAGTCTATCGAATATCTCCATTTGGCAATATATTGCGATTTTCAATCCTCGGTAGTAGGTTCGATGAAAATATAAATACATTAAAAGCAAAATGGTTAGATTAACTTGCTTATAGTGTAGTCTACAATGCTAAGTAATGCTTTAATCAACTACGAATGAAAATCGTATTGAAGGAATTAGCTAAACGGTGGAAGTTAATTAGTTCATCCTAGCAGCTACCTCAATCTTAATGCGGTTAGTTTACATGTTTATTGGCGTTTGACTTCTCATGTTAGCTAATTAAATAATTAATTAGGACCATTGATTAGGGTTTCAATCAATTGAGCAGGCATAAGCAAGGAGTTTAAGTCATATGTTATGATTCAATGATCTAAATTAGCATTGGGTGAATTAGTTCCTCTAACTGAAGATATCTTGATTGATTACACCTCTATCTTTACTTTTCCTACACTTTACTTTCCTGCATTTTAGTTTTTCTATCATTTAATTTGTTTGAAACTTGTGGGCGACAACAAAGCTACTAACTCTTGGGGCTGATTCATAGTGTTAAATTTAATTAAGGTTTAATGTTGGTTTTTTACTGTACTGGGTGTTGCATGAACCAACTGAAATGGTGAAGCCACCATAGTGACAAAGCTCGTTGTAAGATAGTTACTCGTGGCAATTGTTTCATTTATCTTATTTGTACAAATTTTACCAAGTTTGATTATTAGTTTGCTTGTATTTGTTCCCATGGGTTTAGGGTTTAGTTTGCTTGAATATTCAATAGTTTCCTTGTATTTAGTAGTTTCTTTGTGAAAGAGTTAACTTTATTCTTATATATAAAAGTTATTACAATGTTTTTACCGATTTTGTGTTAAAATAAAACTAGTTGATGATGAAAATCATGTGTGTAATGAGAAGGTTTAAAGAAATAACAAACTATCAAGAAAAATATTATATTGACAATACATATAAAAATGTCATAAATATGAAATTTCATAACAAAAATGTATTGTGATAGAACATTTGTTGACATTAAATATCTATCATGGTTCAAATATTCTTGACAGTCAAGTAATCTCATATTATATATGATTATATTTTGATTTTGACACTGTATTTGAATGGTGCAATTGGGCTGGATTTTTTTTTCAAAGGTATATATTGAATTTAAATACGTGAGGAATCAAACTTCTAATCTCGACATTGATAGTACAAAACTATGTCAGTTGAATTATGCTCATTTTAACAATAGCTTTAGTTCTTATTTCTCATAAATCGTTCTATATTAAAGGAAAAAAAATAGGTACGAAGTTACCAAAACCCAACTTTATTTGAACAAGGGAGCTTATAAGTGAAGATTATAAATCCCTGTTAGGTTAAAATTATTATTATTAATTATTTTGATAATCTTAGGTAGAACTTAATTAGTATTTATAACTTTCAAACTAATGACTAATTAAATGGAGTAGTTGAAGAAAGGTTCATGGTTGTAACATTATTCAATTGAGTGGGTAAAGTTGGAAGATTTAATTTTCTTAGCTTTTGATCTACTTCCAATGAACAAAGCCTGACCAATTCAATCCCATCTATATCTATAAATACAACTCAATCCATTACCAAATCTTCTCATCAATTAAAACAATTATAAAAAAATATTTTTGAACAAAAATCAAAGAGAAAAAAAAAATGACAATTAGTGTTGGTTTTTTTTCAGCTGCTTTTCTTTTGGTTTCGCAAGTAACAGTGTTTTTTGCATCTGCTTTTGATCCAAGTCCTCTTCAAGACTTCTGTGTTGCAGTTGATGAGCCCAAATCTGCTGGTATACTTTTATTTCCCTTTTATCATCTCATATCTTTCATTCTAATCAACTCAAATTTAACTTCAAGATTCTTATTATTCAATGGAGCCGAAATCAATATGAAATAGGTCCGAACGTCAGAACGAAGAAAACATAATGAATATAGTATGTATATAAACTCAAAATTGAAATATATTTCAATGGTTTTTGTTTGAATGTAGTATTTGTAAATGGGAAGTTCTGCAAGAACCCAAAGCTTGTGAAAGCAGAAGACTTTCTTTTTCGAGGGCTCAACATAGCTGGAAACACCATGAACAAACAAGGCTCAAACGTGACTCTTGTAAATGTAGACCGACTTCCCGGACTCAACACTCTTGGCATCTCTTTGGCTCGCATTGACTTCGCCCCGAACGGGCTAAACCCACCCCACATCCACCCAAGAGGCACGGAAATTCTCGTGGTTGTGGAAGGCACTCTCCTGGTTGGCTTTGTCACCTCCAATCCCAACAAACTCTTCACAAAAGTTTTGAACAAAGGAGATGTTTTTGTGTTCCCTATTGGCCTCATTCACTTCCAATTGAATGTTGGACATTCCCCAGCTCTTGCATTTGCTGGACTTAGCAGCCAAAACCCAGGTGTTATTACCATTGCTAATGCTGTTTTCGGGTCGGATCCCCCAATCTCCATTGATGTTCTCACTAAGGCCTTCCAAGTTGACGAAAATGTCATTCAGGCTCTCATGAAACAATTTAAAGCCTAAGAACACAATTTACAAAGTATGGTGTTTTCTTAATAATGATGGATATAATATATGCAAATTTAGGAGTATCTATAAGTTTGCATTACTTGTGTTGTATTTGGGTTGTGATCATCGCTTTTTTGTCAAACTATAATATATATATATAATATTTGGTTTGTATTTTTTTTTTCTTTTGCTTGCCCCTTCTACTTTTTCAAAAGAATTTCTATAGTGTATTTTATATAGAATATGCTATCATCGAATACTCCCTGAATTTCTTCTCTCTGGAATATAATTTTATTAACATAATCCGCCTAATAAATAAAAAATATAGTACATTCTTCTTTGCACAAAGCAGAACAAGTGTGTAAATATTTTTTGGGAATAACCTTTAGCTTCTACCTAACCCTACTAATAATTGTGGAAAATAAATAAAAACAAATCTAAAAACGAACACATATGTTGCATTGAGTCCAACGGATGAATGACCTGAAAATCAAGGAGAAAATGTCAAATGACCCGATTTTTGAAAAAAATGCCGAATGACCCTTTTGGTAACATCAAATTTGAGTGAAATGACCCAAATATACTTGCACACATGCAAAAAATCATCTCGCTCTCACTCTTCTCGTTCTCACCCAATCTCTCGCGCAAAAACTAGTGTCTCTCTCGCTCAACCTTGTGGTCTCGCTCGGTGTCACTCTCTCTCAACATTGGTGTCTTGCCCAGTCTCGTTGGTGTCGCTCTCGCTCAATTTGGTTGCTCACTCTATGTTGGGGTTGTTCGTGGCGCGTGACTCTTGTGCCATTAGGGTTGTGTGGATGGTGTCGTAGAGGCCATCGTGCCAGAGATGGATAAGTCGTGTTGGAGATCAAGGTTGTGTGACATGTTGAAGAAGAGACCGGCTGAAGGAAGAAGAAAAAGATAACTGAAATAAAAAAGGAAAGACAAATGTGTATTTTCACGCAGTCATGACATCATTGAAGGGGTTTTTGGCATTTCTTTCAAAAATTAGGTCATTTCATATTTCAATCTTTAAAATGAGTCTTCACGTCTGTTACATAGTGTGATAAAGGTAAATGACGTATATTTTTTCATTTGAAGTCGAAGGTTTGAGAGGTTCAAATTCTCATACTCTAAAATTTGGAATACTCAAACATGTGTGCACACTTAAATATACTAGACCACTACCACCTGCAAAGCATATCATATTTCTATGACCATACATTTAAATTATCAAATAATCTAAATTTGAAAAATTAATATGAAAATAAATTATAATTTTGAAGATAAATGTATACTAAAATTTTTAAAAGTTAATAATAATAGTTCAAAAGAACACACCGAAAATATTAAAAGTGATAACTAAATCAAAACTATGATAGTCTAGCAAGTGTAACTTTAAAACTTCGAAATTAGAAAAATAGTAGAAAAAGAAAGTAAAAAAGAAGGGAAAAAACTAAAATGGGGTATACATTGACCTTGTATGTCACAGATAAAATATTTAAGTAGTTAAATGTGTATATTGTGATCACTATTTTTTAGGTCATATTGATTCATTGTTAAATGAGGATAAAAGTTATTTAAATGATTGACTTTTCTAAATTGATTCTAATATAATTAACCTTAAAGAATAATAGCAAATTTAATAATATTGTAAGTTGTAAATTTTATATAATAATATTTGTTTGCCTATTTAAAAAAGTAATACATTTATTTTTCTATTATATTATTACTGAGTGAGACAATGGAGGATAAACTTCATCGTCGAGAGGTAAACAACCCAGATCACTAGCTAAGTCCCCTAAATGACCACTTAGTGATAAAGAAGGTAGGGTGTAGAGACATCCAGTAGATTTTCCTAGAAGCAGCCACTCTTGAAAGAGTGCGTAATAGCTCACTGATGGAGTGTTCTTGTATTGAAGATGAACGAGGCTAAGTGATTTGCTGAAGCCGTGGGATGTAAAAATGCAATGATAAGGGAGCGTTCCACATTAGAGGGAAGCACCTACACGAGTAGTGGTAGACGAAGTAGAAGCGAGAATGTCAGCTTAAGTAACACAAACATTGGTGAGAAACCAATGCCCCGAAATCCTAAGGGTTCCTCCGCAAGGTTTGTCCACGGTGGGTGAGTCAAGGTCTAAGATCATGCCAAAAGGCATAGTCGATGGACAACTAGTGAATATTTCTGGACTCCCCTTGTTGGTTATGAGGGATGGAGGAGGCTAGGTTAGCCGAAAGATGGTTATTGATTTAAGGACGTAAGGTGCCTCTATTTTTTTAGGGTAAGAAGCGGTAGAGAAAATACCTCGAGTCAATGTTCAAGTACTAGGTGCTACGTCGTTGAAGTAACCCATGCCATACTCCTAGAAAAAGCTCGAACAACCTTCAACAAAAGGATATCTGTACTCGAAACCGACACATGTGGGTAGGTACAGAATACCCAAAAGGGGAGACAACTTTCTCTAAGGAACTCAGCATAATAGCCTTGTAACTTCAAGAGAAGGGGTGCCTCCTAACGAAGAGAGTCGTTGTGACCAGGCTCGGGCGATTGTTTACAAAAAATTCAAGTCTCCACAAAGTCGTAAGACCGTGTATGGGGGCTGACGCCTTCTTAGTGCTGAAAGGTCAAGAAAATTGGTGACCTGATGACAGGGGAGTTAGCAACCGAAGCGCCGGTGAAGGTGGTTGTAACTATAACGGTCCTAAGGTAGCAAAACTCCTTGTTGGGTCAGTTTCGACCCATACAAAAGACGTAACGATTTGGGCACTATCTCAGAGAGAGGCTCCCTGAAATAGACGTATGAAGCTTAACTGTTTCTTGGAATTGGCTTTAGGCCTTTCTTGGACCTTAGATGGAAGGCGAAGAAGGCCCCTTTCCATGGGGGCTCGAGCAATCAGTGAGATACCACTCTGGAAGAACTAGAATTCTAACCTTGTCAAAACCTACGGACCAACGAACAGTCTCAGCTAGATAGTTTCTATGGGGCGTAGCCCTCCCAAAAGGTAAAGGAGGCGTGCAAAGGTTTCCTCGGGCCAGACGGAGATTGGCCCTCGAGTGGAAATACATAAGGGAGCTTCACTATAAGACCCACCTATTGAGCAGGGAGGAAAGTCGATCTTTGTGATTTGACGGTGTCGAGTGGAAGAGTTGTTGCTCAATGATTAAAAGTTACTCTAGAGATAACAAGTTGATCTTCCTCAACAGCTCACATCGACGGAAAGGTTTGGCACCTCAATGTTGGCTCTTCGCCACCTAGGGTTATATACGTTCCAAGGATTGGGTTGTTCGTTCATTAAAGCGGAACGTGAGCTGTGTTCAGAATGTCGTAAGACAGTTTAGTCCATATATGTTGTAGTCGTTAGAGCACATAGAGGACCTTTCCCTAATACGAGGAACCAAGAAGGACACACCTTTAGTTTACTAGTTATCATGCGGAGATGAAGCAACAAAAGTTTTGAGAATTCAAAGAGAAGGCCACCACGAGATGAGTCATTTATCATCACAATAGGTGTCAAGTGGGAGTGCAGTGAGGTATACAGCTGAGGCATCCAAACAGATCGGTACACTTGAACCTTGGTCCTACATGACCCGATCAATTCGATTAGGCACTCGTCATCTATTTTCATTGTTTAACTTTTTTGACAACATGAAAAAACCATTATTCAACTCTTTGGCAACATGAAAAAACAAAAAAAAAAGTTTTACTCTCCCTCTTTATCTATCCAAGGGATAGAAGGATAAAGGCCTTTGGTGTCCCCTCCAGTCAAAAATTTGGGCCTCATAATCACTAACCAATATGCTTTTCTCCCATGCCTTTCTTCTTTCATGGTTCGATATTCTTGTATTCTAGGAGTAGAGGAACCACACCAATCTATCCCAAACTTGGTGGTTAAACTCTACTACGGTGACGATCTTGTAGGGGAGGTCCTGCAGAAAAATAGCTCGACGTCAGGATGATAAAAAGCTTAATACCTCTAAATCTTACCACTTTTTAATATCAATACGGAAAAAAGTGAAAAATGAAAAGGTTGTCTTATTCAAAACCCCTTCTCTCCCACTTTTCTATCTAACTTCACACATTGGAACGCACTGTTCTTATAGAGAGAGATGCACTTTCAATCTTCTTAACCCGAAATGGAAAATGGCTGAGAAGAGGAATGGTTCCTTTTTTCAGGGTACCCGTGGAAACAGATCCATTGGAGACAGGGTGGATCTTGTAGCTCAGAGGATTAGCGCATGTGGGTATGAACCACAGTGTCAGGGGTTCGAATCCCTCCTCGCCCACAACCAACTAAAAAGGGAAGGACTTTTCCCTCTGGGGTAGGAAAATCATGATTAGAACAGCGAACCTAAAGCTATGGGACTTGGATGTGGGTCTTTTGTTGAAATGGAATGTCCTTATCTTTTGATTTTTTTTCTTTTTCGTTAATGGGTTAAGGGCGAGGGTTTCGATATTAAATAAGTATAGTACGCCCAATTCGAATCAAAATATTTTTTTGTTTTACCCTCCATAATTCTTCCTTAGCCAGGCTCGGGCAGAATAGCAAAGCAAGTACAAGTATTAGTAGAATAGCAAAAATGTGTTCCTCGTCATTAATATGTTTGCTTGCGGTAATTGTGACCTCTCAGAAGAATCAATGGCTATGGAACTAAGAATTATCTCGAACCTACACCGAGGTATTGACGGTGATTCTAAAATATCGTAGAATAGAATTTGATACGATGAGATAGAATGCAATAGAAACAAAGACACAGAGAATGGGTTACCTACTCTTAATGGTCAAAGCAAACCCGAACTAAACTCCTCCCTTTTTTTGTACTTATTAAATCTTCTTAAGAAAAAAAAATAAAAATGAAACTTAAACTTTAAAAAATTATTAATTACTTCACTAAGAGAGATAGATGGAATCCTTGTTTGTATTAATATCCTCTTTCCTTGAATTAGTAGTGGGACGTTATATCAAAAGTTAAGTGTGAAATTTGAATAAGACAGATTATTTAAATAGCAAATTAATAACTGAATTTACTAATTAAGGTTACAAAAATTCGGAGCTAGAATATATACATTTTGCTTTAAGATGAAAAATTAGATTAAAGTTTACTATGTAAAATTTATTTTGTATCGTCCAAATTTCCTTTATGTATGTGCTTTCCAAAAATGTATGGTACTCTATTTCATTAGAAAAATCGACCGTAATCAACTAGGCCCAGTACGATATTCCTTTGAATCCTCAATATGATGCTACAAATAATTGTGGTAATTCACATACGGCACATATGTCTTTCTCGCATCAATTAGTACTCCTTGAAAAAATAAAAATTCTCATAATTGTTTTGTTGAAAATTGTGAAAAAAAGAAACAAGATATAAAAATAAGTCAGGCTATTGAGTAAAAAAGAATAATATAGGTAATCAATTTTTAAAAAAATAAACTATTGCATAGAAAAATAAACTTTATTTAAAATATAATTTTTTTAGTACAACAATTGTAGGAAAACCACTTCCCACCTTTGTAATCTTACTTTTGACACTTAAAATGTAAATTATATTGACATTGATTGTAAAATAATTAAAATAGAATGATGATAAAAGAAAAGAATGAATACTATTATAAATATTATAATAGATGCCCATTATCCTTAGTGTTCATTATCATATGTCATTCCCATCTAGATAACTATTTTGTCATGTGTCTTGAAGATATCAACCCTTATTGGTCATGTAATCCACCTCATGCTGCCAAATTACCTATAAATAGTGACATTTTGTGGGTTTTGTATGACTCACACATATTGATTGAAATTTCAAAGAAATTGAAGATTGTGGAACTTTTGGAGAATTTTATATTTTTCTTAACTTCTAATTTTTATTTATTTTATTTTATTTATATTTTATATTTTATTTATTTTAATATTATATTTTCTCGATATTCGTATTTTTGTTGTACCTCATTTTTACTACACATTATCAGCACAAGCTCTTATAATTTTCTCTGCTAAAGGTAGGTTCTTAATGTATGTCGGTTTTTTTCTACTCGTTATAATTAATAAATATTATTTTACATGTTTAGTATTTAGTAAATTTTCTAATATAACTACAATAGCTTATAATAGTGTTACCTTGAAAAATATTACAAGATTACAATTTCTAGTATTTCATACTAATAGTAATAATTATTTATCATGAATGCTTAATGTTGTAATACACCAAGATGCCATTAAAATATGATCATCAAAAAGCAATTATTCTTCCTAAAGCTTGTTATAAATGGATGCACTTGAGTCTCCAAAGTTTTAAATCAATATGTTGGAGAAGAATTTTCCTACGTTTCGGATATGCTCATGTAGTAGCAATATCGAGAGAAATATTTGAAAAAATATTATGCACTTATCTAATGTCTTCTCGTGAATGAATGAAATATCGAGTTATTGATTGAAAAATCATCAATATCAGCCAACTAAAGAACCACATTTCCTGAAGTGAATGTTGTAAATTTTAATAATGGTGGATGAAAATTATGAATCTTGACCAACTGTGACAATCTCATTTCCTGAAGTGAATGTCGTGAATTTGAAAATTGTGATTGAGTTTGTGACTGCAGTAAAGGAAGAAATAATTATTTTTCGTGGTTGGTGGTTATAATCATCTAAATTTCAAAAGAACCACATGAAATGATGATCATAAAGTAAAAGCTCCACAACAAAAGAGAAAAATGTGGGTGCACATTTTGCATATCAGAGTAATAATATATTTAGCCCATCCAGTATGACAAATTTTGATGTGACGCATTTTTTAATCTCTTGAAGAGAAATTGACATATTTGAAAAAAATAGCAAGTGTTTCTTTTGTGATTATATAATAATTAATGTTTTATCTCTCATTTTTATTTTTATATTCTAAGTTTTGTTTCTCTCATTGTAATTATTTTATTTAATGAATAAGAATAGATAGTTTTCTTATTTTGAATAACTAAAAACGAGCAATGAAGATATATGTCTGGCACACAGTGCAACTACACACATAATATTGACAAGTAATGTTAGAAGCAAAAGTCAATACAATACAGATTCTGCCAACCTAATTGAAAGATTTGGAAAAGCAAATATTATTTTGCCTAGAGGAACAAAATTCGCAATTGATAATGCATTGTTGGCTAGTCAATGAAAGAGAAATCGATTGAGTTTTAAAGATATGCGTTGCAATAGTTATCATATTGAGACTAATAGAAAGAATGAGATAAAATATCTTTATATAATATATACTATCTGAAATGAAAAATGTATACAGGAAAAGTTGTATGCTTTATCTTCTAGATTATATTATACGCATATACGAGTAATTGAAACATATGCAACAATGAGCTTGAAGTTCATAAATTTAGATATATTTGCTATTTTCATGATAGATTAGATCATCTGGGATTTATAATGATGAGAATAATTATTGAAAATTCACATGAACATCCATTGAAAAACCAAAAGATTCTTCAATCTAATGAATTATCATGTGATCCTTATCCTCAAGGAAAATTAATAATTAGATCATCACCAACAAATTTGGACCTATTAGCCCACCAAGTAAACCATTTAAGTATTTCATGGTATTAATAGATGCATCCAATAGATGGTCACAAGTGTGCTTATTATCACGAAATCTTGCATTTACCAGATTACTTGCTCAAATTATTGAGTTAAGATCATAGTTTCTTGATTATATAATTAAGAACATTTGACATGATAATGCGGTGAATTTACATCTCAAAACATTTGACAATTATTGTATATCAATAAGGATTAGTGGTGAACATCTTATAGCTCATGTTCATACACAAAATGGTTTAGCATAATCATTTATAAAACGTTTGCAATTTATTGCTAGACCATTAATTATGAGAGCTAAGCTTCCTACATTTGTATGAGGACATGCTAGTATTCAGGTTGCCTCACTTGTGTGTATCAGACTAGTAACTTATCACAAGTACTCACTATTACAATTACAATATGACCATGAGCCAAATATTTTTCATTTGAGAATTTTTTTATGTGTAGTATATGTTTCGATTGCTCCATCACAACGTACTAAGATTGGTCCTCAAAAGAGACAAAGAATATATGTTGGATTTAATTTTCCATCCATTATTAAATATCTTGAATCCCTGACTGGTGATGTATTTACTGCACGATTTGCTAATTATCATTTTAATGAGACAAATTTTCCAACATTAGAGGAGAAATTCATAAGTTTGAAAAATAAATTACATGAAATGTATCAATATTGTCTTATTTAGATCCTTGTACAGATCAATGTGAACTTGAAGTGCAAAATATAATTCATTTGCAATATATAGCAAATCAGTTACCAGATGCATTTGTAGATGCAAAGAAAGTAACTAAGTCACATATAGCTGCCACAGATGTTCCATCAAAAATTGATATCCAACCACAAAAAGTTGTTATTAATAAATCTGGAACATGCCAGAAGCGTGGTAGACCAATAGGTATCAAAGATAAAAATCCTCGAAAAAGAAAGAGAGTCAATAACTTGATAAAAGATACTGATGTTCAAGAAAAATTCCAAAATTTGACTTCTGATAAGAATGTCGAAGAAGATTAAATAACTGAGTATAATAATGAGATTTTCATAAACTATATCGTGACGGAAAAAAGATGGAACCGAACTAATGTAGTTGTTGACAACAATTTTCATATAATATTGCTCTTGCTATTATATCTAAAAATGAGGATCCTGAACTAAAATTTGTTGAAGAATGTCGACAGAGAAAAGATTTCTCTTTGTGGAAAGAAACAATTGAGACTGAATTAAAGTCACTTTCAAAACGTCAAGTTTTTGGACCAATAGTCAAAACACCAGAAGGTGTCAAACATGTGGGATATAAATTGATATTTGTGAGAAAAGAAATGAAAATAATGAGCTCACAAGATATAAAGCAAGACTAGTTGCAGAGGATTTTTTACAAAGACCCGGTATTAATTATGAGTAGACATATTCTCTGATGGTGGATACAATCACATTAAAATTTTTATTTGGTCTGACTGTGTATGAAAATATGGACATTTATCTTATGGATGTAGTTACAACATACTTATATAGATATCTTGATAATGATATTTATATGAAAGTTCCAAAAGGATTTAAGATACCTGAAACATATACATCAAGTTTTCAGGAACTATATTCAATAAAGCTACAAAGATCACTATATGGATTGAAACAATCAGGACGAATGTGGTACAATCGCCTGAGTGGATATTTGTTGAAAGAAATATATCAAAATAATCTAACATGTTTGTGTGTTTTCATAAACAAATCACGATCAGAATTTGCTATTATAACTGTATATGTTGATGATTTAAATATAATTGTAACTCCTGAAGAGCTTTCAAAGGCAATAGAATATCTTAAGAAAGAATTCGAGATGAAAGATCTCAAAAAAATAAAATTGTGCCTGTCTTGCAAATTGAGCATTTAGCATATGAGATATTTGTTCATCAGTCAACTTATACAGGACAGATTTTAAAATGATTTCATATGGACAAAGCACATCCATTGAACATTCCAATGCAAGCTTGTTTACTAGATGTGAAGAAAGATATACTTTGACCTTGATATGATAATGAAGAACTTCTTAGTCCAGAAGTACCATATCTTAGTTCAATTTGTGCACTTATGGATAATGCTAATAATACAAGACCAGATATTGTATTTTCAGTAAATTTATTAGCTAGATACAGTTTCTCTCCAACAATAAGACATTGTATTGGAATTAAGCATATACTCCATTATCTTTGATGAACAATTGATTTGAGTTTGTTTTATTAAAATAAATAAAATTTTAATTTAGTTTGTTTTCCATATACTGAGTATTTATCTAATCCACATAAATCCAAATCTCAAACAAGTTATCTATTCACATGTGGAGGAACAATTATATCATGGTGATCAGTGAAACAGACCATAATAGCCACTCCTCAAATCATGTCGAAATTCTGGCAATGCACCAGGCAAGTCGAAAATGTGTATGGCTAAGATCAATGACTCAGCACATTCGTGAAATATGTGATATGTATTTTAGTAAAAATCTTTCAACGATACTATACGAAAACAACACGGCATGTATAACTTAAATCAAATGAGGTTATATTAAAGGAGATAGAACAAAACATATTTCACAAAAGCTTTTTTACACTCATGATTTTAAAGAAAATTGTGACATCACAGTACAACAATACTAATGCCTTATAACATTCATGCAATGAATTTTGACTGTCAATCATCAATTAGGTCATTTCAGAGAGAGGATGGATGAAGATTTCATACTCCTTATTGATTCTAAGATGTTGGATATCTTCGATAAAAATGTAATAGTCATGATTTTTCTGCAAACAAAAAGAAAAAGAAAATACAATTGTTGAAGCACTTGTTGGATGTGCAACTAAAATGGCTAACAACACTTTTGCATTATCGCTATGCTTTATGAGAAGATGTTGTTCAGGCTTCCTTGCTCATCTCATGTTATATTGTTTTTTTCCCCTTAAAAAAACAACAGTTGTAAAAGAATTACTAAATTACTAAATTACTAAAATACTTTACAAAAATACTAAAAGCAAGTGAGAACGATAAGACATTTACATCATAATTTTTTTAAAAAAAATAGAAGTTACTTTTTCAATCTAGGATTTGTCGTAATCAAATCAAAGAAAAAGAATAAAGATATATAAATAAGGCGATCAAACTACGTGTGATCGTAGGACATGACAAATACGTCATATTTATAATGGTGGAAAATTAAAGAGACAAAAATTTTAGTACTTTATGGTATTAATACACACATTCAGTAAATGGTCACACATATGTTTATTATCAAGTCGAAACCTTACATTTGCAAGATTACTCAATTAAGTTAAGAGCACAATTTCCTGATTATAAAATTAAGAACATTCGACTTAATAGTGCTGGTAAATTTACATCCCAAACCATTTGACAATTCTTGTATACCAATAAGGATTAGTGGTGAACATCTTATAGCTCACTTTCACACACAAAATGGTTTAACATAATTATTTATAAAACGTTTGTAATTGATTGTTAGACCATTGCTTATAAGAGCTAAGCTTCCTACATCTGTATGTGGACATGCTATTTTGCATGCTACGTCACTTGTACGTATTAGGCCATTAGCTTATCATAAGTACTTGTCATTACAATTAGCTTATGGTCACAAGCCAAATATTTTCCATTTTGAGGATTTTTGGATGTGCAGTATATGTTTCAATTGCTCCACCACACAACGTACTAAAATGGATCCTCAAAGGATGTTAGGAATATATGTTGGTTTTGCTCAGGTACCTATGTTGGTGCTTCACAATACAAATATGCATTTTGCGCTCCACGTCTGTGCATGTGTCCATGCATGTATAAAGATGATGAATCGATCCGTAAATCCTAATATCATTTCTAAAGTCTGATGATGATGAACCGATCCATGAATTATAATATCTTGCTTCGAAGTCTGACGATTGATCGACCCTGAATCATAATATCCTCTACCAAAGGTTGACATCATCATCTTTTGACTAACATAACCAGTCTCATTTTGTGTTTGTGACATAGGAGGCACTTCTTCCACATGATGGTCAACTTCATCCAACTTAGCTCTTCTGCTAGAGCATGTCTCCTTTGACCTGGTGCAAGGGTACACACGGGTACATTGTACATATAATGCATGCACCGCTTATTATCACTTCATATATTAAGGACCTGTTGTGGATCATCTGCAACATCACGAAGTCTATTGTTGTTCGATCTCTATGAATTATTTTAAAAAATTAGACAATATTTAAACTAAATTTATATTAAAAATAATTAGACAATATTTAAATATATACTAGATGACCCACAGTTGCTCTAAGTCGAGTGATATAGACCCTCAATATTGTTATACCAGTGAATGTATTCATGAGTTACATTCCTTTCAAATTTCTCAATTGAAGCCCCCATTACAATAAATCTTTTCAATGTTGTCATCGCATTACCAAATGTGCAACACTATTAGACCAAGCCGCAATTCTCAAGTCAATGTTATGCATAAGTGGTTCAACATTACAGTCTGATGGAACAATTTGTTTGAGACCAAATTGTCTGATCATTCTATCAAGTGATGTCACTCACCAATGTAAAAACACATGAGATAACTAATCGTCCGCTATATGTCTTGATAGTTCTTACAAAAATTGGGCAAACTATCATGACAATTTTGTATGGTTCCCAAATAATATGAAAAATAACATATTATATTAAAACAAATAAGATGAAACATATCATTAAGGGTTCAACATTCACGTACCTGATTATGTCAAATAAGGTCAAACATGTACCTATACTAAGACACAACATGTCTAGCTGACCATGTCACTGATAGCTCCGTAAATGAGCTAGATTTTCTAGATTAAAACTCCAGGGATCGCAACACTTATGGATTAAATCTCTATTTTATAGGAAATATTAATCTAGAGAAGCCAAGGAGCCCAACGCAACAAGAATGACTCTATTTCAAGCCAAAACGAGTGAAAATGGGCCAAAAGAAGATCAATGGCATTTTTGTAAATATTTTAAAAATAGCTTCGTCTCCAGCGCCGCCGTGTCGAAGCTTGGTGCCGAAAGACAGAATGCTTTAAATTCAGTAGCGTCATGTTGTCCCTTTCAGAGCTGCGGCGCCAATGACGGTTGATGTAGTGTTGTGGCATCCAACCATAGTGTTGCGACGCTATGAAGTTTGTTCGTCCATAAAACTACACACACGCCTCTTTCAAGCCCAACCAACCTAAATGGCTATTTAAGCAATTTTTCACTTGTATTTTCATAATCAACACTTCATTTTAAAACAATTACCAAAAACTTGGGCCAATTCTCTTGTAAATTCACTCTCAAAATCAATAAAATTCTCTATCATATTCTTTCAAGAAATGTCTCCTTTGTTTGAATTTTTTCTTGAAGCTACTTTGGAAGTCATGAAGAACTGAGGTACTTTTTTTTCGGAATGGAAATTCTAGCAATTCTTTATTGACAATCATGTTTAATTTGCTTTCTAATTTCAATCTTTGATTGAATTTCAATATTGATTTTGTAATTAATTCTTGTTTGATTGGCTTGATCACCAATGATTGCATAAATTTACTTTAATCTTTAATGGTGTTAAGCATGATTGTTGAAGCAAGATTGATTGAGAGTTGTAGAATTGATCTCAAGCATGTCTTTACCTTTTGATCTTTTCTTTAATTTTCAATTAGAATTCAATTAATAATCATTCTCAAGATAGAAACTTTCCTTTTGAATGTCGCAACATTGAAACCTAGAAACTTAATTCAAATTCTAAAGAAATCATGGAAACTGCTAATATGAAACTGATTTCTTTGAGCTTACTATGAATTAGATTTGATTCAAGTTCATTAACAAAGGTTAATTAGTTTTCTTGAACTAATTAGTTGGGGATTGAGTTAGATCGCAATGAATTTATTTGTTCTATGATATAAAGAATGCTAGAAAATTCATTCCCACTTTAATTTGATTGAGAGAACTCATTTAGATTTTATGCCCTAAATCTATTTTAATTCCACAAAACCATTTACTTGCTTTCTCTTTTACTTCTTGCATTTTCACCATAACCCCTCATACATACATTAGAATTCTTGAATTATTTTATTAAAGATTTGTATTTCCTTAACATAGATTCTCTTGGGTTCGACCCCAAACTTACTATTTGATACGTTTTTACTAGCTTCTTGATATAAAGTTTGAGTTATAAATTTCTTTTGTTTAGTTGATTTAGGGATTCTTGGACCATATTGATTGCATTTCATTTTCTTAAAACGACATCCCTAATTTTCAACCAAACAGTCACATAAAATTGATCTCTCCATTCGTATTGTTAAATTAATGTTTTAGATTTTAAATTAACTATATCAATCATATAAAAAATATTGGCCAATCTAAATTAAATTGAAATAACATCCGTCAACCACAGGCTCTTCCAAGTAATTGATGATCATTGACACCAGGGGTGTGCATGGTTTAGTTTGGTCCGATTTTGGGCCGAACCAAGGACCAAACCGAACCTCTTGGTTTACCTACAAATTGAACCGTTGAAAATCGAGTTTCATTGATTTTAGTTGTTGAACTGAACCAATTTTCTTCAGTTTAGGTTGGTTCGGTTCGATTCAAACCGTTTAGAAAAAAGAAAAAAAAACTTCAAATCATTCTTAAGTTGGACCTGAGCCTAAAGAAAAAAATAATAACAAAAGGTTTTGTACCAAGCTTTTTGTGAATTAGTATATATATTTTTATTAAGATAAATATTGACATAATTAATATAATAGGTTATGGTTCGGTTCGGTTTTTCACGATTTTTAAGGTGGTGAACGAAAACCGAACCGAACCTCTTGGTTCTATTCCTTAGAGAACCGGTGGTGCAATATATTTTTAATAAAACCTAATTGAACCAATTGATTTGGTTCGGTCGGTCCGGTTCGTCAGTTTTTCTCGGTTTTTGCACACTCCAAATTGACACGTCGACACATGAAATGTATGTTTCTCCAACCTCCAGCTCTCAACGAGTGCAATGATGAGTTGTCAATCCCACAATATATTATGGTACATTAATTTTTATATTCAGTATATCAAATACAATAAATATATTATACCTTCAATAAATTGATCATTAATGACATGTTATGAGTTAGCAAAGGGAGGTTGTGGATCTACAAGTAATAAACTAAAATGATACAAGATTAATTAACTAAAATGATACAAGAATAAGAATAAGAGAGGAAATAATTAAGAATAAAAAAGAGAAAAGGGCAACAAAATAGCAACAACAACAAAATTGGTTGAACGCGAAATGGGTAACAAAACAACCGATGTAAATTCAAAAAGAAAACTTAATTTCTCTCTATTTCTGTCTGTCTAGTGGTAGAACAACCGATTGGAGAGAGAAATTGGAGTCGCCATTACCAGATTTCCAGAACGTGATCCCAACAACAGAGTTCAACTCAACAAAAGCCGCCCCTCCACCTACATTCCATTTAATCAAACCAACAACAACAAAACCGCCTCTAAATTTTTTAATCTCTATCCATTCCACTACATCCCAAAATCCTCCTCCTCCTCCTCCTCCTCCTCCTCCAATTTCCCTAGATCCTCCGATTGCATTCGTTTCTGTCATCTTCCCCTTCTCATAGGTTCCAATTCATTATTGCTTCCCTCTTTTCCTTTCTTTATTCCCATTCCTTTCTCTTCGTATTTTACCTGCTCTCTTCTTGCCTCATTCATTTCCATTTCTCTCATTCTGTTTATTCCCAATATATATACATATATATGACGTTAGATCATTCCATAATCTACGTATCCGCCTTGCATTCTGGTATTCAATTCCACTATTATTAATTAATTGCGTCTTCCTTGTGTTTGCATATCAGATTTTGGCGGTATGAATGTTTCGTTGCGTCAAGTTCGCTGGATTCACTCCCCTGGAAAATAACACCCTCTCTGATTTGGTAATCTTATTCATTTCTTAACACCTTCATTCATTCAAATATGTTTAAACCTAACATTTTGTACTTAATTAACAAATATGTTTAATTTATAATTACTTAATTATTTTTATTATATGCTGAAGTTAACAAGCATAGGACGTATGCCATACTTGATATAGTACACAAATTTTGTAGAGAAACTAATGAAAAGGTTAAGAGAGAAGTTAGAAAGATAGAGATATGTTGTGTCTTTGGGTGCATATGAGTGCTCAGCTGGTTATTATTAGCCTCTACTTATTGGAGTCCATGGATTATAATAGTCTCTATTTGAGGTGTAGATTAGAAAATATTAAACACATTAATAAGGGGAAGAGAGAGCGTGGATAGGAAACGGTAAACAATATAACCAATGTTGAATTTGAAATAGTAATAGTTGTAAGTTACAATGGATGGCAATACAAATTATTATGATTAGAGCCTCAAATACAAGTGATCTATAATAACAAACGTTCACCCATGTGTATTTCAGAGCCAAATAACCCAAGATATAAAGATAGATTAAAATGGTTAATTGGAAATCAATAGTACGTTCATGGTGAATAATTAAGTATAAGACAATTTTTAGAGAATTGCAATATAACAAAATCAATTGGTGATTGACTTCATTGTTGATGATAAACTCTTTATAAACTCATATTAATGACTGATTCTATCGTCAATATACTCCTTTGACGATATAATCTATCATTGATAGACTATAAGAGTTAAATTTTAATTTTGTTATATCCACAAATTTACTTTTGTATTGTGTAAAATGTGTTAATACTTTGAGTGTGATTGCTATATTTGCAACTATCTCTAAATTAAAGAAAGAAAAGGAGAGAGTGAGAAAATTTGTTGAGATTGAAAAGTTGGAGATATAAATAGTTTTGTAGCATGTAAAAAAATGAGAGCTATTTTAGAGAGTGGAAAATCACATGGACATTCTTAAGTATTTTTCTTTTATTTATTTAGAGAGTAAAAAGAGAAAATATTACTTGTAATTTGAGGATGTTAAAATGAGCGACGAATTGAAGACAAAATGAAAATGAAATCGTAAAATATAAAAACGACCGAATAGAACGTTTTTTTCTAGATCGTGAAAATATAATGAGCTTGATATTGTAAGTTCTGACTCTTACTGATTTTGGATGAAAAAAAATAACAAGTTTATGATGTGCAGAATTTGTTAGGGCGAGATTTAATATTAGATCGAAAGAGTAATGAGGTGGCGGATAAGCAGAGTGGGATGAGCGGAGTGGGGGCCGGTGGACTGCACGTCTTTGAATGGGCCATCCTGAAAACAAAATATCGGACCTGGTGGGTTTGGTGAAGTCATGGATGCCATGGAGGTCCGACCCAGCAAACGTCTCGAGGGACTTTTGGATGCCCGACACGAGCTGCAGAGTGTGTTATGAGTGCGACTCTCAGTTCACGTTCATCAACCGGCGGCATCATTGCCGTCGCTGTGGTCGGGTTTTCTGTTCCAAGTGTACTGCAAACTTCATTCCTGCTCCATCCATTGATCCAACCAATGCTCGCGAGGATTCTGAAAAGATCAGAGTTTGTAATTATTGCTTCAAACAGTGGGGGAAGGAACCATCTTCCCTCCAAGATGGGGACAAAGCTACCAGCTCCGCTCTTAGTCTATCATCTTCATCTACAAGCTTGGGCAGCACCAAATCCGGCTACACCTGTCACAGTGCAATCAGCCATATGGCTTCAACGCCTTGCTCAACTGGTCGTCAATATTATGACCCCTATTGTTCTGGTTCCATCACAGATGAGCATGACAGTTTAAGAAATGGGAAGACCATAAATCGCACTACATCTCTCATGACTTCATCATCTAGTTATTATGCCTTTTACAGGTATTCCGAGGCTTAATTCTCATTTTCGTTCTACTAAACTATCTCCAAATTTCACTAACTTTTGAAATGTCTTAAAAATTGCTAGTTTAGTCATTGAATTAAAGATGTTTATTGATCTCACTAACATATATCTTAACTTTTACTTTTGTGTCTAATTTGTCCTCAACATATTCAAAATCTTTAAAAATATACTAGGGGTGTTGAAACCTTAAAATTTTAACTTACCTGAATTGAATTTTAAATAAATCAGGTTACATTAGATATAAAATTTAATTTTTACCTATTGAACTCAAAATTGAAAGTTAAAGAGCGGGTTGAGATACTTTTTAAAATTGAGGGATTTAGTGGACAGAAAATTGTGAGTTTAAATGCCTAAGAAATGATATTTTGGTCTTTCATTTTATTTTGATTTTAATGAAATAATGACATAGTTTCAAAGTACGTGTACTAGAACTAAACCGCATAGGTTACAGATGAGCTTTGGGTAAGTGAATATTAAATATATAACAAGACTAAACTAGATATTCTAAACCTTACACTAAGAGATTCTTAAAATATTCAATAGTAAACTAGATATTCTAAATCTTTGATGCTTCCCAGGTCTGGCCCGTGGGGAAGCATAGGTCCCCCGGGAGAAAAGCTCTGACTTCCTATTATTAAAGAAAGACAATCTAATTATTCATGTCCGAAATGGAATAACCATGAAAGTTCAGGAACAATGAGACTTAAACTGATATAAAATTTACTACTAGTACTATCCATTATCTAAAGTTTTTGTATTGAGTATTAATTTGACATGTTATGTGAGTAAGAAATCTTGTGCTCAAATTTCCTAAATATCATTTTCCTCCTATTTTGTAATGATAACTACTTATAGGACTTTGTGCAAACGTTCAAGCACACAAGGTGAAGGTGTGTTGTACTAAAAAGAATGAAGGGAGATTTAAAGCGTGGATATAATATTAAATTTTTAAATACCCAACTACTTAAGCTGGTGGAATGAGCGATGATTTAAGTTCTCATCACTTGCTAGATCTCCCTCTTACTTTGTGCTAAAGACGATGCTATTGGATCCCGGTTGTTTTAATTCTTTTGAGGCCTACTTGTTCCCTTGTAGTTGCCTTCTTATATGCAATATGCTTTAGCCGATGCATGCCTTTAATTAGGAATAGATACCATTATATGGATTTCTACCATTTTATTCATCTGATGTTTATATTCAGGTCATTGTTGATTGTTATTTACTGTTGTAATTTCCTGTCAGGAGTGATGATGAAGATGATGAATATTATTATGGAATGTATCGCTCAGATTCCGAATCCAGGCATATCTCCCAGTCTGATGATTATTATTGTGCTGTAAACATTGATGAAGGTTTGAATCTTGAGAGAGAGAACATAAGCACAAAGGGTTCATCTGTGAATTTTGACACTCAGTGCCCACGGGATCATGAGGAATCTAGTGAAGACTCTGATGAAAATGATAAAGGCTCTGAATGTGATTTTCCTAGTTATGCAATGCAAAATAAAGATCATGGGCCAATGGATTTTCAGAACAATGGGATTCTCTGGCTTCCCCCAGAGCCAGAAGATGAGGAGGATGAAAAGGCTCTTTTGTTTGAGGATGACGATGATGTCTGTGCTCCAGGTGAATGGGGATATCTTCATTCTTCCTTAAGCAGTGGAGAATGCACCATGAAAGGAAAATCAAGTGAGGATTACAAGAAAACTGCAAAAAATGTGGTAGAAGGGCATTTTAGAGCTCTCGTTAGTCAACTTTTGGAGGCCGAGAATCTTCCTATAGGTGATGCACCCAACGTAGATGGCTGGCTTGATATAATAACATATCTGTCTTGGGAAGCAGCTGCAGTTCTGAAGCCAGATACGAGCAAGAGTGGAGGTATGGATCCCGGTGGATATGTTAAGGTTAAATGCGTTGCTGGTGGAAAGCGTAGTGAGAGGTAAGTTAATTCCATTTACCAATAGGTCCATTTAAGCTATACTTAAATCATATACAAATGTCAGTTGATTGCTTGAATATTGACTCAATATTTGACCAAGGATCAGGTTATAGTCTAGTAAGTCAGTGCCTATTTTGTGGACTATAATTCATGTATAGTACTCTCATGATTCTTTTTCCTTAATTTCCTTTTTTCTTTTTTCACTCCTTTTAGGAGTTTGTTTCCTTTGGACAATGTGGTATGTATTCTTTTAATAAAAAGTTTGTTTCTTGTTCAAAAGAGTTTGTGATCATAGTTGAATCACGATACTTACGGAATTAGCACGATCTATGGTGTTTATCGTAATTTTGTTTCGGTTGTGCTTGATGAATTCTTCACATGCTTTCAAAGTTTCTACATACATTTAGAGAGAATGTAATATGAGATTTTAGAGATAAGTTATTATCAAATGGTTCCTTATTTTGAAATGTTGGCACAAGATCCAACCCAAGTATTGCAGCATTGTCAATACATTTTGTTTTACCGCGTTAGAATTTGACTCCATGTGGAGTGTCCTTTTTCCTTGTTGGACTTATGGTTACTGTGTTACTGTGTAAGGGTTTTTTGGTTTGATTTGGCTACAATACTTTTGCAGTATCATTGTTAAAGGCATTATCTGCAAGAAGAATGTAGCACACCGGCGGATGACGAGAGGAATATCTAAACCACGCTTTTTTGTCCTTGGGGGAGCTTTGGAGTATCAACGTGTTACCAATCACTTGTCAAGTTTTGATACTTTGTTGCAGCAGGTTTCAAACTGTTTACCCTTATCCTTTTCATTAGGTTTGTATATCGAAGTTTTTATTCTGTGGATTTCTTGTACTTCAACTCCTATCTCCTGTTGATGTACTGGCGATCAATAATTAATAAGTTATGGCATTTGGTATACTTATTTTTCTTTATGGGTTCATTGTATGTACATCCAGGAACTTGACCATTTGAAGATGGCTGTTGCTAAGATTGATGCTCATCATCCTAATGTTCTTTTGGTAGAGAAATCAGTGTCTCGCCATGCTCAGGAGTACCTTCTCTCAAAAAACATCACTCTTGTTCTAAATATTAAAAGATCACTTTTAGAGCGTATTGCTTGCTGCACTGGGGCAAATATAATTCCTACTGTCGATCATGTTGCATCGCTAAAACTTGGTTACTGTGATGCATTTCGTGTGGAGACCTTTGTTGAAGAGCACGATAGTGGTGATGGCCAAGGTGCCAAGAAATCAACGAAGACCTTGATGTTCTTTGAGGGATGTCCAAAGCCTCTATGTTGTACTGTAAGTCTATGTTATCAACAAGAAGAAATATTATTTTAAATAAGAACAAACGACATTAGTCATGCTCATAGTTTAAAACCAAGTTCATCATAATTGTGAAAAAGGCTGAGAGACCCATAGTTTAAAACCAAGTTCATCATCATTGTGAAAAGGCTGAGAGACCGACGCCTACAAGGTGGCGTTGAACTTGCCACCTCCCAATCTTCTTTCTTCTGGTCTCTCAATCTCTCTAAATGCATTACTTCCCTCCAGATTCCCTACAAAATAGCAAAGAAATTAGCATGCCTCAAGACTTTGCCCGTCTCCCTAAGGGGAGAATTTGAAAACTTTGTCTTTATCTAGATACTTGAGCGATTTTTCATTTTGCGTGGCAGTGTAACTGAGTCGTCTCTTAATGGAATTTAAATGCTTTCTGACCAACACTTATCTAAAACGATTTTGTTGTAGTTTTAAATCCTGGAGTATACAGATCCCTTAAAAGTAGATTCTCAGTTTTTAATTTCTTGAGTGGAAAGACCAGTACGTTAGTTTGTGTTGTCTTTAACATGTGATACAATTCTGTAGATGAAGATCGTCTTTAGAAATTGTGCCAACAATTTCTCGACTACAGTTTACCTCTCTTGAAGCAACAGTAGGATTCTTGGCCAACTTTGAGAAATAAAAATAAGTTTTTAAGAACTGTGAAGTTTTGAAAACTTGGCTTAGATTTTGGGTAGGAAGTAGATACTAAACCCGAATTAGTATTTATAAGCTTAATTTTTAAAACCATATGGTTATTAATGGGGTGCAATTAATTTTTGTTTGTAGTAGCAAATTTAGTGTAGGAGATACTACAATATTGATTGTATTAATTTTAATGTCCTCTTCCGTTAGTAGATCATTATAGAACGTGTCAAAATGGCATGGCAATATAATATACCAAATTTACAGTTAAGACTTTTTCTATAGAACTAGCCAGTGCTTTTCTCTGCAATGTTATCTGACCAGACTTATTAGATATAACAGTCGGAAATAATGTCGACAAACTGTTTTGGCTTCAGATTTTGCTCAGGGGTGCCAATGGGGATGAACTAAAAAAAGTTAAGCACGTTGTCCAATATGCAACTTTCGCTGCCTATCACCTGGCTCTAGAAACATGCTTTCTAGCTGATGAAGGTGCTTCAGTTCCAGAGCTCCCATTGAGTTCCCCAATAACAGTTGCTCTGCCTCATAATCCATCAAATATAGACAGGTCTATCTCCGCAATACCTGGCTTTACTTGCCCATCGCCAGTAAAGTCTCCAGAGCCTGAACCCATCATGGAAATTGGGCAATCTGGAAAAGATGCTGTTCCGTCTAGAGACTCGTCTGTAATTAGTCATAATGTTCTCAATTTGAACTCTTCAGAACCTACCTTAAGTTTATTAAAGTCCAAGGCTACCTCCACTTCTTTTTCCTTTTTGAAGCAGGATTTTTCTACTGTCGACCGTAATTATATGCTTCCTTCCAAATTTGATTCCGAAGGAAAGAGAAGTCTTGACAGCAAAGAATATTCAATGGGCATGATGACTATCAAGGAAAAAGCAGGTGAAGCTGAAGATACAGTTTCTAGTTCTGGTAAAGACGAGCCTTCAAGTCGACATGCTAACTCTAAAGTCCTAATGAGCAGGAATTCATTGAATGCAAATACCCAAAGTCCTAATGATTCAACATCTCAAGGACCTGAAAACTCCAATATTGATCTAGTGACCACCAAATCTTCAAGGGAAGATTTCCCCTTGTCACCTTCTGACCAACAAAACATCTTGGTGTCGTTGTCTACACGATGTGTGTGGAAGGGAACTATTTGTGATCGTGCTCACCTGTTACGAATTAAATACTATGGGAGCTTCGACAAGCCTCTGGGTCGGTTTTTACGAGATAATTTGTTTGATCAGGTAAAATGGTCTTTTAATGATTTATGTACCCCTTGGCCTTTAGTTTCTCTACCCTTTTTAGGAATCTACTCAGATCTGGTCATAAAAGAATTGTTTTTTTCCATAACTGAAAGCATAATCTTTATTATCTTTGCATTGGCAGAATTATCGATGCCATTCATGTGGCATGCCATCTGAGGCGCATGTTCATTGTTACACACATCCACAAGGTAGCCTTACAATATCTGCTAAGAAGCTCCCTGACTTTTTCTTACCGGGGGAACCTGAAGGTAAAATTTGGATGTGGCATCGGTGTTTGAAGTGCCCTCGAACCAATGGTTTCCCACCAGCCACCCGGAGAGTTATTATGTCTGATGCTGCTTGGGGTTTATCTTTTGGTAAATTTTTGGAGTTAAGTTTTTCAAATAATGCAGCTGCCAGCCGTGTTGCAGGTTGTGGTCATTTCCTTCATAGAGATTGTCTCCGGTTCTATGGGTATGATTTTTTTTTCCTTTTTCATATTATTTTACTTCTTCGTTAATGAAGGTTGATTGTCATTGCCTGGTCAGTTCTGAGCTTGATTGTCATTGTAAACGTTGACCATGTTTGCCTATGTTTACAAGCCATATCAAAATGACAATGAAACAATGTCCTCTTTGAAAGGTGGAGGCTTTGGATGGTTGGACTAGACTTGTTTCTTGTTACTGCATTAGAATCATCAGCCTAGAACTAACGAGATTCTTTGTTCTTTTTTGTTTTAGTTATTATTTTTTATTTGAGATTAGAAATTTCTATCTATAAATTGAAAACGTTTCACAAACATAGTTGATGAGGAGAACTTTTAAATGATAATTTTAAATAATTTCTTTCTTTCTTAATTTCTTAAATAATAGTTTTGTTTAAGTGCATTAATCTCTTCTATAACCTCCAATGGTCATATTCTGCTAGTAGGTCCTTAGTTACTGATGTTTTCCAGTTTCTTTTGTGTAATTTTCATAAATTGGATTCCTTTTGTGATCTAGAATTGTTATTTTGGCTTTGGGTTGGACACTTACCATTTGTATTCTTCCGTTTTTTCATTGGAATGGAAGTTTTAATTAATTTCCTGTTAAAGGCAAAGGAAAATGCTTGACATTCCAGTTAAATACATCCTTATTTGTATCTATCATTCACATCTGCAGGTTTGGAAGAACGGTTGCTTGCTTCCACTATGCAGCAATCAATGTTCAGTCCGTTCATATCCCACCATCCATGATTGAATTTCACCTTAACAATCTTGAGTGGATTAATAAGGAAGCAAATGAGGTGCAACAACCTTGAATTCAACGTCAATTGGAGACTTAAAGCCACTGATTTTAAATGTTGAAAGACTAATCGGTGGTTTCTTCTATTAGGTACATAACAGGGCTAAAACTCTATTTGATGAAGTATGTAAAGCTCTTCCTCTGATTCCAAAGAATGAATCTGGTGCAGAGCAAGAAGATTTTGGGGTAGATGAATTGAACAATTATATTCAAGAACTAGAGCAAATCATTAATATGGAGAAAGAAAATTTTGAGGTAGGTTTTTGGATTGTGGTTTTATTTTTCTAATCATATCATAGTTTTGAAACTGACAATAAGTCGATAGGTCATTCATGTGCATTTAGTGACTTGATGCCCTTGGAGTGCTTCCCCAATGGCTTAATCCTATCTGCCGAATGTTGAACATCTTATTTGACATATAGAATTAAGTAGTTTTTTTCTTTTTTTTTTGGCATCTTTTCTAAAGTTGACCTTCCATGACAAAAGATGGTCATGGTCTTAATTTTATAGACAAACAAACAATTTTCCTATTATGTAATATGATTTATTATAGACCAATGATATTTCTAGGTTGTCATTTCATTGCATTGTGGAGCTTTCTTTGTGGGGAAGGAAGCTTTATGCTTTGCTTTATTGATTTATATCCAGTGATTATAGGTGCATTTTAATAAAGTACTATCTGGAGGGACAACAGTCAGCCAACCTACCGTTGACATTTTTGAGATCAATAAACTGCATATGCACGTTCTCTTTCTTTCATATATTTGGGTTCAGCGCTTAAATTACGTAGCCACTTTGAGAAAGAAGCATTCCCCAGATGGTTCGAGCAGTGACATCCCAACACATGAGGAAAAGGAACTTGATTCACTGGAAGAGTTGGTGGAATTGACTCTGGCATCTGGACGTGATGAATTCTTTGGTGGTTGTGATAATGATTCTCTACCTGCAGAGTCAAAGCGTGAGGCTGGTCTTGGTAGAGGAGGTAATTCAGGAAAAATTAGCCGTTCGAATGAAACTAATCGAGAAAAGAATATTGACCTTGGAGGACAGGAGGATGATTTTTGTCTTTCTCCAGTTAATTCTGAGCCCGTAGATGTTGGGATAGGCATACGAAGGGCTAATTCAGTTGGAGAATATCCAATTATGACCGATTTATCTGGTACCCTTGATGCTGTTTGGAAAGGTGTAATTCACCCGAATAGTCTAATATTTGAGGATAGTTTTTCTCGAACTAACTCAGCCATTCTGGAGCCATTGGCAGGACAATCTGATATGGAAAAGTGTACTGCTAACAGAATAGAGACAGCTCATCTTCTTCATTCTGCCTTAATTTTAACAAGAGATGATTCTGTTGAGACAATCACAAATTCGACGTCAATGCCTCCTTCAGCATATGATACAAAAATTTCGTTGTTGAATATTCCGAAGTCTGACATTTCTGACTACAGTTCTGTCTTCATTTCATCGTATAGGGAATTGGAAAAGCAAAGCCATCTTCGGCTTCTTATGCATGTTGGTTCCGGTGATACTGTTGTTCCTGTCTATGATGAGGAGCCTACTAGTATTATTGCATATTCATTGCTTATGCCAGAGTATATCGCTCAGATGTCTGAGCCAGCAAAAGGAATGGAAGCTTCAGATACTGCGCGCTCTTTGCCTGTTATTGGTTCTGTTAAGATGAACTCGATTAAAACATGTGATGAAGAAGGTTCAGATGCCTACAAAACTCTTAGATCCAATGAAGAGACCATTTTATCAATGCCTAGAACCGAAAGTCTTCAGTTTGAGGATCTTGTTTGTATGAGTAAGGATTTGCATACAAGAGTTTGTTTTGTAAATGAGACTCCTTTGGGGCCAGTGAAATACACCATCACGTGTTACTTTGCTAAGAGGTTTGAGGCATTAAGAAAAAAGTGTTGCCCTTCGGAGTTGGATTTTGTAAGGTCTCTTAGTCGTTGTAGGAGGTGGGGAGCCCAAGGTGGCAAAAGCAACGTTTTCTTTGCGAAAACTTTAGATGAGCGATTTATTATCAAACAGGTGACAAAAATAGAGTTGGAATCGTTCATTCAGTTTTCAAAAGCTTATTTTTTATATTTGTCTCAAGCAATTTGCACAGGTTGCCCAACTTGCTTGGCAAAGGTTGTGGGGATGTATCAGGTACAATATGATTTTGTGTTTTTATTTTCTTACATTGAAGTTGGTCGTGAATTCTCTATTGAAAGTTTTAAAAATGATCTGAAATGATGGGGTTTAAAAAATAAAAATCATACTCCATGACCAATGTTTTAAAAAAATCTTAATTTGTTCGAGGAAGAGATGGATTTTTATTTAGTTTTGTAATCCTATTAACCATTTTATACTCGAGAAGAATTTGGGTTGAAATCACATTTGAATTTGAAATTTTGTGCATAATAATTTTCTTTGGAAACAAACATCGTTAGTAATTAAATACTTGTTTTCTTTGGAAAAAAACATTGAAATTGAAGTTTTTTTCTTTTTTCTTTTTGTTGTTTTCTTGAAGGTGTCCTCAAAACATCTGAAGGGAGGAAAAGAATACAAGGTTGATGTTTTAGTCATGGAGAATCTTCTGTTTCGGCATAATGTGACCCGACTTTATGATCTAAAAGGATCTTCTCGATCACGCTATAATCCCGACACGAGTGGAAAAAATAAAGTTCTTTTGGATCAGAATTTGATTGAATCTATGCCAACCTCTCCAATATTTTTGGGCGGCAAGGCGAAGCGGTTGTTAGAAAGAGCTGTTTGGAATGATACATCATTTTTGGCTGTAAGTTTAATTTATCTTCTTAGTGTCACCATACTTCATTTCCAAAGTCTTGATGTTCTCAACGGAGTTTCCTGGATTCAATGTAAGTTATGGGTTTGAATCAATCTATATGAATCTGCATATTCACTGCAAACATCTTTAGTGTCTTCCTGCTACTAAATATCGTGTATATGAATAACCATTTCTTCTTCAAGTCTTGTATGATACCTAGTTGAATAATGTTACTCCTATAGTAGACTTTGTAGAATTCAATTTAACTTTGCTATTATATTAATAAAGATTTCGGTTTCCGTTTCAAAATTTTTTTTTTTTATAACTTTAATAAATACTGCATACTGGTAGAGATTGTCCATATTATGCATATGCATTCTAATTACAAAATGATAGACAGAATACTCAAGGCCATAGAATTTAACATTACATGTTTTTTGTGCTTCCATCTTTCCCCTTTCTTACTATCAGCGGGTATTCCGTAGTGACAGCTCCAGCATACTTTAAACCTTGAACCCATTCATACTTTGTACTAAACTTACTTTCGTTGTTTTGGTTCACAGATTAAGTTAATACGATGCAGGATTAAGAAATCAAGTCTAAATTTGGGATCTGGTTTACTTATTTTAGGGTATTAGTTTCCTAATTCTACGGGTTATATAAATCCGAGGTCCGATTAATTAATTATTTGAATTTTCTTTGTTATGTTTTTTAAAATTAAGCTTATAAACACTATTTTCACATGCGTTTTTTTCCCTTACATTTTCCTACAATTGGAAACGATATAAACATGATACCAGAATCTAAGCCAAATTTTGGAAACATGAAAAAGAGTAGTTTATACACACATACTGCTACATTTTATCATATTTCATACGGGTGTGGTTAGATATAGAGGAATAAGTAATATAAATTAGATATATGAAATTCACATATTGTATTTTATAAAAACATGATTCTACGGTTTATTATTCTGCACAGATTACCCAAATCCAAGGTTTTTCCTTACTTGTCGTCCTCCAGTTTGGTGGTTGGTGTATTGTTAAGATGATTATATGCCTGACTAAATTAGTATCTCAAATTGTGGGTGCAGTCGATTGATGTCATGGACTACTCACTATTGGTTGGCTTGGATGAGGAAAAGCAAGAGCTGGTTGTGGGGATTATTGATTTTATGAGGCAATATACTTGGGATAAGCATCTTGAAACTTGGGTGAAGAACTCAGGCATTCTAGGTGGGCCCAAGAACGCTGCTCCTACTGTCATCTCACCTCATCAATACAAGAAACGTTTCAGAAAAGCTATGACTACATATTTTCTTATGGTTCCAGATCAATGGCCGTCCACAACGGTCAGCCCTAGTGAGTCCCATCCCGATCTCTGTGACGAGAACTCGGAACCTGAGAATTCGTGGGACTGGTAAGTTCGCAAATATCTGGATATGATGTACAAATTTTTCTGCATTTTTTTAGTTATTTTCCAGTCTTTGCACAACTATGTCGATGGATGATGAATTGCTGCTGATTCTTTTGAAAGGGCAAAGAGCTTTTCTCAATTATGTTACTGCCCGATTGGCCTGGATATTACCATGCTATATATATTGGTAGTGCTTTTGGCGCGACTAAAAGCACTTTGCACTCAAAATTAGATTACTTTTGAAAACAAGTTAAGATCAATAAAACCCACTTTAAATGATTTATTGTAATTTACTACATGAAGCATAACCATTGGTTATAATGTATTTAGACATACACAGACACAAGTATATTTGTCACTTCTTTTATAGCGTAACTGGATGAACGATAAGATTCTTGTTACTGAAATTTCATTACTAGATGACATGAATTTACAAGAATATTAATTTTGTAGTTCTTAATTTTTAATATGTTTGTTTTGCTTGTCTTCAGCAAACACTATGGTGAACACAGTGATTGGTGAGAAGGGAAAGCAGTGCCATTTTGTGTAATATTACTTGCTTGGGGAAAACAATGTTGGGGCCCAACGAGCGTACACATGGAAGAACCCATGCTGAACAGGGATCATCAATCAATCTTTGACATCGATATGAATATCAGATGGGACAATTGAGCCATGCTTCGGCCTTGTCTAAACGAGGGGAACTTAGCGCTACTCCCTAGTCAATCAAGTACTCTATTCCTTTTGGTAAATCCAAGCCTGCCGCTGCGGTAGTAATAAAAAATGACTTTGCTTAGAGGGAGAAGGGGGAGGAAGGATAGCTCTTATCATAACATGACAAACTTTGTTGAAGAAGCATGATCCATGGCTTAACTTGAGGTCGAGCCCTCAGCAATCGCTTGAATTGCCACGGCCATGACCACACTAGACTACGGCCGTATTGGAAGAATTGCTCTTGTGAATAGTAGTAAGAAAGAAGCACGGTGAGTTATGCCTTTGAACCTATTTTTTCTTGTTTGCCCTTTAGAAGATCATCTTCCAACTTTTGGAGACTAATTGAGAACTTTGGTGTGTAGCATTAGTCAAGCAGAAAGTTCTCTCCCTCTCAAACAAACAAATTAAAAAAAAAAAAAAAAAAGTTTTGCAGAGGGCGTTAGTGTGTCGATTATACAGCGAGTATAACTCACCAACAACATATAATGTAAATGACTCGCAATCTGATTCATTTCAAACAAGTTGACAAAAGTAAGTTACTAAAATTGTTTCGAGGACTCATTGTTGTAGGTGTTTTAGGATACACTATATCATACACACAGAAATGTAATTTCAAATTTTTTATATAAGGTATTCTTTTGTTCTTTAATTCTTATAATTATATCATCTAGCATCTCTACTTTTTTTTTTTTTTTAATTATTATTATTATTTATCGATTTATAGAGAAAGGTATAGATAGGAGTGGGTGTAAACGGGTCGGATTTATCTTTAAATCGACTTGACTCGGGTCCAGTTATGTACGGACGACAACACCTGGCCCTACCTGATAATAAACCATTTGTTCATGGGTGAAGTCGTCGCCGCTAAGGGGAAAGTGCATCTAAAAAACTACCAGTCACTGGAAGAAGTCGTCTCCGTGCTCATGGGTGGGTCACGCCGTCGAAGTTCTCTCCCTCCGTATCTCATTTTGTGTCCAAACCTATTATATCTGCGGACTTCATTTCAATTTTCTATGGTGGAACAATGGTGGTGGTTGTGGGAGTTGTGAGTGATGTGAGAGAGGGGATGAGAGAAAGATAGAAAGATGTGAGAGATGTTTGCAATAGAAAGTGAGATGTTAACACCAATATACAAGTTTTATTTATTTTTTTATTCTATTCAATGTTCTCATGATTTGTTTTAAGATTTATTTTTTAAAAAAATAAAATAAAAATAAAAATAAAGGGCGTGGGAGCCGGGAGGGAACATGAAATAGTTGAGTTTTGGAGAAACAAATAGAACAAAATTAGTATTTTGGTTTATTTGATTCAAGTGTATTGATTATGTTTTTGTGTTGGCATAAAAGATTTATAGAATGCATTAGTGAGATTTTTTGGTTATTTATCAATTTATTTAATATGATGTATCTAGAGTAGTCATCCAAATATTGAAAGCTACTTCATTATTCCTTTAAAATGTTGACGGAATCCTAAGGGCAAGGAACAAAGTAAGTGTTTTTTAAAATTCAGTGACTAAAATAGACATTTTTAAAAGTTTAAGGACCAAAATAGAACAAGATTCAAAGTTTAGGGACCAAAATAGAATTTAAACAAATGATAAATAATGTATGGAACCTTAGGTTCGGATAAACAGAAATTGAACCAAATCGGTTGGTTTGGTTCGATTAATTTTAAGTGCTAAAATCAAATCGACTCATCCGAACCGGATCGATTCCATTATATATTTTTTTTCAGGATTAGGTATAGGTGCTCTAATTGTCACAATAAATATCTAACTCAACTTAAAGGAGCTGTAATGATTATCTAAAGACTATTTTGTACATTAAATACTATTTAAGACTATAATCATCACCTCTTTGCTACATTAAATACTATTTTGTACTTCCCAATAGCTTTAGTCAACAATATTTCAAAACTCACATTTGCTAAAGTATTTACTATTTGCTAATGTTTTTACTATATTACATTCATCATTTTCTTATTATTTGTTATACTATTTGTTAGTGTTTTGTTTTGGCTCGAAAACTTCTTTTATTCTTGCCTATTTTGCTCATTCGATATTTTCCTTCTGTTGGCTCTTGTGAACTTTTCTTGTGAAGTTGGTTTGGTTTGGCAGTTTTTGATCTCTTCCATATTTGATAGTGATATAAATATACCATATTGATCTTCAACAAGTTGACGGAGCAGATTGTGTGTCGTGTATTGTTTTAACCTAAGTGTGTCGAAGAAGGAGTGTGCAATATAGTTTTGGATCTTATAGCTGAAAGAATAAGTCTGCATATGTGGTTGAATAACCTGTTACTCACACTGTGAAGAACATTAGTAACAAGAGTTATACAAGTTAAGGGGAGCCTAACACTTGAAGATATCTTGAGGTTTGACATTTAGGGGAGCCTGAATCCTAAGATACAAAGATGAATCATGCGTCAATAGGTTTAGGGGGAGCCTCAACCTTATCTTGTGAGATTTGTGTAATACAACATCGTTCATCTTATAATAAGTTATATACTTATGAAACTCTTTCCTTTTAGTGAATTATTGTTCTTATTTGGGCACATGGCCCCCCCAGATATAGGTGTGATTATACCGAACAGGCGAACATGCTTAACAAGTTCTCTGTGTTCTTACTTTCCTCACTTTTAATTCTGCCATTTATCATGTCAATAGCTTTGGTTATAGCTAAACTTCTCCAGGTCGATACTGTGTTTTTTCAATTGGTATCAAAGCAGGTTACGTGTTTTATTCAATTGGCATCAAAGCAGGTTACGTGTGTTTTATTATGGATTCAATCAGAGAAGGTGGATCAACTACAAGACCTCCTGTGCTAGATGGTTCAAACTATACATATTAGAAGACTATAATGATTGCCTTTCTCAAATCCATTGATAACAAAACCTGGAAAGCAGTCATAACTGGTTAGACTCATCCTTCGGTTACTGATAAAAACTATCAAACCAGTAAAGGTCTGGTAATCATCCACTTGAAATCTCCATTAACATTTTCATTTGGTCGATTTTATGATCTTGTTATTTATTTTGTATGGGTTGTTTTGATTATTCAGAAACTATGTAGTAATTAACAAAAGTTGGAAAATATTTGAATGCCACAACAAAATTGATAAAACAAAATTGAAACCAAAACCGTTGGTGCGAGCGCTAGAGAAGAGATACTGGATGAAACATGAGAGGTTGAATCAACTAAACTCTGATGGAAAATGAGAGGTTGCATAAAATGTAAATTCTATCAGGTATAAAATGTAAATCTAATATGACTAAATCTATGAATAAAATGTATGTAAAAAATGTTTGTGTAAAATGTAAATTCTACTATGTATTGAATTTAAACAAAATAGATATTGAGATTGATTAAGACAATTAGAGTTTGGATTGAGTATTGAAATCTTAGAATAATGTTGGAATGGGTTATGGTGCTGATATTTTTTTTAACTTTAACAGTTGATTAAATATGTCGATGTGTCCTGAAGATCTAGTTATTCTTGAACCTGGTAATGATGAGGATAGTGATATTGATGTAGAAGTTGATGAACTATTTGGGAATGAAGGAATTACAAAACATGAAAATGAATTGGTACCATCTGAGATATTTATTCAAATAGACTGAGACATTACTGATTCTGTTTGTGAACAAGGGTCCTTATTAGAAGCTATGAACAATTCTTGTTTAATTAAAAAAGGAGTGTTGTTTGACATCAAAGAAGAGCTGCAACTGGCTATTAAAAAATATTGTGTAACAGAACACTACTTGATTGTTGGAGTAGAGTCAAACAAAAATATTTTGTATGTGAGATGCAAACAGTGGCAGAAGGGTTGCGAGTGGAGGTTGCGTGGAATTAAACGTAAGACTCATGAAATGTTTGAAACTACTAGGCTCAAAGGGGAACACTCATTTCTGTACTCTGAATTAACATATGATCATTCACAGCTTGATTCCAACTTTATGAGTATTGAAATTCAAAATATGGTTACAGCTGATCCTAGTGTTACTGTGTCATTGATTCAAAAAAATTATTAAAAAAATAGTATGTCTATAATGTTAAGTACAGACGTGTGTGGCAAACAAAGAGAAAATCGTAATTTCAGTTTTTGGTGATTGGAAGAAATCGTATAACGAGCTACCATATTGGTTGAGTGCCATTATACATTACAATCCTCAAATCCAAGACAATTGGTACTTCCTTTCATCTGATGTACCTGGTACGACTATTTTTAGGAGAGTTTTCTGGTCATTCGGTCTTGCAACATAAGAGTTTAAATATTGTAGGCCACTCATCCAGATCGATGAAACTCATTTGTATAGAAAGTATAAAGACAAAATGTTGACCGCCTTATCCATTGATTCAAATGTTCATATATTTCATGTTGCTTTTTCCTATTGTTGAAGAAAAAAATGCGTTCAGTTGGTTATGGTTTCTTCAGGCACTGCGCGAATATGTTACTAATCAAGATGGTCTTTGCTTGATCTTTGATAGACATAGAGACATTCTTTTTGCAATTAACAACGAAGAAGTAAGGTGGAGTGAACCTCAAACGTACCACCGATACTGTCTCATGTTGCTAGCAACTTTAATACAAAGTACAAATCTAAGCATTTGAAAGGTTTAGTGTTCAAGGTAGGTAATTAACACAAAAAGCGCAAATTCATAAGGTGCATGAAAGAATTGAAAAACTTGCACACTGAGTGTCTCGAGTATTTTGAAGATACTGAGTTGGAAAAATGAACTCAGTCATATGATAATGGGTATCGATATGGGTGAATGACAAACAATGCAGCTGAATGCATGAATGATGTTTTTAAAGGTGCTAGAATGTTACCGATAATTTCTTTGGTTATATTAACATTTTATCACACAATCCTTTATTTCGAAGGTCGAAGAGATGAGATTAGTGAAGTCCTCAATTTGAGAGATGTATATACAGAGTATATCATAAGAAAAGTTAAAAGGTGGGCGAAAAGAACTTCTGCACATACAGTGATATCAATTAATAGAGAAACCCAAACTTTCGAAGTGCAGATAGGAATTATAATTTTCCCATACAAAGGCTAACACATTATAAGTTTTGAGTTTGAAGGAAGGGACATGTTCTTGTAACAAATGACAATCATTAAAGTTTCAATGCTCACATGTAATTGCAATTTGTAATTACATGCATTTGACTTATGTACCTCTTATTGACCAATGCTATTAATTGACCAAAATTATCATTCATGAATGTTCGACCTAATAAGCGAGGTCGATCGACCAAAAACTACTCGAATTCATAATGAAATAGATTAGAGAGAGTGTGACAGAAAAGTTAGATGCACGATATGTAATGGAGAAGGACATAACAAACGTGCATATTCATGAGTACATCAAGTGCTTCATCTTCAAGACATTAATGTGTAATAAGGTAGTCTATTATTTTTTATTTATATCAATTTGTACATTTCTATGTAATGAACTAATTCTATGTCCATTTGTATATAATGAAATACTTTTTATATGTAATGGACTTTCACAGTAAATTTTTGTTATGTTTAATTTAGTTTGTTACTGGATTGGGCTGATTCATTGTATTGTAATTCTTGTAGTGATTTTGAACGATAGAACCTAGACCTGTTAATCCTACGCAGCTGTATCAACAACAATCTTATCGTTCACAATCGATATGTGAGATTTCCTCTACAGTAGTTTTGTGTTGTCGTAGGAGAGAGACAGCATCCCGGTGCACTATCCCATTTGATCCGCGTATTGTGACATATGTAGAAGCTTCTGAGTTTCATGGGGTGTATCAGATAGGTTTTGTCCAACTAGATTGGCACCTCATTACTGCTTTGGTGGAGCGTTGGAGACTCAAGACCTATACATTTCATATGCCTTGTGGAGAGTACACCATTATGTTGTAGGATGTTGGGATCCAGTTAGGGCTACATGTGGACAGGAAGCCTGTTACAAGATCGTTGATGTATAATTGAAAACAAACATGTGAAGATTTCTTGGGAGTTGTGCCACTAAACATGAAAGGTCAATGATTAAGCCTTTCATAGTTAGCAGAGCAGTTCACTAAATTGACACCTGATGTGGACTTCATCAATGTTCAAAGGTATGCTCGTGCGTACATAATGCAACTCATTGGCAGCTTTTTGTTCGCTGACAAATCAAACACATTGGTTCATTGCATGTTTCTACCACTCTTAGGAGATTTCTGTAACGGCCCAAATTTTTGGAAATTAATTTGGTCGTTACTCAACAAAATCCATAAAATATTTAAAAACCAAAGATGAAGATAACGACTCTTTTCATATAGAAACACACTAGAACAAGTTTATAAAAGTAATTCAAATGTTCGAAAATAGTAAACAAAATCCTGAAAACGATACTTTGATAGGATCCCTCTTATTTCAAACAAATCTCAATAGAGAAAACGACAAGATTATTAAAGTAAAATAAATCCACAAAGTTTCAGAAAGAACAAAATCTCAAGCGCGGAAGCATCATCCATGTGATCCATGTGGTGTGGTCACTAGTCTTTCTTGTCCCTCGTCGGCCTCCCTTTACCTTTGCCCGAAAAACAAAACACACAGACGGGTGAATATATAAATATACTCAGTAAGGAACTCTCTACTGCCTTCACTAGATAGCATTTGTTTTTCCAATTAAGCCAGTACCCTGTTTCACACAGTAATAATAGTCCACTAAGGAAGCCCATAACAGCTAAAACACAAGGGTCATCCAAGGGAAAACGGTGGGAACACATGCATAGCAGCCTAGTGTATCGTCGGGTCGTGTGCCACACAGTAGCGAGCCCGTCCCACTACAGAGGACTACATGTGACCCATAGACAGGAACAACGTCTACCCTAGTCCAACATACAACACTAGCCAGTAGCCATACTTTTAGGTATCACACAGTCAAAAAGCAGTACCACACATGCTAGTTATTATGCACAAAAATAGCTATACCATAGTATTATAAGTCCACACAACATATATAACCTAGGTAGCATCGTGCTAGTCTTAATGTAATAATACTAACTATACTATATGTTACAAAGATCACATAACATGTATAACATTTATAGCATAGCGTCAGACGTTAAGCATCACAACAACTTTACCCGTTGTTACAAAGTCCACACAACATATTTAACATAGGTATCATTGTTCCAACATTATGCATAACAACAACTATACCTACGTTACAAAGACCACTCAACATATATAACATAGGTATCATTGTCCTAACATTATGCACAATAAAAGTACAGTTCAGTTAGACAGTCCCATAAGCATTCACATACAATTATATTTTTCAAAAGTATTGCACGCATCATTAATATCACAACGGTAACCTCACAACTTAAGAGTAACAAATAAATACCACATTAATTTAAACATTCACACACTCCATGAGTTGGGTCGCAAGACAGTAGGAAACCCCTTACCTCTAAATCGATTGGAAATTAGAATCGCTCCAAAAAGATTCCCGAAAATCACCCTAAACAAAAGAATACGAACAACCAACCAACTTGGCTAAAATAAGAATGACAAAGGACCCTTAGCCTTGAATGAAAACTTACCCAAAGATTGCTCGAAATCCTACGAATAATGTCCAACGATGCTACAACTTACTTCCACAATTCGCTCCTTCAACAACAATACGTACCTTAATTAATCCATAATAATTTTCTAAACATAACGGTAATGAGTAACAAAAATCTCCAAAAGATCGATTAACCATACTCTCACCGCACTTACCCAATCTCCCAAAAAAAGTCGGCGAAACTCGGCTAGGTGGCAGCATGAGTTAAGGACAACAGCGTGAAGACAGTGCATAGAGCATCGGCTCTCGGACTAGAGCGCGGTGGCGATGTGACACGCGGTGGCGTAGAGTGGATCTGTCTCTCTCGCCAGAGCGGCGCGACTTGCAATGGCAGAAGAAGGCGGGACGCGCGCTCTGGCGAGAGAGACAGATCCGTCGACGACGCGCATAAAGATAAGGTGATGTAGAGATCTGGCTCAACTTGGATCTTGCACTGACGGCATGAGATTTCGCTGGAGGCGGGGTTGGGGCTGGGGCTGGCAAAAGGGAAGGTTGGCCACGTCGTCGGCTCGTCGTCAGGGATGTAGATCTGGCAACGACGCGCGTAGGAACAAGTAGTCGCAAAAGATCCAGCCCAACGCAGAGCAAACAATGTTGGATCTACACGCGTAGAAGTGGGGAGACGCGAGCTGTGCGGTTATGTCGTGACACGGCACAAACTCACGGTACGACAACGTCGAGGTGTTGAAGCGGGCGGCGTCGACGGCTAAGCTGAACGTGCGATAGAGAGATGTGAGACAAGGGGGTTTTGCGCACGGGAAAAGAGAAGAGGAAGTGAAAAAGAAAGAGAAAAAAAGGAAGAGAAAAAAAAGAAGAAGAGAGAGGAAAGGAGAAGAAAAATAAAGAAAGGAAAAAAATAAAAATAAAAAGAAAATAATAATAATATTTATTATTATTATTTTATTTTTATTTTATTATATATATATATATTGGAAAACCCTCGTTTCCCTCTAATAGGGGTCGTTACAATCTTTCCTTTTCAAGGAACTTTCGTCCTAAAAAATTCTAATTCTCGAACAACTTAGGATAACGAGCTCTCATGACATCCTCTTGCTTTCATGTAGCCTTTTCAACTTCCTGATTCCACCACAAAACTTTTACTAACCCAAATTCTCTGTTGGGTAGCACCTTCACCTCTCTAACCAAAATCTCTACGGGTTGATCCTCATAACTCAGATTTTCATGAAATTATAGTAGCTCGTATTCAATGACGTGCGAGGTGTAACATCCCAAATTTCTTTTTAAGGTAATTTGTAATTTTGGGATATTAATTTTGGGTTTTTTTTTTTTTTTTTTTATAATTGTTGAGGGTTGTTTGTTAGTATTTGGTAGGAAGAAAGGGAATTAAAAAAAGGAAATTGGTTTTAATTAGGGAAGAGAATGTTGGATTTTATTTTGGAAAAAAATAAAATAATATAAGTTATAATAATATTAATTATATTATTATTATTATTTTATTTAATGCACATTGGGAAACGTGCACTTCATCTCCTCCCCAATCTTCCTTCTCTTGCAAAAACCCTAATTTCAAAACCCTAGCTTTTACAATCCATAGCCGCCGCCGCCGCTGCTCGAATCCCAGTAGCCGAATGCTCCCACCCACGACGCGCCGCCGGCCGAAGCTCCACGCACGCGCCAGTTCTACTTTAGCCGAGGGAGTCGCCAGCCGCACGCGCCCCATCGTTGCGTCAGCCCGAGCCTCCCACTGCACAGCCCCACGCGCCTCAGCCTTCTACGAGCGACGCCGTAGCCAATCCACGCTGGATCTGAACTCCTCACGCCGAGCCGCTCCACGCATCACCCATCTCTACGTTCGTCCACGCGCCAAGCGTCGTCGCACGCCGCCCATCCGCGTGCCCAGCCGAGGTCAACAAGCTGTCTGCAGCCACGTCTCCATCGCAAGCCGCAAGCCATCGCGTCGGAGCTCCAGCCGCCACTCGTTTCCTCCCAGATCCGCGACACAGAGCTGCTCCATGCATCAGATCTGACGTCGCCAGTCGTATCTCCTCCTCTCCCGATCTTCAAACCGCGCTGATCTCCATCCGCGACAGCTAGATCTCAAACCGTCGTCACCCGCACGCGCCAGATCTGCAACCGACGGGCGCCGCTGCTTCCCTCGAACCAAGCCGAGCCGTCTAGCCGAGTCGAGCCATCGAGCCAAGCCGCCAAGCCGAGCCGAGCCAAGCCGTGTTCTGCCGTTTTCTGTCTCCCGCTGCCACTGCTCGTTGTTGGTTTGTTGGTGAGTTTGAGTTTGGTTTCTGAAGGGTTAGATTTAATATTTCTTTTAGAGAAGGTTTAGTAATTTGAATGTTCGTATGTTCAGGGTCGATTGGAGGCTAGTTCGAGTAAGGAAAACTCTGAAACTTGAGGTAAGGATTACTCCTACCGAATCTACGCTTATGGCGTATAAGGTGTTAAGATGGTTCGTTATGTGCCTGATTTAGGGGTTGGCCTTGGAGCATTTGGGTTATAAATCTGTTTGGTTTCTGCATGAATTGTTTTACTGTTTACTTGTGTTATCTGCTGATTGAGACCTGTTTGGATTATTATGATCATAATGCTTGTAATGAATTTTAATTGGATACGGTTTTTGTTAACCCACTTAATGAGTTTGTACTTGGTGGGAGACGACAGGTCAGTTTTCAAGTCATACGACTGACTTGATTCTGACTAGCCAGTGACAAGCCTGTATGGCGTATCGTCAACTAGCCTGTGTGGCGACAGTCGACCAGCCTGTATGGTGTATCGTCGACTAGCCTGTGTGGCGGCAGTTGACCAGCCTGTGTGGCGTATCGTCAACTAGCCTGTGTGGCGTTTAGTTGACCAGCCTGTGTAGCTATCGTCGGCTAGCCTGTGTGGCGTTTAGTCGACCAGCCTGTGTGGCACCCCGTCGCTAAAAGTCGAGAAGGGGGTCTGTACGAGGCTTGTTTCGACATTCGTTCTGAGGGCAAGCCTGTGTGGCATTTTGCTGTGACAGGGTCGTGAAGGGGCTCGGTACGAGACCTGT
>JBBPDJ010000008.1:7531418-7541937 GCA_037974625.1 Cucumis cinereus | reverse complement strand
CAAGATATTATAAATCAATTGAATTCTATAAGTTTTCCTATGTTGAGTAAGAATCCTACAAGACGTGATGTCAAGCGCAAAAGGACAATTGGTGAACATAATTGGGCTAAAAGAAGTATTTTTTTCAATCTTCCTTATTGGCAAAATCTTAAACTACGTCATAAACTTGATGTGATGCCTAGCTTGGTGGGTACATTATTGAACATCGATGGAAAGACTAAAGACACCATTAAAGCTTATGAGGATCTAACTAACTTGAAAATAAGAAAGGAGCTTCACATACAAGAGATTGGAAATAGACGTGTCAAGCTTCATGCTTCCTACACATTAACTGCTGCTGAAAAAGTGGACTTTTGTAGGTTCTTGAAGTCTGTGAAGTTTCCAGATGGTTTTTCATCCAACGTATCTCGTTGTGTTAATCTAAAGGAAGAGAAAATATATGGTTTGAAGAGCCACGATTGTCATGTTTTATTACAAAGACTTCTTCCAATTGGCATTCAACCGTATCTACGTAAAGACATTTCTACAACTATTTCGGAGTTGTCAAATTTCTTCCATGCTCTATGTAAAAAAACTTTGAGCATATCAGAGCTAGATAAAATGCAAGCTGATATAGTACTCATCTTGTGTAAGTTGGAAAGGATCTTTCCACCAACTTTTTTTGACGTAATGGTCCATTTAGCTGTCCATTTGCCGTGGGAAGCAAGAGTTGTTGGGCCTGTTGGATATAGTTGGATATATCCAATCGAAAGTTATGTGAATTATTTGTCAGTCTTACTTTTATTGTGTATGGATCCAACACATGTAATTTGAATTATATGTATCAGGAGTTTGCGGTATTTGAAACAATATGTTAGAAACAAAGCTCGACCTGAGGGTTCAGTCGCAAAAGCTTACGTCATAAATAAATCTTTGAACTTTTGTTCTATGTATTTACGTGGAGCTGAAACAAGGTTTAATAGAATTGATAGAAATAATGATAACAATGATGATGAGGAGACCAACAATAGTGATCTATCAATTTTTTCTAGACATATACGATGGTTAGGTGGTGCCCTATTTCGACAGTTAACCCTCGATGAGTTTGCAAAATCACATTGGTATATTCTAAACAATTGTGATGAAGTGGAAACTTATCTCCAGTATATATCCATTTGGTAATATTCATTTTGTTTATTTTAAATATAACTAGAAAGTTACACTAACTTGCAAAACATAGGGAGCATATGAGAATTCTTCAGTCAAGTAATGGTCATGGTGATTTGCATAGGAGGCAACAATTAGAATTTCCTATTTGGTTCAAAGAAAAGGTATGTCATTGCTTGTGGTCGTACCTTATGTTTGGCTTAGAACGTTTTATTTTATCTAAGCATTGTCTCTATGATTAGACCCAAAGGTTGCATCGTGATAAAATGATATTCGATGACTTGTATGCCCTTGTTTCTGGTTCAAATGATTGTGCTCGCTCTTATAGTGGATGTATAGCAAATTGAGTTCGATTTCATAGAAAAGATCGTGATAGTCGTCGAACCACTCAAAATAGTGGAGCAATGGTGCCGTGTGATGATAAAACTGGACAAATCATTTTCTATGGTGAACTACATGAAATAATAAGGTTACAATACATTTGCATGAAGGCAGTTGCCCTTTTTAGGTGTGAATGGTACGATACCAGTTCACGAAATAATAGAATTAATGTAGTTGATGGCTTTACATCAATAAATACTCATTACCGGTGGTACAAATATGAGCCTTTCATCCTTGTAAGTCAAGTAGCACAAGTTTTTTACTTAGACGATTACAAACTTTGTCAAGATTGGAAAATAGTTCAACAAATTCAACCAAGACATGTGTGGGATATTCTAGAAATAGAAAGTAATGAAATAGAAGTAATGTCAGATGAAACCATATCTATATGTTATCCTAGAGTTGAAGATAACCTAGATTCACATACGTTTAATAGAGAAGATGCTGAACATTCGATTATTGGAGATCATGAAGATATTCATCCACAAAATAATGAAGAAGGTTCAACTAAAGAAGTATTGGTTGGTGAAGAAGAGTTTGATTCAAATGATTGTAGCGATAAGTCAATGAGTACACATTCAAACACATCGTTATGTGATGAAGATTGTGAAAGTGATTTGTAGAAATTTTTGTAAGGTTACATATAATTAACTATAGTCATATTTGTTTACGTGATGTTTATAGTTAAAATATTTTATCGAAGGACGAAAGTTAAAATTAATTAATAATTTTCTGGAAAAATTATTAATTAAATGTTTTATGTATAGGATCGAGTTGAGGATTTATTTCAAGCCAAGAGAATGTTCTTGTATTATGAGGTAAGGGACTTACTACTGGTTCCTCGACAAGTAATAAATATACTTATGTAATTATTTATGTAACATTTGAATTGTTTGATGTGTTGATATGTTGTATCGACTGATTAGGTAACGAATTTGAGTTCTTTTAATTAATAATTTTTGAGAAATTATTAATTAAAATTGGATGTGTAAGGGATTTACTACCGGATCCTCGGTAAGATGTTGCATGACAGTAAGGATGCATATGACAGTTGAGTTAATTGGTGGATTGATTGATGTAGTGAGTTAGTGATGTATTATATGAGTTTAATAATTTTAGTTAATAATTTTTATGGAGAATTATTAATTAAAATTTATTATGTTATGACGACTTGTTCGAACTATACGATGTTATGCATTTATGGTTTGCATAATATTTATGATATGCAAATGCGAATGTTGGATGAGAATTTTATGTATATGATTATTATTGATTGGACTAAGAATGCATGCTAGGAAATTATGGTAGCTGTTGTTAACTTTATCTATTAGTCAGACTACCCTTTAAGAAAGTGTGTTCTTTTGGGTTCACCAATAGTTACGTGTCCCTTCGGGTTCACTAGACAGATACATTTCCTACGAGATCATTAGCCAGTTATGAGTGTTCCTACGGGTTCACTAGTTTATGTAACATAGGGTATAGGTTTAATATGAAGTTAACAGTTCACCTAGCGGGCCCAGTAGTGGGTCTCTTACTGAGTATTTTTATACTCACCCTTTTCATGTTTATTTTTCAGGTAAGTATGAGGAAATCGGCGACGGACAGGAAAGACCAGTGACCATGTGTTTGGGGACTATATTGATAAATGTTTTCGCTGTGTTGATGTTCTAACTAGTGACAAATGCTTCCGCTATATTTTTTTCAAATTTATGAGTTTTTATGTAAGTAACAACCTCGGGTTAAGGTTGAAAATCTGGGGCGTTACATAAACAATCAACTTACCACATAAAGTCACATCATCGACACCACACAGTTCAGGTAACCACATAAGTCATAAACAATCCATTTATCACATAAAATCACTCCATCGACACCACACAGTTCAACTTATTACATAAGTCATAAACAGTTCATTTATCACATAAAGTCACTCCATCGACAGCACACAGTTCAACTTATCACATAGGTCGTAATCTCGATATCAAAAAATTCATCTCATCACGTAATCAGTTCATTAATCACATGAATTAACCTAACTTACAGTCGATAATTTGGTAGTAAATCTCTTACCTTAAATTGTCGTTAATTCTTTGCCTTGAAAAAACAACTCATCAGATCAGTCCTAAACAAAACATTTATTTAATTATTTTTCCATGAAAATTATCAACTACATTTGCAAAATAGTTCTTTAATCTTACTGATGGTCGTCGGAAACCAATTCGATTCGTAGAAAAAATCTACGAATTAATTCCACAATGAATGCTTCAAATGGAACCTTCAATAACCAAGAAAATTCCCAAATTAATTATTTAATTTTACTTTAATGGATATCCCAAAAACCCAAACTAAAATCACCCAAGAATCATCCAAAATTCATCCACCTACCCACCGAGAGCCAACAGAAGCGACGGCGAAACACAGGAGCAGCTTGTTGTGTAGATAGTGCGACGCAATTCGAGCTTACAGTGGAGATCGGCGTGGCGGTGCATCATCTACTAAAGGGAAAAAACGCACAGCAGCTCGACTAGGAGAGAATAAAAAATGCACAGCGCTGCATCATCTACAAAGACTAAAGTCTTTCAAATTAAAGTTGGATTTCAACATCCTTATAGTAAAATCAATAACACATCTATTTGTCCATTTTTAACAAATCAACCACATACAAGCAAACAATGACATACTCTTGATATATGGTTTTAACATAGACACTTTTATCACACTTATTTATTTTAAATTCATTTGATAACATAGTGTGATCAAACTTTTCATATCATTGTTTAGGTGCTTTGTTTCAACCCATAAAGATACTTAACAAGTTTACAAACTTTGTCTTCAAGTCCTTTAACAACAAATTTCTTCATCTAAATATCCATTTAGAAATGAAGTTTTTACATCCATTTGAAATATTTTCAGAGTATGTAAAGGTGATATTGCAATCAACATCCTTATAGATGTAATCTTTATCACGGGATACTAAGTATCAAATAAATCTATCACTTCTTTTTGGCAAAAGTCTTTAGCTACTAAACAATTTTTGTATTTTTCAATAGTGTCATCGGCCTTTAGTCTTCTCTTAGAAATCCATTTACTTCGAGTTGGTTTACTCCTAGGAGAAAAATCAACCATTACCCATGTGTTGTTTTGTAAAATGAATTCTAGCTCACTATTGATAGCTTCCTTTCAATAAGGTGCATTAGGAGATGATCCGACTTCTTAAAATGTTGGAGGCTTGTTGTGTTGCTCATTATGATTATATCGTTAGCTAGCTTTGTTATATTCTAGTTAATATATCTATCATGCAACTAGGCTTTGTATTTACTAAATAATCAATTGAATATAGTAAAGTCATTGAAACCATACAATTTTTATCAATATTAACCCAAGTGCAAATCAATCAAGAGTAGTATCGGTAAGGACCGATGTCGAACACGAATTTCTTTTTTTTGTTTAGCAATAATCGATGCAATCTTTCTTTACTAGCTTGCAATGAAATCTCAAATGCAATAGTAATATGTTTTGTCAAGAAGATGGTGAACAAAGTGCATGAAAACTAAAATGAGGGAGATATATATAAAGAGAGAGATTGTGAGATGACAAAAGCAATGAGAGCAAATGTGATGAATGGGAGTTGGAAGGAATGTGGCTCAAACCTTTGAACTTAAGATGAAGCTAATGTTCATTGATAGCTAATAATTTATTATTGAGATGTTTTTAAATATAATAAAATGTGCTAAATTATTTAGAAATATAACAAATATTTTCTTTCAAATCACTTGTATAAAGTAAAATTTTCTATATTTATAAATATTTTCAATAGTTTTTTTATTTAAAACAAATTTCTTTTGTTATTTATAATTAATCTTTAATGACATATTTGTAAATTAGTAAATTGAGGTAGGGACAAGAGTGTCCAAAAAAAATGTTTTCCTACTTCTCACTTTTTAATATAAAATAAATAAATTATACAATATAGATAGATGGTTGAAAGTCATTTTGATAACTTCTCTCTATTCTCACCCACTCATGTTTTACTCTCTTTTTTTCACAATTTATTTTAAAATATGCTTTTAATTCTTCAATATTAATTTATTATTTGATTCTATACTATGATTTTTTCTACCATCAATTTGAATGTTTAAAAAACATGTTTCATCAAAAGAATTTTCTTTTAATATTTTAAAAGTATTACCAAAATGTGACTAGACAAATCTGAAATTATTTTATCTGAAATTTACTCACTTTTAATGGAAAAATTCTGATAATTTTTTTCTTTGCATATAATTTCGTATTTTAATTAAAATAAAGTAGGAGTTTCTTATATATCAATAGTACGATAACTATCATTAATAAATATGAGTTTTTTCCTTTTTTTAATTTTTTTATTAATTGTTACAACCATATTTGATAGTAGCTCTAACTCATTTTTACTTGATGTTCTATCAAGTATGGTTGGGAGATTGAAATATCAAAAATTAATAAAAAATGAATAATAAAAAAAAATAATAATAATAAAATCTTAAATTAGAAATAACACCATAAGTTCTTTTATTTTAACTTGAAGCACTAAGAAGGGCAAGCTGAAGCCAATACATAGAAGATTAGTCTATTTCCTATTATCAACTTTCATACCACACACACCTAAGTGGTGTTATTACTTTTAAATGCTTAAAAACATTCTTTATGTCATTAGAAAGTCTTTTCAAACAAACTCTAAGTTTTGATGCCGACCTCTAATAATTGGATGGTTCACCAAATCGTCGTTGAAGATAAGCAACAATATCGGCATCCAACTGGAAAGCTTTCTCAAGAACATCAACAGGGATAAGAGGTTTGGATCCAAACACAGCATTAGCAATAGTTATAACACCTGGGTTTTGGCTATCGAGTCCAGCAAAAGCAAGTGCTGGAGTACGCCCAACGTTGAACTGAAAGTGAATGAGGCCAACAGGAAACACAAACACATCTCCTTTATACAAAAGTTTAGAGAAAAGTTTGTTATCAGGATTAGAGGTGACAAAGCCAACAAGTAGACTGCCTTCCACGACCACAAGAATTTCAGTGGCTCGTGGGTGAGTATGAGGTGGGTTAAGGCCATAAGGAGCATAATCGATGCGAGCCAAGGAGACACCAAGAGTGTTGAGTCCAGGTAGTTTGTCTACGTTAACCAAGGTCACGTTTGAGCCATTTGGATTATCGGTATTTCCAGGAATGTTGAGTCCTTGAAACAAGAAATCATTGGCAACAGCATATTTGGGGTCTTTGCAAAGCTTGCCATTAACAAACACTGAAAAAAGAAGAAGAATGTATATTTAATTTCATTTCATAAATTACTGCGAAAGATCAAATAGGTTTTTAATCATGAAATTTTAAAAATGTTACAATTTTGTTCTTGTAATAGGTTTTTGCTCTAAATATCATAAAAAAAAAAAGAAAAAAAAAACTCTCTAATGCATTTCATGAATTATAAAACATAAGTTCTTTGTGAAGTTGATAAAATATTGGAGAAAAATTAAACAACGTTTATATCTAAATCTTTTGGTTGAAATTTTTTAGTTTTGGCAAAGTTATTCGATCACTAATATGTGCTTTAGTCAAACTTCTTATACAAAACTTTAGTGCACACGATTATAGACTGTTATCTGTTAATATTAATGGCCCATTATTCAAACTTAAAATAATGTTGGTAAAGATTACAATACTTATTCAAGTTTAAGGCCAAAATCTTCAAAATCCAATGTTAGATAGTTAAAAATATACTTCTCTATTTCATAACTCATACGAAATCAAGGATAAAAATATTTTTTGATATATCGGTTACTCAAATAGTTCAACATCGATATTAAATATCCATAAATATATCTAGCATCTTTTATAAATACTTGTAAAACATTAAAATATGAATATGAAAAAGTCGTCTATTTAATCAAATATGAATATAAATACTGATAGTAATATTCTTAACTTAATTTTGGAAGTAAAAACAAATAAATTATTAATCTAAATAAATTTTGTAAGTTTTGTCATTTACATAAATAGTCGCTCCATAAAATTTAAATTTGAATTATTTCATTGAACAAACAAGTATACATGCTTACAAATATAATGGTAGTTATTGTTGTTAGCATGCATTTTAATGATATATATCTCCGAGGGAGAAATATCAAGTTCAAAATATAAAGTAGAAAGTGTTGATAAGATTAGGTGTCAAAATGAGTTTTACTCAACGGCATTCGCATGACCCTGTCTCTAGAAATAAAGGCCCAATCTCTCCCATCTCGACGTATTTATTGTCTTAAAATAATAATAAAAAAGGAAAATGAAGAAATAAACAAAAGTAATTACCGGGAGATCTAGCATCATTAATTGCAACACAAAAGTCTTGCAGAGGACTTGGGTCAAAGGAAAAAGCAAGAAACGATTGGAAAACAAGAGCAATAACCACAATTCCAAAACCCTTCATTCTCCCAAATTACTCTTAAAATGTGTTTTATATAGTGATGTGCAAAATATGTTGATTTGCATCTTCTATTTATAGGGAGGAGAGTAAACTTCTAATTACACAACAAAAATACCCATATGTCTAATTTCATTAAATATATATATATTATATTGGAATTTGTGTCCATATAGATGGATATATATCTACCCAATATATTCCTGACTCCACATTGTTTCTCCCACTAATAATGTAATCACTACAAATATCTTTACATTATTTATTCATTTATTAGCTACTTACTTTTTCTTTTTCTTTTCTTTTTTTTTAGTTTTGGACTACCGATTTTCAAAATTATTTATCATTACAAATAATAATAATAATAATACTTAGTAAAGTTTATGTTAATGAGGGTTTATATCCAAGGGTATAAATTAATAATTAATTATCTGGTCCTTAAAGTGTTGCAATTTTGAAAAAGTTAAAATTAAAATTTATTTATAACTGTGCTTAACATCCGTGTAAGTTCAACTAACCATAGAGATGGAAGAACATATCCTTTAGGTAAAATACTATGTTCAATTTTCCACGTCTCCACTTTTCACTTTGTTATTATTAATTGGCTAAATAATTTTTTTTTCTAAATTATCTTATATTTGTGTTAAATATAAAATATTGAAGATTTAGATTTGATTCCTTAACATGTGGAAGATCTTTTGCCCTATTCGAAAATTCCTAATATCTTTACAAAAGATATTAAGATATTTACAAATCCTTGTTGTTTTAGATAATTCTTTTGAGAAACTATAAATAAGTGAACCATGGTTGAAAGGGTGTCCAACAAGATTAGAAAAAGTGAAGAAAGACTGAACAGTGAACACTAAATCCTCTCAAAGGTATGATGATGGAGTTATAATATTTTCTATTCTTTATACATACTGTATAAGCAATGTTGATTGTCCATCCATTAACTTTATGATAAAAGAGTAGGCTCATATATGTATCAGATCTATCAACTTCTTATAAATAGATATACACGAGCATTTGTTAATTAAGTTGAATATCATTAAGTTTTCGAAGATATGTTCTAAAGTCGAAGCCGAGTTATTGTTGCTACTGTTTGTGGTTTGTTAATCTTCTAGTGTCTGACTTTATAACAAAACTAAAGTGTTACTGCGATAAACATATAATACACTGTGTGTATATGATGTCAACTGTCTAGCCATTTACAGTGTGAAGAACGTGTATTACAAAAGGTGATAGAATTAGGGGGAGCTTTATACATCAAGTGTTAAAACAGGAGGTGTCTGTGTTTCAACAAGATAGGGGAAGCCTATCAATAAAGTATCTCATTTAATAAATCATGAAGAGCCTGTATTTTAGAGATACATGTTAATTATGCAACATTGACTGTAGATGCTGCTTGAGTCTGTTTTAGTTATCTAAGTCGATTGTTTAGATTTTAACAGCTTTATTCGCACTTGATTGTAAGCGTACAAACTCTTGTTAAATATTGAAGCATTGTTCTTATGAGGCATACGTGCCTCCAGATCTAGGTGGTATCCACTGAACTGGGTTACCAATTCCTGATGCTCTCTATCTTTTTATTTTATGCATCTTGTGTTCCTTGTTTAGTTAATAACTTCATAAATAACTGAGCGACTTCTGGAAATTGGGTCTATTTACTTTTCTATTTGGTATCAGAGCGGGTTACATCTACTATAACAACAATGGATGCAATTAGAGAAGGAAGTTCTACCACTAGGCCACCTATACTCGATGGCACAAACTATGCATATTCGAAAGCTAGAATGACAACCTTTTTGAAGTCTATGGATAATAAAAATTGGAAGGCAGTACTAACTGGCTGGAAAGCACCTGAAATCACTACAGAAGATGGTGTTGTTAAACCTAAACCTGAGAGCACTTGGACTGAAGTAGAAGATAGGTCCTCACTCGGAAACTCACGAGCTCTAAATGTTATATTTAATGGTGTTGACAGAAATGTTTTTCGTCTCATCAATACTTGTACTTCAGGAAAAGAAGCATGGGATATTCTTGCTGTTGCTCATGAAGGAACTTCTAAAGTAAAAATATCTCGATTACAAATTCTTACATCAAAATTTGAAGCTCTCAGAATGTTGGATGATGAGACCAATTTAGAGTTCAATATTTGAGTGTTGGACATAGCAAATGAATCCTATGAACTTGCTGATAAAATCTCTGAAGAAAAACTTGTCAGGAAAGTTCTTCGCTCTCTGCCAAAGAGGTTTGACATGAAAGTAACTGCTATCGAAAAATCAAATGATATAACTACAATCAAACTGGATGAACTGTTTGGTTCATTACAAACTTTCGAGCTAACCTTCAATACTGATACTAACAGAAAAGGGAAGGGTCTAGCATTGCAAACTGTTATTTTTGAAGAATCTACAACTGAGAAAGACAAAGAAACTGATGAAAATATTGCAGACTCTATGGTTCACTAGACTTAATTGTATGTGTTTCGATGATACACTAAGCTGTTTTTGCATGTGTTCCCACAGATTCGCTAGG
>JBBPDJ010000008.1:7496355-7531318 GCA_037974625.1 Cucumis cinereus | reverse complement strand
TTAGCCTCAGTAAAATTTTTTCCAATGTATGGTATTTTAAATTTTCCCAAAATAAAATTGAGATGATTCTGAATTTCGTCCGCTGCGATGGGTTTTTATCCCATCACCAACATGAAAGTAACAAGTACAGTTGGGTACATTGAAGAGCTTTTAAGAAGCGTGTACGTGATCCAACAACGAAGAACACATTAATAGTTTGTGAAAATGCATATAAGATAGTGAATGATGCATTTGGAGAAAGGATAAAGTTGTTCTCACAAAGAGAAATGTTGAATGATGAGAGGATATGATCTAGAGCACAAGCAAGTTGTAGTTCAATATTCAACACTACACCACTACCCAAACAAAACCCACTTCTTGAAATTTACAGGGAGATGAGAATTCTCATTTCTATGGCTATAGTATATCTGGTACTAGCATTTCTTTCTTATTTCTTAAAATGATTTGCAGCTTTCTTAAGTACACATTGGTTGAATTCTTAGCAAATTTCCAAAAAGAATTTTTTTTTTTTAAAAGCTATTTCTATAGTTTTCAAAATTCGCCTTGGGTTTTAAGCCATTGATAAAAAGTAGATAACAAAGGAAGAAATTTGGAGTTTGAAGTTATGCCTACACACTTATTGTTTAAAAACAAAAAGAAAAAACAAAATAGTTACCCAACAAGGTCTTAACTATTAAAATTTCAAACTCAGCTCTAGATAAATCTGTTAGGGCAAATATCAAGTTATACTTTAAACTTTCACAAGTATATCATTTTAAACCTTGAACTTTTATTAATAAACAAATTTAAACATTGAACTTTATGTATCCAAATAAAATACAATACGTAGTTTAAATTGATACATTTATAAAAGTTTAGGATTTAAATTGATACACTTATCAAAGTTCAGGGCTTAAATTGACACAATTATTGGTTTGGAGTTTAAATAATTGTTACAATTCAAAACTTGAAGGTTTAAATTGACGTAATTAATTAGTTTAGTATTTAAATTGATACTACATCTAAAGTTCATTGATATAAATTGATATTTACCTTCTTTTTTTTTTTTCTATAATGTGATTTTTCTTATTTTCTTTTATTTTAATGTATACTAGGGATAAAATGTGATTTGTTTCCACATGTGAATGATAGAAAAGGAAAAATGTAATTTTTTATTTCTTTGAGTGTGTGAATGCAAATAATAATAATAATAATAATAATAGTAGTAGTAGTAGTAATAATAATAGGGGACATTTTTTTTTCTTTTAATATGTTAATGCCTTGAACAGTTATGGAAGAAAATTATTATTTTGTTAGAATCTACTATCATCTAATTTCAATTTATACTTTTATGTTTTTATTAAGAATCCGACTAAATTAATTTTAAATTATTTTTATTATTTATTTATTTGGAACTTAGGGTTTCTACATGAAGATATTTTTTTATTTTATTTTATTTATTTATTTAATAAAATAATTTAAACTTTGCATGTTGTTGGTATTAAAAGTATTGTTTTTGTTAAGTAACGACCTTAGCATGGTTAAAAAGTTGGGTCGTTACATCTCACCATATAATTGCTGAATTGGAAAGCAAAATCAGTAAATTCAGTTTTTTAAATTCATATTTCATTTCACACAACATAAAAGAAAAGATTTAAATTGTAACATCCCAAATTTTAAGGTAATTTGTAATTTTTTTTTATTAATTATCTTATTAAATGTTGGTAAAATTGTAGTTTTTGGATGTTTAAATTTGGGTTTATTTTTAATTGTTGAGGTTTGTTTGTTTGTTGTTGGTGAAAAGAAAAGAGGATTAATGAGGAGAAAGGAGAATTGTGAGTTTAAAGTAGAGAGAGAAATACAGAATTAAAAGAGGAAAGAGAAGGGGGATTTATTTTTGGAAGAAAAAAAAGAAAAGAAAAGAAAAGAAAAGATTATATTATTATTATTTCTTTCTCCCTTTTAAATTATTGAGGAAATTAGGTCTTTGGTATCTTCTTCTTCATCCCATCAAATCCTAGCCGCCCGCCAAGCAGCAAGCCGCACCACCCATCTCTCCGTTCGCGTTGCACCTCCGCCAGCTGCAAGCTATCCGCTTCGCCTCGCTCCAAGCCGACGCTGCACCGCTCGTCTCAGTCGCGCTGCATGCCAGATCCATCGTTGAGCCGAGGAAGCCCCACGCCCAGCCGCTCTCCTCGCATCGCCAGACCTAGCCGTTTCCTCCACAGTCGCCGCCCTCAGACGCCACCGTCGCGCGCGTTGTCAGTCGCTCGCAACGTTGATTCGTCCGCACGCTGTGAAGGACGCCAAGTCGAACGCTCAGTCGCGCCCTCCTCGCGCACGCCATCTCCATCCGAGCCGAACCCCATCGCCGCGCACCGCCCAGTTCGACGCCGCCGCACGACCCCGCGCGCTCAGCTATTCGCGAAGCCGCGCCTGCATCTTCGCTTCGTTTCGTGCCGCAGCCGACACCAGCACCTTCAGCCGTACGAAGCCTCACCGAATCTGCAACCCCGAGCCAGATCTGCTTCCCACGAGTCGAGCCGAGCCGAGCCGAGCCTCTGAGGTTTTTATCGCTTCCCGTCTCCGTTGCCACTTCTCTGTGTTGGTTTGTTGGTAAGGTTTGGGAAGATTTCAAATTGGGTTATAGGGTGCCCAATGGAATTTTTAATTAAGAATTTCCTTGGATTAATTGGGTAATTTTCCTTGTTGTTTGAAGGTTCAAATTGAAGAGTCAATCGGGATTGTTCATGGTACAATCGCCTTGGTTTTCGTCTTTGTTGGTGAGTTTGGAAGTGGCTATTAATGGTTAGAATTAATTAATATTTCTTTTGGAAAGAAAGTATTAATTAAAGTTCTTGTGTGTTTAGGGTCAATTGGAGGCTAATTCGATTAAGGGAATCTCTGTAACTCGAGGTAAGGAATACTTTTACTGAATCTACGCTTTTGGCGAATAAGGTGTTAAGATGGATTTTGTGCCTGCTTTAGGGGTTGGACTCGGGTTATCTGGCTTATAAATTTGTTTGGATTATGCATGATTTGTTTTACCGTTTACCTATGTTATCTGCTGCATGAGACATGTTCGGATTATTATGATCATAATGCTTGTATTGGATTTATTTGGATACGGTTTCTGTTAATTTACTTAATGTTTTTGTACTTGGTGGGAAATGATAGGTCAGTTCTCAAGTCGTACGGCGACTTGATACTGACTAGCCAGTGATCAGCCTGTGTGGCGTATCGTCGACTAGCCTGTGTGGCGTATTGTCGACCAGCCTGTGTGGCACTTCGTCACTGAAGGTCGTGAAGTGGGTCTGTACGAGGCATGTTCCGACGTTCGTTCTGAGGACAAGCCCATGTGGCGATTTGCTGTGACAGGGTCGTGAAGGGGGTTTGTACGAGGCCTGTTCCGACATATTTGTCAGTACTCAACTACCCGACTGTGTGTCGTAAAGTACAAACCATTAGGGAAAGTTAACGGTCACCCAGTGGAGTCTGTAGTGGTTTTCCTTAATAGGTATTTTTATACTCATTCCTTTCTATGTTTTATTTCAGGCAAAGGTAAGAATGGACCGACGAGGGGCAAGTAGAACCAGTGACCATATCAGGAAGGACCAGGAGACGTATTTTGCTTCCGCTTACGGTTTTTTTTTGGACATTTGTTTTCTTTATGAGTAAACTTTTGTTGGTTTTCTTATTGTAATGATTTTGGTTTAGAAAACTATTTTAGGGATCCCGTCTAGGTTCTTTTCTTATCTTTTCCATTATTAATTGGTTAAACGTTTGAAAATCCTTTATTATTTTATTTGGATTAAATTAAAGTATTTGTTTGTTTTGTCTTCGTCTTTTAAAATGTATTTATTGATTTTTACTTAAGTAATGACCTTGGGTTAAGGTTGAAACCCGGGGTGTTACACTTTGTACATCAGTTAGTTGGTGTAACTTGATAACTATAACTTAAGTTTTTTTGTTTGAACTCTTTCTCAAATGTGTAATTCTTCATTTGTTTAAAAGATAAATGTAAAATTTTACAACATGTTTAGATAGTAATTTGGATATTATTTTTTTAATTAATAAAATACTTTTACCGACGTTTTCTATAACGTCGGTAAATCATAGATTTTTTTTTTTAAATGTCACATTTTTAGTGGCGAAAAAATGTGTCGCTAAAAGTATACATTTAGTGACGTATGTATGATGTCGCCATAAAATTTAATTAGTGACAAACAATATGTCACTAAAAGTGAAGTTTTAGTGACGTGTATATGTCACTGAAAATGGAGTTTTAGCGACGCGCAAGCATTGCATCGCTAAAACGTTTAGCTACGCGGATACAGCGACAGTCCTAGCGATGCAGGGAGTTGCGTCGCTAATACTTTTAGCGACGTTTTTGGACTTTTAGTGACATTCTCGATGCGCCACTAAAAAATGAATTTCTTGTAGTGCCACCTGTTCTTTCCATCTCCTCCAATTTTCTGAATTAGTATATATATTTATTAATATAAATATTTACATATCTACTAATATAATAGGCTACAGTTCGGTTCGGTTTTCTTTGATTTAAGGTGTTGAACCAAGGACCGAACTGAACCTCTTGGTTCTGCTCCTCAGTGAACCAGGGGTTCGACATTTTTTAATAAAATCATACTGAATCAATTGGTTTGGTTCGATCCAATTCGTCGTTTTTCCTCGGTTTTTGCGCATCCCTAATTCTAACTGCAGTGTAATTATTCCAATATTTGCACTTATGATACTATAATTAATTTCTACGTTTTATATCGGCGGCTATCAAATTGTAATAGTCTCCTGACATTTTGGGATTTAAGACTGATTTAAGACTTAGTTTCAATAATTAAACAACTTTATTAGATTTTGTTAATAAAATATGTAATTGTTATGCATTCGGTTAACTTTGACTATATTCAATGGCTGAATCTTGGGAGTTAATATCATTTTCAAAATTAAAATTAAAATGAGTTTTGCTAATATACACTTATTTTAAAATTTTAAATTTTTAAGTAGTAGTTCAGCTTTCTTCATTCCTTTTACTGGACAATATCTTATCATATCTTAAACCTTTAAGAATTTTGTCCAGTTTATTGAAGTTTGTGTTCCTTTGAATGCATCTTCAACCAGTTTGATGATCTAATCCAATCTGTCGTTTTTCTATCTTTTAAATATATAATTTCTCAATTGACTTTGAATCGTGATGGCTGCAGCAATTCTAATGTTATTAGAATCGTTGAAGACAAAGATGTATTATGTTTGTTGTCCTTTGTTTCATATTTCTTCTCTAATGATGTTTCTGTTGTTGTCGACCACGCCCCATCTTGTTAGCAATAGTAGTTATACTGTAATTATCAATATTTAATATTTTTATATCCGTTTGTTACCATATATTGCTTTTTAAAGTTTGTTTTTATATCTGTTTGTCCCATCTAACTGAAATAGTGAGTAATAACAATTGTTGATCAATCTCTTTCTTTATATAGTGTTTTTTTCCAATGGTTCATGTTTTTGCCCACTAATTTAATGATTTCGTTTGTCAATTGTATTTTGGCATAATCTTAAAATGTTGTGCAACGTTATAAAATGATCAGGACTGTAATAAAACATATTTAGTTTGAATCAAATTGTTTAGTTTAACAATTATTTTTAACTAAGTGTTTTTTTTAGACTCAAATTACCTTCTTATCAATATATAGTATTGACTAGATATATACATAAATTACACTTTTTAGTTCAATTCATTCATACGATGCTTAAAAGGAAATAGAATTAAAAAGTTATAGCATTAACTGTAATTAAGAAGTCATTTAAAACAAAAACATCAAAATTGGTTTAAATAAAAGAAGCACTAGTTCAAAATTTCCAATTCTAGGTCCAAAAAAGTGTATTTGCCAATGATCACATTGTTTTACGCCTGACTCAAGTGAAGATCAATAAATGGTGCATTCTCGTTCACACTTTCTTTAGATTCTTTAGTCAATTTGTCCCTCACTGTATCAATCCATATACCATTTATTGATGCATTTGTAGCTTCCTTTAATGGTCATGATTTGGCAGCTCTGAGTTCATCATTTTTTTTCTCTCTTGTCTTCTCTAACTCTTCTATACTTGTACCTAACTGTTAACAACAAATAACTGATTTAGTTAGTATAATATTGTTAATTTTTTAAAGTGCATCACTTCTATACAATTATACTTGTTTAATTCAAAAATACCCTTAACAACACTTTTAATTACACTGTAATTAGTCCAAAAATCTCAATATTATACTCTAATAAATTCGTCAAATACACAATTTTGGTTGTTTTGATTTTGGTTCAAATATTATGACATTAATTTCGATTTTTGGTTTGAAATTCTGCCAAATTCATATCTAAAAAATTTTCTAACTTTGAGTTTTGATTTGAATTTTGAAATTTTATATTATATTACTCTTCATAAATATTTTTTATTTTATGTAAATGCTAATTAAATTATAAAATTTTTAGATAGTTTTTATCAATATCTTTTTTATAATTTTCTTTCTTATACAATTTTTATAAATTTTTTATCATTATCTTTAATATAGTTTCGTTTTAAACATAAGAAATCATATATCTTTCTCGTTTTTCACCAATTCTTCTTATTTTTAAAATTGACTTTATGATTTTATTTATTTGAATTCCGTTTTACAATTAAAAGTAAATTAAATATAAACTAGAAGACATTGAAATTATATCAAATGCATTCAATCCAAAAACAACCAATTCAGATTTGTAATTATTCAATGATTTAAATAAGCTCTTGTTGCTAATTTGGGGTTTTGATCGCAATGATTTCTTGTACTATGAATGTTGCATCAATGCCTCAATGTTCATCCTTGTATTTTGATTTGGATCCAGTAATCAAAAAATCAAATGTTTTGCTGGCTTTGAAAATGAAACAAAAAATTGATATTCTTTGCGGTAAACCTTCTTGTACATAACGACGAGGTTGTTATCGTTGAATAAAAGATGATCGGAGAGCAAAACGAAGAGGATAACACCACAGGACCACGCATCAGCTTATTTCTTCTGGTTTGAAAATGAAATTTATGTTTGACAATGGGACGTTAGGGTTTGAGAATTCAAGAGTACGGGTTATCTGCTCGAAAAAACACAATATTTTGGAGATGGAATGGTGAGTTTGTGAAGAACTTTATATTTTGAGTTTGTAGAACGAAGATGGATCCTTGAAGATGGAAAATCAAAGATGGAGGATTGGAGATGAAGGGTTTGTGTGCTTGAAGATGAATGATTGTTTCAAAATTGTATTGGCTAGTGTAATTGATTAGCCTCTTATATCACGTTTTATTAAAGTGTAATTGTATTTATTTTAATTGTAGAAAGTAGTTGTTAGACTTAGAGGTATGATTGACTTTTGCTAATTTCTATTTATTTCATTTTTATTTCGTTTTGCCATTTTTGCAATGTCAAATTAGATTTGCCATTTTTCTAAATAGAAACTTGAAAAATGTTATTCTTCTAGTTCACTCAATGATTTAATCCAATCCAAAGCAAATTGACAAGCTGGACAAAGTTGGCCCATCAAACTTTTGACTTTTGTGTTTGAGCCTAGATTGCTTTTAGGCTTTGAATTATTTTGATGAGATCACCATTAAAGTGGCTTGAAATTTGGATAAAACAACTGTAATACTCAGAGTTGCTTTGTTGGCTTTTTATTACTCAAAATGGTATGACAGACTAGTAAGTTATGTTTTTTCTCCATAAATGATCAAATGATGTTAATTGAGCTTGTTCTAACTTTTGTTTAGAAACTTAATGAAGCCAAAATGCTACAAATATATGGTAATGTATCTTGAATTTTCCTTTTTTACCGAAGTCCTTACTGCTAAATGAAGCTTATCTTGCTTGTGAATTAGGTGAATGTTGTCGATACTGTTGGGTGCGGAGATAGCTTTGTAGCAGCAATTGCCTATAGTTATATACACAATTTCCCAACCGTTGATGCATTAACGATTGCCAATGCTGTGGGTGCTGCTACAGCCATGAGTTGTGGTGCTGGTAGGAGTGTTGCAACCCTAGAAAAAGTATTACAACTTATGATGAAAGCAAATACCAATGAAGATAGTGACTTTTGGAATAAACTGTTGAGTGAAAACTTGGAATCTCAAGATATTACATTAATGTCAAAATCGAAGGTGGATAGAAACAACAGGTCAATAAATTACATCATGTTGCAAAATGTGGTGTCTAGATTGCTTGAACATGCAGAATATAACGAAAAATTGACATCTTAGAACTACAATGGGAGACATTGATTCGTTCAATACATGTTAAAAGTTTGGTTGCAGTCACAGTGGTATGAAGTATGTAAGGCAAAAGACAAGTTTGATGGGTCATCATATGGCAAAATGATTCATAGAAGATTGTTTGTTGAATCTTCTTCTCTTGAAGCAGACAACTGTGGTGGGATTATTCAAATTGTTTTTTTTTTTTCGACACTAACATTTTGTTATGGTAATTAGGCTCAATTGCCGGGTTTTTTTTGTGATTGCATACTAAAAACTTTATTTTAATTCTTGCTTTTCTCAATGTAAGGACAAGAAAAAAGTTTGATGAAATTACAATTGAAAGAACAAAAACTCAAATGAATGATCATAAAATTTCAATTAAAAAAAATTCTTATGCTCAAAATGAATTTTTTTTTTCTTCTGATATAAGAGCAGAACAAACAAAAGAAATGTGATTTCAAAAAAAAAAAAAAAAAAAAAAAAAAAAAAGAAGTGATAATTAGAAAGAAGAGAAGAGGTAACCCAGGTTGGGTATTCTTCAAGTCAAATTGTGGAGAGCCTATATCTACAAACATAGTAAATCAAATCCTGAACAATTGAATTACAATAAGGTTATTTAAACAATGAAATTTAGAAACTGGCTTGGTTGATGCTCAAACAATAACTAGAATGGCTATCCAAGATATGTCACATGTGTTAGATGGAAAGGCCTTTGACCAAAGGCACAACTCACTCAATTCTTATTTGAGCTAAAGTGAGGGCAAACTATTTGTAGAATTCTTTTTCAATCATTTGGCATGAAAGCTCACTATCTAAGTCTACTTCATCTATGGAGCCATGATGAAACTTTTCTCTTTTGCCCTCACCAATCATGTGTTCGAAATAAGCCCAAATTTAGCTAAAAGCGCTAAAAATGGAATGACGTTCTTATTACTTACAAGTGTAGCTAAATCCTTGTCTTCTTTAAAGTATCGTGAACAACTTCTTAAAACATCTTTGTACTAGCATTTTAAAAAAATTGTTGTGAGTGACAATGAAAACATATAATACTTAAAGTGTGTCACATACTTTTTCCATTTTGCAGATATGACACTTTTTATAAATGAAGTATATCAAGTGTATCAAATGTATTAAAACTATCAAGTGTATATCAGGTGTCCAATGTATCATGTGTGTATCAAGTATAATTGTACTCTTTTCACATTTTCTAGGTGTTCTTGTTTTTTTGTCATTTTTGCAAAAATAATAAGTTTATGTTGCAGGTCTAATTTTAAACTTATTTTGCAAAATCTTCAAGAAACCCACTTTTTAAGTGTTTGAAAAAAAAAACTATTTTGCACTTAGAAACACTTTTTAAATATTTAGAAATTCAATTGAAACAAATATTTAATTGAACTTAAAATTCAATGTATCGTTATAACATGAAAACCTCGATAAATGACCAAGAGGTCATGGGTTTAATCTGAAATGGTCACCTACCTAAAAATTAATTTTCTACAAGTTTTCTTGACACTCAAATATTATAGGATTAGACAAGTCGTTCTATGAAATTAGTCGAGATGCTCGTAAGAATACTCATTAATACCAATGTATCAAATATGAAATCTAATATTCTAACTAACTTCTATTTAAACAATGTCCACTCTGCTAATGTTTATCTATGGGTATTGGTATCTACATTGTTGTGTTTAAGCAATTGCATCTGGCAACTTTCGTTTTAGTAACAAGCTTGGTAAGGCCCTTCTTCCTTCCATTCTTTTGTTGATTAAAGTTGAAGACAGATTATGGATATTTGGCTAAATTAAAGTTCTATTTCCAATATTCCAAATATGGAATAATATTTACTTAAAAAAAAAGTTTTTTTTTTATGATTACTAATTATAGTCATAAATTCGTGACACTAAAATAATGTCAATATCCCAAACTCCTCCAAATTGCTTTCTACCCTCCAACATTTCACAACCAATCACTTAAGTGAGTGTGTCTGTCTGTTTGGGGGTTGGGGGAATGGAGAAACAAAGCATTACAAGATCAATAAGAATGAAAATGCACTGGACATAAAAGAAGCATTGCATATCTTTAATTTAATTCAAAACGCTTCACAATCCTGCCAAAAGCACTCCAAAGTGTTTTTCAAGTTTTAAAGAAACAATTTACAAACTTCTATCAAATGTACACATTCCATTGTATGCTCAATTTGTCATACAAACTAAGCTTCAAAGTCAAGTGTCATCAATCTGTTATACAATTGAAAGGAAATAACGAAAAAATTGATATTGAATGATTAAAGACATGTATCGAAATGAGTTGAACATGATAAAAATGTTCATTTGATAAAAGGTCATACTTAACTATTCCATGTTGGTTAAGTTTGCTCTTGATGAATAGGATCCTCCTGAAACTCAAACAAGGCACATTAGAGATCACAAACTATAAAGCCAAACAAGAAACCTATTGAGTTCATGAAAAGTGATGTGTCGTTCCTTCTCAAAATTGATTAGAAATTTCCAAGACATTTAGCTCCTACTAAGTCTATTAATCAATAGGTGTCTTATTATCACATTGATGCTTTTTGACGGGAAACTTAGGAAGCAAGTCTAGACATTCTTGATATTTTTTATCTTTGCAAAGCATATCTACAACTATTGTGCAAGTGTTGGCATCTAGCGACACATCCTCCCGAACCATCCAAGGAGAAGTTCAACCAGCTCCTCTAATTTATTACTTCTGTAAAAACCACGCAGAAGTGTATCATAAGTAATTGTGTTGGGAGTACAACCATTTGCTTTCATCTTTTGAATCAAAGCATTTGCCTTATCTACTTGTCCTTTACAGAACCCATGGATCATAATGTTATAAGTCACAACATTTGGTTGAAGCCCTTCCTGGGATAGTTTTTCGAACAGATCCCAAGCAGTTTCAAGTTTCCCGCCTTTGCATAGGCCATTAATTAGACAATTATAGCATTCAATGCCCAATTTCATGTTGTATGATTTTAGCTCATTAAAAAGTTCCATCGCTTCAAATAAACAACCATTCTTACACAGCCCATCTAAGAAAATACCATATATATATATATATTTGCGGGAATACCATAAGCTTTCATGACACCAAATAGATTTTTTGCATCACCTACCTTGCCTTCCTGAAAAAGCCCTGTTAACAAGGCACCATATGTTTTCACATTTGGCCTCTTTCCCACTTGAAGCATTTCATTGTAAAGCTTCATTGCTTCTTCCACTTTCAAGGTTTTACAATACCCATTAATTAGCACAGTGTAGCAAATGACATCAGGTTCACATCCCTTGCTTGGCATGCTAACAAATAATTTCCTTGCACTATTAAGATCACCAACCAAACAAAACCCCTCAATCAATGAATTATAAGTAAGCAAATTAGGAATGGTGCCTCTCTAAATCATTATCTCTAGCAACTCTTTAGTCTCGATAACCTTTCCTTCCTTGCAAAGCACATCAATCAACACATTAAATGTGACCACGTTTGGTTGAACACCTTGATCCACCATCTCATTGAACAAATGCTTAGCCTCCTCCCACTTTCCAACACCACAGAATCCATGAATCAAGGAGCTGTATGAAATGACATCGGGAATCATTCCCCGAACTTTCATTTCCTCGAAAAGTTGTTTTGCCTCGTCTTCCCGTCCAACCTTACAAAGCCCATCTAAAATGATATTATAGGAAATAACATCAGGCTTCCAATTAATCTCATATTGGCTATTGTTACTGAGCATTTCATGATGCAACTTAAGTGCAGAGTTAATATTGCCCGTTCGACATAGCCCTTTGATTAAAGTGTTATAAGTAATCACATCAGGTGTACAACCTAACTTTTGCATTCTCATAAACAACCTCGTGGCTTCACTAATCCTATGTTCTATACAAAAGACCTTAATCAAGGTGTTATATGTGACTATATCAGGAATGTAACCTCTCCTTAAAATCACCGCCATGGCCGCAAGACCTTCGCTAACACGATTCACATTACAAAGGCAATTCACCAATATATTCAGAGTGCAGCAGTCAGGTGAAAGTCCAGATAGACGCATTTGATTATAGAGAGAAAAGACTTGAGAGTAATGCTTAATCTTAGTAAGTCCGCCAAGTAGCTGGTTGAAAGAAGATATGGGAGGGGTAGGACTTGAACGCATCATTAGGTGAAAGAAATGTAATGCTTGAGCTGCAGTGATCTTACCTGTCTTGCAATTGTGGTGTAGGAACATAGCAATTTGGGGATTTGGTCATGGAATTGCTGAAGAGTGAGTAAATAGAGAGGAGAGGTTAGATTTAACAATGGAAGAAGCGGAAGGTACCATCTTTGAAGTTGAAGCCAAGTTGATTGATGAGAGGAGAGCTTACAAACGGGCAGTGTTTGGGTTTGGGAGAGGAGAGTGCCTCTTTCTTCCGTGACCGAACCTCCTTTTTTCAGCACATAATTTTATCTTCCAATTTTATAAATTAAAAATAATAAAAATCTTAAAGTAGTGACGTCATCCATGGAATTTCTCACGTTGTAAGAAATGTTGGCCCAAAATTAACTAAGGCCCAGATATGCTGTGGCCTGTGAGCTATCAATTACACGCCCCCTTCCCCTCCTTTTAAACCAATAACTAAGTATATAGCACTAATTATATTATTATTTTGACAAAGAACAAACTACAAAATTCTTTTGATTTTCGTAAAATTAATGTGTTACTTGTATCACATTTTTTTAAGTACTAAAATACCTTCGTTGTCACTGCAATATAATTATTTCAATATTTGTGCTTACAATACTGCAATTAATTACTAAAAAATGTGTACATTGTCATTTCGATATAATAATTACTTTGAATTATACACTTATGAAACTGTAATTAATTTCTACTTTTTATAACGTCATCTATCCAATTGTAACTGTTTCTTCATATCACAAGATTTAACAGTTAATTACAATATTTAAACAACTATACTAGTTTTGTTAAATTTAAAATGAATTACACTAATAAAATATATATATTTGTTATACATTTAGTTAATATTGACAAGATTCAAAGACTGAATCTCGAAAGTTAATATCATTTTGAAAATTAAAATTAAAATGAGTTTTTCTAATATATTTTAATATCAAAATTTGAATTCTTAAGTCGTAGGTCACCTTTCTTCATTTTTTTTAGTAAACAATAGTTTATCGTGGATATTAAATCTTTAAGAATTTTGTTTGATGCTAGATGAGATGAAAATAATCATTACCATGACTTTCATTTCTTTAAAGTTTGTATATTGAAGTTTGTGTTCTTTTGAACACATCTTTCAACCAGCTTGTTGACCTAATCTAATCTACCATTTTTTTTCTTTTCTTTCAATCAGATTATTAAAAAGTCAATTGATTAAGTAGAAAATTTTGAAATAAACAATTACGCATTCAAATGACCAAAAGTCATCTCTTTAACCAATTGGTATTACAAAAAGAACAATGGCTCCTTTAGCCTTCATTTTGATCCATTCTATTCAATTCCAAAAAAAAAAAAAAAAAAAAAAAAAAAAAAAAAGAACTATTTCTTCAAGCAATAGGCAACAAGTTAAAGCCAAGTTGGGTGGCCTATCAACTTTTCTATTTACTTTCTCCAATAACTTGCAATCTCGATCCTAAACCCTTTAACTTAGGATAATTAATTATCAATAACTTTTTACCTATTTTATTTTCTACCCATGTTAATAGATAGCAGCACTACAAAATGATGCACAACTTTTGTGTAAACAATATTTCAAGCACTTGTTTATATTAATATCATAGGATTCAGCCAAGTAGGACACAAATTTAATCTTTTTTCTCTTAAGCAAAATTTTAATGGTTTATTAATAAGTATAAACATTTAATTTTATGCTTGACTCAAAAATAAATGTTTTATTTTATACTTAGTATATTTGTCAAAAAGATTTCGAATTTCTTTAAAGTTTTGATATTATTTTTATATATATACATATATTTCCATCAACTTACTTTGATTAATTATGAACCAGAAAGATTATATAGTTTTTCTTTTTTTAAATAAATAAATATATATATATATATATATATATATATATATTGTTATTGTGGTGGCTAGTTGTTTGTGATCTTCATAATAATATATTCAAAATGAGTCTATTTTCTCTAAACACAATCTATTTTGTGTTGGGTAAGTTATGGGTCAAGTCCTTGAAAATTGAAGCTCATCTTATTGTAGCAGTTGAGAGCTCCCTAGTCAGGTCTGTCACAGATTGACAGTTAATCCCTTGATATTCAGATGTGCTTGCTTTGATCTTGTTGTTGTTCCCATTGTTATTGTTTCCAATGTTACTTGTATTTGCATTGTTGTCCATTTGGTTCTTGTGATTTCCGTTGGTATTTCTTCCTCTTCCAATATTGCCTCAGCCACCATTGTTGCTGAGGGACATTCGGATTTGAATTTTGATTTCAAAATTGAGATTCGTTTGTGCCAACAGAGCAGTAGGTTGAACTAGTGATTCTTCCCTTTTACGTTGTTTTCAATAGCAGTTTCTTCGAAAACAAGAAGAACATGAAGTTCTTTAAAGGAGATCGATTGATATCTTGTGCACATTGAAAGGAAGTCCATTCAAGGCATAGATGACAAGATCTTCATTATCAATGATAACATAAACATTTTCCAGTCAATGTTTCACTTCTTTGATGCGCCGAATACAATGTCGGTTCGTGAAGTAGAAGAGTAATGAGGCTCAAGAGTTTCCCACATTTGCTTAGAGTTTTCGCAGCCAACAACATATGAAATTGCAGACGAAGGAAGAGTGACAGTGAGAAGTGTCACTAGGGCATGATCCTTGGCAATCCATTAATCATACAACGGATTTGGTTAAGCAGAAGAGGAAGAACTGGAAGATCCAGCATTTCCAGCATCACTTAAGGAGGAAGCGTTTTCTGGATTCAAGGTTCTTAAAGGTTTCTTGCAAGATCCATCGATGAATCCAAAGAGCTTGTGAGCTTTGAGTATTAAACAAAGTTGAAATTTCCAGATAACGAAGTTGGAAGAATCCAATCAAATAGTCACCAAGTTGCAACTGTTTGACAGAAGGAAGATGGGTAAATTCATAGCATCACGAGCAGAATCAGATGTTTAATTGGAAGCGTGAGAAGATGTTTAATTGGATGCGAGTCTTTAGGAATCTGATACCATGTAATAAGACTTGAAGCATTGAACTCTCTCTTTTCATTCATGATAAGCTTTAGATTTACAAAGCCATACATAGATATCAACTTACAAAAACTTAACTACTCTAAATAATAAATTGAAAATACTAGTAAATAACTCCTAATAACAGATATAAATTAAAAATCATCTTCTCATATGGGAATGCTTAGAAGAGAAGAACTAATTGTAGAGAAAAAAACACACATACACATCAATAGTATCCACCTTTATTTTGATTAATAGTTTTTTTTTTTTAAATAATATTGGACTAAACATTCAAGATGCATGCAATGTAGAGACCAAAGTCGTGCCAATACTACTAAGCTAGATTCACTAGAATATTTGTATTTATAAAACGTTGATTGAAAGGTAGATATGTATGATAGACAAATTTTAAATAATAATAAAAAAGAAAGAAAGAAAGATAGTTTAGATAAAAATGTAAAAGGATGGTATGGTAGGGGTTTGTATTGAAGAGAGTGATTCGGGAAGTGTGGTGTGTGTTTGATTCAACATTCATTCCTTTAAAACTGTTAAAGAAAAGGGAAAAAACAGAAATGAAAATGCCGTGTTTTTCTATGGTACCATTGGATAGAAGGAAAATGGGTAAAGAATTCCATTGAAATCTCCCTAAATTTCTCCATCCTAAAAAACTCCTAAACAAAAAAAAACAAAAAAATTACAATTTCTCTTTCCCCCAAAAAGAATGATGAGTATTGTATGTTCCAAAATCCCATGGCCTCCTCTTCATCAATCGCACATAGTTTGTTGTTGGTGTTTCATTCCTCAAATTCATTCCCCATCTCCTCTCGCCGGGTCCTTCAATAACCTTGGAGGACCCAGCGTCCTCTAATTATTACTCTTCTTTTCCCCATTTTCTTTTTTCTTTCTATATCAATGAAACTCCTCCTCCTCCTCCTCTTCTTCTTCTTCCATAAATTCTCTGCTTCTTGATTTTATTTTATTTTTTTTTATTATTATTTGTTGTATTTTTGGAATTGTTTTTTTCCAGATTGTGGGATCGGATTGAAGGAAAAAGGAAAGAGAGGGGGGTGTGTGTAAAAGAAGTGCATGATGAGTTGCTTTCCGTGTTTCTCGTCTCAGAAGAGCAAGAAAGGGTTCGATAAGAATAATAACAATAATGACAATTCAGGCTCTTCTTCCTCCGGCCACCGTACTCCTCCTCCCCCCCCTAAGTCCCCTGGTTTGTTCTTCTCACTCTCCCTTTCCAAATCTTTTTATGTTCTCTCTCAATTCATTTTTTCTTTCTTCTTCATCTCAAGTTTTTTATGATATATTACGTTTGTACCTAAGCTAAGGTTTGTGATTTTGATGCATATTTCTTTTTGAAAAGAATTATAAAAACAAAAAGACAAAGCAAATAGCTTGTATTCATAAGCTAAAATTTCAAATCTACAAAACTATTTAAACAAAGATCTATTAAATACTGTTAAAGGCTTATATAGGAACATTGCTCATTGGTTAATTTTTCACATTAGCCAGTAATTTTAGATGGGATAAATTGTTGTAAATTAAACCATGTGCGGTGAGTAAATTTTTCAAATTTCAGGAATGAACAAGTCAACTTTGGGAAGATTTTAATTAGTCTTTTAGCTAGCGTATCTCCTTAAAAAGAATAAAGAGAAAATTTTAACAATTTTTTAAACCTTGTAAATTAATGATTACCTATATATGAATTAATGGTTGTAATTTATCTGCCTATATTTCAATTTTCTCTATTTTCATTTATTGCTTGTCTTGCAACATTGATCTAAATTACTACTGTAATAATTGTGTTTTTTTTTTTCGAAAATTAAGTTTATTTCATTTTCATGTCTTAGAATGATTTTGCAACTTTTTTAAATACAATGGTTAAAATTAACCAATTTTCAAAAGCAAAACACAACCTTTGAAAACAACCATTTTGAGTTTTCAAATTTTTGCTTGATTTTTTAAACCATTGGTAGAATGTTGATAACAAAATAAGTATGTTAGAGGTGAAAGTAGTGTTTATAAACTTAATTTTAAAAAAAAAACAAAAATAGAAGGGACAATGACAAAGCTAGTAATTAGATTTAAAGTATTAGCATATATAACCACATTTAAAAATTTACAAATATAACAAAATATGTCAAAAAGATTTAAAATATTGCTATCATCATAATTATCCAAGACTAAATGGTTACCACTATCCTTTATTCTATCAAATTACATTATGTAATATTTCCAACTCAGTTTTAAAAAAAAATGTTTTTTCAGAAAATTACATCGCAAGTGGATTTGAAATAATAACCCATTGAAAAGATAAATTTTAATATACTCATATGAAACATAACTTTCAGAAATTAATAGATATTAGATAAACTTTTAAAGTATAAAATTTAAAATATAACCTAAAGGTATACAATTATATATTTAGCCAATTTTTCTGTTTTTGATAATTTTCCTAAAAAATAAATAAATAAAAACTAAGAAAATGGATAAAAATGTGTCATTTCATGGGGAAATCCCGAATTACCAAAATATGGAAACTTTCAAACGATAAGGAATATGATTATATGAATAATGTAGGGTCATGAAATTAAATAATAAATTTTAGTGTGAAGGAAGTGAGTATTTATTTATTAAGTTTCAAAGATCCAGGCTTGAATTAAACAATCTTTTTATTTTTATATTTTTTTTATTTTTTCTTTCAACAGAGGTTACCACCAAATCAAAGCCTGCTGAGGAAAGCAAGGACAAACAACAAGAAGGTGAAAAAATAGATGCCCAGAACTTCACTTTCCGAGAGCTAGCCACTGCTACGAAGAATTTCAGACAGGAATGTCTTTTGGGTGAAGGTGGGTTTGGGAAGGTCTTTAAGGCTACCCTTCAACCGAGTGGCCAGGTAACTAACTAAATTCTACCTTTTATCTTTTTTCTTCAATATTCACAGCGTTCAACCCAGCTTATATGCATCTCAACTAATCTTACGCAACAATCCATCTAATCCTTCATTATTTATATTTAAGTGTCAAAGAAAACTCTTAAGATATTATACTATGTTAGAGGTCATGACTCTTGTAACCACTAGCCGAGACGGGTTGTTAGGTGTCAGGGAAATATGTCTAACCCCATCGTGGATTGAACTAGTTGAACTAAAGTCATTTATTAAATTTTGTCTATCTTAAGTAACGAGAATAACTTAGAGAGTTTGTTTGGATAGACTTTCTAACTGTTTATGTGTGCTTATAAGTGAATTAAAAAAGTATTTTATCAATTATAACCCAAACAAATCCTAAATATTCCAATATTAATGTTGCTCAATATATTTAAAGTTCATTTCCTATATTTATAATATTCTAAAAAAGGGGGAAAATCTTCATAGAGATTGTTTCCGTTGTGTATTTGTTAAGGTGGTGGCTGTGAAGCAGCTTGATAGAAATGGGCTACAAGGAAACAAGGAGTTTCTTGGTGAGGTTAAGGCATTGAGCCTTCTGAAGCATCCAAATCTTGTGAAGTTTAATGGATATTGTGCAGATGGAGATCAAAGAATTTTGGTGTATGAATATATGCCAGGAGGTTCTTTGGAAGATTGTCTCTTTGGTATGTACACACTCCCACTATAAATTCAATTCTCTAAACTTATTGTAGTGAATTAAAAATTTTGATATAGTGTAACATTATTCACCAAATGATTATATGGTTTTAGTTAAATTACAAATTTTCTTCCTTCCGTTTGGAGAAAGTTAGAGTTTAGTCCTTATGGTTTCAAAAATTAGAATTCAGCCCCTGGTTTTATTAAACCTTATAACTAGTCTAGTCCAAACAGTTGGGACTAAATTCTAACGTTCTCAAAACGATAGGGACTAAATTTGAAATTTAACTTTAGATAAATGTGGATGGATTGATTTAGCAGGCCGTGTATAAGAAAACATTGAGCAGTAGAGTAAAACAAAGAATTTCATGCAACATGTTTTCTTTTTGAAGTAATACACCAAACCTTTTTCCATCGCTCTATCTAGTCTGCTCAAGCTCCTGTTATTTGTTTGCCACATTATTTCAAATAAGCTACATATCAAATAAACATGTTTCATTAGTACTTGTCAGCAACATAAAACTATAATTAAAAGTTGATTTTCCTTTTTCTAAAATTTAGGAACTGAAATATGGATTGAATAACTATTCTAATGTTTAGAAAAAATAATCTTAGGACAGTATCATTCCCATTAGAAGTTTGTATATATATTCCACTCTTTTATGTTCTTTCTTGTTTCCAACTAGTTTGAGAAACTACTGTATCTAAAATTTTATATATTAATAAATGTCATCAAACTATGCTTCAATATTGACAGGCATAAAAGAGGACCGGAAGCCAATGGATTGGTTTGTTCGTATAAAAATAGCATCAGGAGTTGCCCAAGGGTTGGAATACCTGCATGACCAGGCGGATCCTCCCATAATATTTAGAGACTTGAAGTCATCAAACATCTTGCTAGATGAAGATTTCAATCCAAAGCTTTCTGATTTCGGGCTAGCGAAGCTTGGCCCCGGTGGTGATAAGTCGCCATTGCCGTCAAGGGTCATGGGGACCTACGGCTACTCTGCTCCTGAATACACAAGAGGTGGTCAGCTCACTTCCAAGTCTGATATTTACAGCTTTGGAGTTGTTATGCTTGAACTCATTACTGGAAGAAAAGCCATTGACACTACAAAGCCAAATAACGAGCAGAATCTTGTTACTTGGGTATGTTTTTTTTACTTTCAATTCGTATTTTGTTTTAGATTTGAAGTTAGTTAAGTTTCATGGAAATCATACGTCCAGTTTTGAAAATCTTTTACCATTTAGTTTTTAAGATAGTTTCATAATTATTACAAGTTTACTTTCTGTTTCTAAAAATTCAGTTTATTAACACTGATTTGTCTTATGTGTTTCTATAAAGCAATTTAAAAATCTAAGCCAAATTTTGACATCCACAGAACTTTTGTTTTTAAATTTGACAGAAATGCATTCTCAAGAACTGGCAAAGAAGCAAGCATATTTTTTAGAACTATAAAATTATAAAATCTAATCATTATCAAACAAACCTAACTTTGTAAACAATGACATAGTATAAATTCTTACTTTCAAATGGTGGATATGTGAGCCATTTTTAATAATTTAAAGTTACTAGTGAGATTGAGTAATCTATAAAAAAAAAAATGACCAATTTGAAGCCATGGCTATGTAACAGGCACAACCATTTTTCCGAGATCCGAAGAGATTTCCAGACCTGGCCGATCCACTCCTTGGGCGGTTATTCCCGGAGAAAGATCTGAATCAGGCCGTGGCCGTCGCCGCCATGTGTCTACAAGAGGAAGCAGAAGTCCGTCCTCTGATCGGCGACGTCATGACGGCTCTCAGTTTCCTTTCCACAGTTCCAGACGAGAATCTCCGTCCACTCCCTTACCCGCCGGAACCAGAACCCGAGCCTGAGGAGGAGAATCAAGACGATGATTCCTCTTCAGAATCTTCAGATTCCGATACCGAATCTCGAAAAATCGGGAAGGACAAAGAAGGGGCATCTGCAAATTTCACAAGCGCAAGAAACCACGAAACAGATACCTCCTCAGATGATGAAGACGAAGGAGAAAAAGAAAAGATGAAGTCAAGCAAAGAGAAACCGAAAAACAAAGAATCTGAACAGAAACGAGTGGTATTCAAAGACGACATACAGCCACCAGCGCCAAATCACACTAGAAAAGATAGCTCCTCATCAAGCGATGGAAGCTCTTCACCTAGAAGCAGCAACGCATGGGAAAATAGAAGAATCGACAGCCTTGAAAGTAGCAGAGATTCAGAAGGAGGAGGAGAATCATCGTTCAAACAGCAAAATGAACCTTCAGATGTTGTAAATAGTAACGAATCTACATTAGAGCATATCAGCAGTAGGGAATCGCATACTGGCGATGAAGAATCGGAAGCTCATAAGGACTACAGCAGCGATTCCGACGACGGCTCCGAACACGTGGGCGAGGATTGAGAAAAAATTGAGGGGAAATTTGGAGAACGATAAAGAGGGAAAATGTTCCAATTTTTTTATTTTCTCGTGAGGGGGAAAATTACTATTTTAATTAGTAGCTATTGGAGTGTTTTAAAAAGATTTCACTCTTCATTTAATTTTTTTTTTAAAAAAAATTCTATTTCTATTTATATCTTATAATTGAATGTGGATACGTCATAAAATTTATACCCATTTTAAACCCAATCAAATAACTAAAAAAAAACAAAGGATTTTAATTTATTATATAAATTTATTTTTTACATTACATAGAAGTTATGTGTTAATTAGTTTAGTTATGTTTTTATTAACTCGTTCGTGATTAAATTTATGAATTGACTTTTTAAAATTGGTACTAGTCTTTCAATATGGGTGATGTGTCATGTTTATACTTGTATGGAATGTGTGTCCATGGTCGTATGCACATGTCGCCTCCTTTTTCTTATGTATTTCATTTTATTTTAGTTTGGAGCTTCTCGCCATTTTCCATGAGCAAGAATGTCATACCAAAAAATATACATATTTTAATATATGTCATACCAAAAAAAAATATTTTTTAATATATTATAAGACCGCTTCACAATCCTTCCTATTTGGAGTTGTAGACTCTATCTAAGTTGTTACACTCTTTCTTGCTTGCCAGCCTACAAATAGCACGACTTAGCTCGAGGGTAAGACCAAGTGTTGCACTATTACTACTACTGCTTCATGAGTCTTAAGGAAATATGATTGTGACAGATTGATTCTAGGGCCAAGTTAGGCATAGAGTTGGAAAATAATAAACATGTCAGCAACAAAATAACGGTGTGAATCCCACCTTGAAACACTAGTTGAGATCCACGAATAGATGTTCTATCAAAGAATCCCTAGAAACTCCACGGAAGAGATTTATGGGAAGATTGATGGAATTGATGAGATAGTTGGTCGTTTAAACAGAGTATCTATCAAAGATAGAGTGTCCAATTTTTCCACGAGGACCCATCGGGGATTCCCCGATTAGATAGGGAATGGGGGAGGGAGTGGAGAAAAATCCTTGTGAGTTAAATGAAGATGGAGAATGTATCTCCCATCCCTAACCCATACCCCACCCCCACCCCGTTAGTCTCTATTTATTTATTTAGTATAGTTATTCTATGTTGTGTTATTATTATTATATAAATCTTACATTTAAATTTCAAATTTACTTGTTTTTTTGTTAAGATAATGGATATTTAAATTTAGATTATATGTGTGAATAATTTGATTTAATTTATTTTTCTTTTACTAAAAAAGTTGATTAGTCTTTTAGGCCAAAATTTGAGCAATTTATGTTTAAAATCAAATGTCATGTAAAACTAACCATAATAAATAGTTTAATGATACAATTAATTATTTAAATAGAATTTGTCCACATTAGTGATTTAAATTAATTGGCTGGTTTAAAAAAAAACTAATGAGGAAAAATTCCCCACGGGAAATTCATAAGGATGGGGAATGAAATGGGGAGCGGGGAAGGAAACAGAGAATGGTAATAACTTGTAAATAACTTGTAGAAATACAAGTAATTGTTCCTCTTTATTCAAGATAATTAGGGAAGAATAGTGAAAAACTCATCAATTAGACTTAGAACTTATGCAATGTGTTTACTATGCGCTCAAGTGTTTCCAAAGCTTTGACTCATGGAAACTATGACTTTTTATGTTTTTCATCGCAAGATTTGAGAAATTGATTAAGCAATTGGTATAAGGAGAACATCCAATTATTTTCACAAGAGGCAAGGCTGTCATCAAATGGATTAGCTATGCGGCAGGGTGTAAAGAGATAAACTACTTGAAGTAGCATTGCAAACAAGATCTACGAGGCGTTGAGAACATATCAGGGTGGTCCATCACTTAGAAGAGCTACGCGCGGAGAATCAAAAGTGGAACGTCTTTTTTGTATCGTGGGTTGACCCCACAAGCGTGCAAATAGTCGTCAAAAAACAAAGAATGTGTTTAGTGGGCGATGGCTTTGAAGGCCTATAAATACCAGTAGTGACGAATTTACACAGACACACACATTCAAGCAGAAACTCTGTCAAATTCTCAGATTATCATCACACTTCATTCATTTATCAGTCTAGAAGTTGCATAGTCATCAATCAACTTAGAAAAGCAAGAAATTGTGATCCTCAGCTTAAGTTTTACCATTTTTCGTCTTTTATATTCTTTTCAATTCGTGATTGTTTTAGAAAATTTGATATTGTAATCGAATCTTACTATCAATATGATCACTTCAACTTCCATTACATCTTCATCTCTTGTCTCCATCACTTATATGAGTAGCTAACTTGTCAATGGGTTAGGAAGTTAGACTCTGTCACACTCCGTTCTAGATTATCCCTCTGACCTAGATCGAGACGTGAGGCTACTCTTTTGAAAACATTTCTCTCAAAAGTAAAGACAATTAAAACAAGTTTTTATAAAATTTCTATAAAAATTCGGAAGCATCTCCTGTGAAAGTTGGACTAATCAAACCTGAAAAGAAGAGAAGTTGTAGTTCTATGCCATCCAAACTCAACATGGCATCAAGTGTGTCTCACCACACACTCATCAAGATAGTCCAAAGTCCCAAATAGAGTTTACATACAATCTTAAAAGTAGCTACAATATAATTTACATCCAACAATAGTTTTTCTCAATTGAATTTTTAACATAATCAACACCACTGCTAAAACTATCCTCATGATGCACCCAAGAGTATATACATATGATGTTGGAATATCTACACAAGTGATGAGGCGCTCAACAGACACCTGAAACTTGACCGCTACCTGGTGAAAGAAAACATTGAAACATGAGCTAATGTCCAGTGAGTGGCAAGTTTTAAAAAAATAAAATTATAAAACATACATACAATACAGAATAAGTAAACACAGTTTGATAGTTATAAGAAACATGATTAAAGCCTCTTAAATGCTTACTGAAAAGTAATTACAAGCCTATTTAAAATCTTTCTCAAACCTGTCCACATCCAAATCAACTCCAAAACCTATGGCAAATATGCAACCGAGAATAGCTCACATATGTTCAATTAAATGATGAAACATGCGGCCAAACTTAGCTCACACATATTTACCATTTAGTCTATACCATATGAGAACGTAAAAAAGACACGACCAAGTATAGCTGACACATGCTCTATATCCTCAAGGAACATGCAGTCAAACTAAGTTCATGCATATTCAGTCCCTACCAAGTGACAATCTGAACACCATATCCACATGTGTCGGTCAACCATAGCAGAATATACTAAATACAATCCGAGAATAGCTCACACATGCTCCATATCCTCAAGAAACATGCGACCAAATTGAGTTCACGCATATTCAGTCCCTACTACGTTGACAATCTAAACACCATATCCAAATCCTCGATAACCATGCTCCTATGTGCACATAGAGCCACCCTCCATGGGTTAATCTAGGTCCGAAGTCAAACTCAAGATCTCCATCCATGTCCTCACCTAGGCTCAAGTTCTCGGATCTCTGGTCACGACCTCTTTCAACCCCATAATCCCTGACAACCATAGGTGGTGCTATGAAAACACATCACGTAGCCTACGGGTAATCAACCTCTTTTTCTCATAAAAACCATAAAATTCAAGTTAAAAATCCAAAAGTGGTCATAAACACATTTTCATGAAATCTTTTTCAATCATTAGTTATCCAAAACATCCTTTATCCACAACATTTAGTCAAACCATCCAAATCAACTAACACATATTCAATAACAATTTAAAGAATATTTTGAAATCACTAATCATATAAATCAAATAAACCATTCACTATCAATAACTCGATCCCCGTGATTATAAGCTTTTCCAACTTCAGTTTGACCTGAAAACAATAATGAGATCATTAAGTTATCTTCACATGGCAATGTGACACAACTATCTCCAAAAACTTCATAATATCAATTTTATGTTTCTAAATTCCCTAAATCCTCATCCCTTATCTTAAATTAAAGTATTCTCGAATCGCCTTAGTTTAGACTAAGCTTTTTCCCTTATGCATCCTTAGACTTCAAATCTAGATTCTTAACCAAATGAGCATCCAAACTTAAATCAAACTTATTGGGTCTTTCAACTCATTATGCTCTTATACCAACTATCGAAATTTTAGAGATTTGGATCCATTAACAACCTCAATAACTATCTAACGGGTTAATAACCTTAAGAACTTACCCAAAATTGGATAAACAACCTTAAATGTTTTGGATAACCGTTCTAAATCCTCCAAGATTCAATCTTTCTAGCCAAAACAACATGAGTAACATAAATTTCATGCCAAAACTACATGGGTATTCAAAGACTCCAAGAAAACTTACTAAAACTACCCAAAACTTACCAAACACTTATCAAAGTAACCTTAATTTTGATGGACAACGCCTTAACGACCTTCTAACTTCGAAATCTAGCATTCAACGCCATGTGTTATACAATATTAGCACCAAAATTAAATGGGTACTCAAGACCCACTCCATAAAGCTTAGAATCTTATCCAAATTTGTGCCAAAATGTTTAATATTCACTCCTTGCCGGCTGTTCAACAACTTAATCTCTTTTAAAATTCAAATCTAACGTTAAAACGTAATGGGCATTGCTAATTCACACTTAGACTTCATGGGTATTCGAAAATCTTCAAGAACCCAAACTAAATCCATTAAATTTTACCCTAAATTCAAGATTAAGCGAGAATGACAACCTAATTTGGTAAAAACTACCCTCACCGACAAGACTAGTGGCTAAGACTCATCGTGAAAGCCAGCGACATCTGAGCGCAACGACTAGAGCATGCCACAACCATATTGTTGAAGACTCACACAGCTGGACTCAATCTTGCGTGAAGAACTCGGAGGTTGTGCGATGGCGGGTAAGAGTGGACCAGCGTCGGAGGGCGATGCTTACAGCTGACGATAACTTCTTGAGCAAAACGCGACCGAAGATCGGTGAGAGGAGAGGAAGACGATGACGAGAGAATTTTCCATAAGGGGAAGGGAGACGTGTGAGATATCATGAAGGAGGAGCGAATGTTTTCCTTTTTTTTAATAACTTACTTGAATATTAATACTAATAATATTAATAATAATATAAAGGATTTGACCATATTGCCCCTTCAGCTTAAAACTAACTTCAATTTTGTCATTTTCTTAATTTTGTTTCCTACACTTATTAAATTTTTACTTCTTTACCCATTAAAATTTGATTCTAAAATTTCTCATCCAAATGATTTAACCTTCAGAGAAATTAAAATGAAATTCAATTTAGTTTTCCACAACTTAAGAAATATTAAGTTAAATAAAAGGAAAGTGGAATGAGAGCTTACAGACTCAATTCTATAGAATAAGCATGGATATCTATCATTTTGTTTAACTTGTGTAACAACAAATTGGGTGAGTTTATCAAAAGAGCAAGTCAAGTAAAGGTAGTTAACTGCTCCAAAGAGTAAGTGACTGAGACCAAGTTGAACAAAAATAGAAGATAACTTAGAAATAATTTTAAGTCTGTCGCACACAATTACATCATTTACATCAAGAAATAGAGTATTTGTGGCATGTAGGCACTAAAAGGTAGCTTACCTTAATTAGCAATTGGACGCATGATTCATATATTTGTTTGTTTAAAAGATTAGCAATCTTTTTAACCCTATCTAATCACATATTCTTCTACAACCAACGACTGCATAGTTTTAAGACTGATTATTTCACTCCCATACATACCCACCCATCACATATCATCAATCCAGTAGTTAGTTTAATTTAGAACGCATATTCGAACTTGACTCAATTATTTTTTAGTTCACATTGCAAAAGGCCAAGACTTTAACTCGTAATCTAAGCAACAAATTTCTGTGTTCGATCCTAGACACATGAGACACCTCCTTAAGTTTACACTTGGACTTGAATAAGAAAACTTGTAATGCATCATCATCTATATCACTCACCGCATACTAAGCATTTCATTGCGTAGCACACATCAACTCTAAACCATAACAAATGGCATCCCCGACTTTGCCTCGTTCTGTGGACTTTTATAGTCAAAGAGTTATTGATGGGGGTTAAGACCCTAGAGAGAGAGAAAAAACTACAATAAAGGGTAGCTTTGAGCATGGGGGATATTTGATGGGCTCTATTGTCCACGTGCAGAATAATGTCGAAGAGTTAAGCAACTGAGACTATGAAGACTTTAGAGTTGCCTCAATGCAGTGACGACAAAGATTGTAGACTAAGTGTGAATCTCACATGAGAGTAGTGAGAAACTAAACACTAGCTTGGGGTGCAGTTTCATTTAACAAGATGAAAGTGTCAAAACCTAAAGCCCTTATGTGGGGCTTGTGATACCAACCATGGAGAATTTCATCATTAACCTAGAATACTGCAGGTGTAAAAAATCAACTTTTCGAGACCTCTAACTAAGGAGATTATTACATGCATGTCATTTCAAAACTATAAGTAAGAGTTGGAGACCCAAAACAACATAAATGAATCCAAAAACAATTTGAAAGCCTTCATATTACTCACCAAAAAGTCACTTTAAGAATCTTAACCTTGTTAAACACCAAACTCGACATGTTTTACTGAATCCAACTTCAAAACAATGTAAGTGGGCAATCTTTAATCTATCGTCATTGTAAGAATCGTAACAAAAAATTATTTTAGGCCAAATAATGGGCAATCATAAACTAAGCAAGAAACCAAAAGATAACTCAAAAAAATCGTTGAGTACTATGGTGGGAGGATTTTGGAACCAAGGGTGAAAAAGTCAACAAGCAACGAAGGATTAAGGCCAAAAAGGAGAATGGGCCTGGTTGGCCTCAACTAGCCCGAGGTCGGGCACATTAATAAAACCCACTGGCAACAGCTTCGCATAAGCTTAGCTAAAAAGGGATAAAACCCTAAGAGAGTGTGGGCTGGTCGACCTCGACCTAGAGAGGATTCTAGAAGAGGCGGCCCAACCATAAATCTTAATTAGATAAGGGAAAAGAAAGAGGGAGGAAAACCAGAAACAGGGACTCATGGGAGCAAAGGACAGGTAAGTTCTAAATTAGTATCAAATTCTCTCTTCATCTTCCAATCTTTTAACTTAAACATCAGAGTGGTTATGGCTTATACTCTAGTGTCAAGGTTTCTCTTTGCTTGCATGCTAGCACTCTTCCCTAAAATACAAATTTATCGTTGTTGTCATGTGAAGATCAAGTACGCTTGGCTTGGTCAAAATTTGGTATCAACAATTGGCACTGTCTGTGGGGAAGAATACTCAAAAGAAAGTTTTAAAGATCTCTTTTCAAATCTATTAGTCGAAGGGTAGGAAACAAGAGATTCAATGATGAAGAGTCAGATAAAAAGTATGATCATCAACGAATCCAAACGGAAGAGGTCTCTCAACCTCGACTTGAGGACCGACCTTCAAATGATAACTACAAAGAATTAGAGGGCAAAGAAGATGGAATAAGACAAGACGTGGCACACTTGCTCAAAGTGATTGGCCAGTAAGAAAATAAACGTGATAAAGGAAAATAGCAGAACATATACGAGACCTGACACAAGGAAAAGCTGAAGAGATAAGAGCCCTTACGCAGCAAAAAATATTTATAGATCCATTATTCAAATTAATTGAAAAACTAAAAATATCATACATTGGCAAAAAATACATAAATAAATTTTACTGTAATTAATTTTGGTTAAGCATGCTTCTAAAAAAATACAGAGAAGAGAAATCTTACACTTTTCTCGTCTTTGAAATCTACAAATCTCCAAATTTGAGGCACCACCACTTGGAACCTTTCCTATTCTCTAAGCAATAGAGGCTTTAAGGTTTGTGGAAACATTTTTGGATTTGAAAATATTTTTCAAAAAAATACAGAGAAGCTAGAGAGAATTTCTTCTACTATTTACAGACGTTCTGCAACAATACACATTGATCTGTTTTGCTTCCCCCTTATTCATGATGAAGAAAAGAAGGTTAGAGAGAAATTTGGATTACGAGTGAGCATCCCACGTTTTTAATAATAACTCCCTCGTTAAGGAGTTATTAATTTAATTTAATTTAAATTAAATTCTTATTAAAATAATTAATTAAATTAATAATTAATTAAATCCAATTTAAATCATATTTAAATGAATATCTCTCCATAACCTATAGTTTTCATTTGATAAATTTAATTAAATCAAATTTATTTATATAGAATTAATCTAAACTAGGGGTATTATAAAAAACCGGCAACCCGACCAACTCGGATTATCCAACCCAAATCGTAACGGTTTGGGGGTTACATTTTATTTTGGGTTGGGTTGGGTTACAATTTTGCAAAAAAAAAAAAAAGAAAACAGGTCAGGTAGCCGATTCTTGAAATTTAGGGTCGGATTGACCCGACCCGAGCTTTAATTATATTATTATTATTATTATTTATTATATATATATATATAACCCTAAAGTAAACTCACGTGAACGCAAATTTCCCTTCCCGTCGCTCAATATCTTCCCTTCCCCGTCGTTCATTGTCTTCCCTTCCCCGTCGTTCACTGTCTTCCCATCTGCTCAACAAGTCTGCAACGTCGGTGCCTCTCAACGCCCCAAGCTCCTAAACGTCCCACGCCTCTCACGCACGCAAATGACGCCACACAAGAATTAAGGTTACTTTTTGTTTTTTGTTTCTTTGGTTTTTTTATTTTTGAGAATTATTTAGGATAGTTTGTATATGTTTAGAGTTTGATTTGTTAAACTGATATGAGCAGTTTATATAACCATAAATCCTCTTCTCTGACGGACCCCTTATGTTTTCGATGGTGTTGTTAGAATCTACCATCGACCCATTTATGTTTCTGAAGTTTTACTTGAATTCTCTAAGCATTTAGTTTGTCGATCTGATTCTTTTTTAGGGTAGTTTATTTAGGTTTAGAGTTTGATTTGTTAAACTGATATCTGTATGAGAATTGGAATTTTGACTCACTCAATGCTTAACAATATAGAGAAAAAACGGATAACCAATTGTTTAATTGCCATAATAATTTTATTTTCTTGTTGCTACTTTTGAGCTTTTGTATTGGTAGATTTATTGTGAAATTTTGAAGATTTGATTATTAATTTTGGAGCTCATCATCTTTGCAAGATTCTTCTACGTTGATGCTAAAATATGTGAAGTGAAACAAAAGTAAAGTATATCTTATAGACGACTTATTAGTTATTATCATGTAAATATAATGTAAAGTTATTATCATATCCACAGTGTCTTAAGAATATTTGGGATTCTCCAAAACTCGTCACCAAAGACACGAAGTCGATACAACGAAATCACCCTCATACAACTTTACGGTGAGTTAAATATTATAATTGTTAACTGTTGGTTGATGTGTAAATTGTGGTATGTTTAATGATTTGCTGATTTTAGAGTTGTAATTTGTGTCATTTGTTGATTTTCATTCAAAATTTAGGTGTTTATTAGTTTTCTTTATTTTATAGATGGATAGCAGTAGTGGGAATCCGAGCGCTACGGATAATAATGAAATTTCTCCTCTGCTAAATCAAAGTGCAACTTCGAAACATATACCACATCTACGTCTCAAGTCCAAAAGAAAAAGACCTAATAAACTCATTTCTTCTGTATGGGATCATTTTCACAAAAATGGAAGTGAGTGCTAACGATGGAGCTAGGTGCAAGTGTAACTATTGTAGTAAGGATTACGCATGCAACAGTAATAGTTGTGGAACTAGCACTTTGTGGAAGCATTTGAGACATCAATGTACAAAGTACCCATACAGAGAAGAAAATGGCAAACCACCTTAACCCTTGTACCTAAACCTACAAATGATGGAAAAGGACCCAGTGCTAGTAATTTTGTGACTACTTTGTTTAGCCAACAAGCAAGTAGACTAGCATGTGCTAAGATGATAGTTATGAATGAGTTGTCTTTCAGATTCGTTGAGACTGAGGGTTTTAGACACTTTTGTAGCATTGTTTGTCCTAGGTTTGATGTTCCATCGAGAGTAACAATTGCTAGGGATATATATCAACTTTATCTTAAAGAGAAGAAAAAATTGAAATCATCTCTAGTTAAAAACTCTCAAAGAATTTGTCTTACTACAGACACTTGGACTTCGCTACAAAATGTAAACTATATGGTAATCACGACACATTTTATTGATTCTGAATGGGTTTTGCATGAGAAGATTTTGAGTTTTTGTCAAGTTGCTAATCATAATGGGGAGACTATTGAAAAGGCGATTGAAAGTTGTTTATTTGAGAGGGGGATTGACAAAAATTTTACCATCACTGTTGATAATCCAAGTTTCAACGATGTGACTATTTCTTATTTTAAGAGAAGACTCAAAAGTTGGAAATCTATTGTTTTAGATGGAGAACTATTACATATGAGGTCTTGTGCTCATATAATTAATCTTTTTGTAAATGATGGGCTGAAAGATATGCATGATTCGACTGCTAGTGTTCGTAATGCTGTGAGATATGTACGATCATCACCTAAGAGAATTGCAAAATTTAAAGCATGTGTGAAACAACAAAAAAAACCAGTGTAAAGCTCTTGTTTGTTTAGATGTGGCAACTAGGTGGAATTCTACATATTTAATGCTTGAACATGCAATTAAATTTGAGAAAGATTTCAGAATTTTAAAGGAAGAGAAAGAGGACTCATATTTTGTTGATTATTTCTGAAACGCTCCAGATTTTCGAAAACTAATTGGATCGTTACTCAACAAAATTCATTAAACATTTAAAAACCATAAACATTCATATTGAACCGATAGGGTTCATGGGTTGGGTTGGGTTGACCATTGCATATTGAACCGATAGAGTTCAATTTTGGGTTGGGTTGCGAATGCGGTGACTTTGGGTTGGTCCATAACTTTTCTCAAACCTGACTCATGTACACCCCTAAACTAAACTATTAATTAATTAACCAATTAATTAATTACTAAATTAAATATCTTATAATCAATGTAACGACCCGAATTCTTAAATGGAATCGAGTTCGTTACTTAAACCCAAACAATAAATTTTGGAAGTCAAAATCATGCAAAAACAAATACTTTTATTGTAGATAAATAGATAAATAAATAGATGAATACAGAAACAATCTAGATGGAATTCTTAGTAACATGAAAATAATTTCTTATATGAAATAACTAAAGTAAATAAATAAAACTATATAGTTCTGCAAAACCAAATAGAAAAGTGTGGAAGCGACATGTCTCGTGGTTTCTATGGTATGGTCACTGGTCTTTGTCGATTTTCTTTTACCTTTGCTTGAAAACACAAACACGGAAAGGATGAGTATAAAAATATCCAGTAAGAGACTTACTACTGGGCCCACTAGGTGACCGTTAACTCCCTATTAAGCCTATATCTCGTGCCACACATTCTAATGATTCGATGAGAATGCCCATATCAGCACAAATGGAAAGGTCATCCTAGCGAATCTATGGGAACACATGCAAGAAAAGCCTAGCGTATCGTCAGGACACATGCAATAAAGTCTAGTGAACCCATCTCACATACGAGGTATAATATGGCTAATAGTAGAGTTAACAGTTACCATATCCATAATCATCATAAGCAGCCATAAACATTCATAACAATATCAGCAAATATTCTATACTGAACTGTTAATCCCTTATTAAATCTGATGATTCAATAGGGTCGTCCATATCAGTCCAAATGCAAAGGTCATCCTAGCAAATCTGTGAGAACACATGCAAGAATAGCCTAGTGTATCGTCGGGACACATGCAATAAAGTTTAGTGAACATGTCTCACATACAAGCTATAACATGGCTAATAGTAGAGTTAACAATTACCACCATCCAAAATTATCCACATCAGTCAACAACATGCATAGCAGTTACATGCACAATTCCACCCATATTGCATACTTGTCATGCTTTACAGTTTTCCATAACCACCATAAAATGTAACAAGCAATAAGACAATCCAGTCTCAGTGGCAGTATCACACAAAACAACTCAACAAAACAAGCGATAATCCACCAACTCATAACATAAGTCACGAATAGATACTACAGTCAAGTCACCTCCAAAATGTCATCCTGCAACCAATAAAATCATCCAAACCTTATGTTACCTACACTCGTGAGTCAAGTAGGAGTATCCCTTACCTTAACTTATCGGATAAAACCTTGGCTTGCAAAAATAACTCCTCTTAACGGTCCTAAACAAAACAATTTAAGTAATAATTTTTTCATAAAATCATTAATCAAACTTAACCTTAAACTTTCAAGATAGTTCGTTAATCTTACCAATGGATCTATGAACTCTTAATCAAGGGAAAACCCTACGAAATAAATTCCACGATGAAGTTCTGAATCAACCTTCACAACCAAGCGCAAAACACCCAATTAATATTAAGACAAGTTCTCATCATCAAAATAAATGGGTAACCAAAAACCCAATCAAAATTCAAAACTTTACAACAAACTAACATATCGGTTGCGGCAACCAGGTCAAACGGCGTCGAGGCTGGGGGCAGTGGCGTGTCAGATCTGGTTCGAGATGGAGACAGATGCAGTGGCTCCACGGCGGGCAGCTCGACTATCGCTGCAGACGTGCGATGCGGCTTGGGTCGTCGGTTGCAGACAGAGCTAAAATAAGCACCGCAGACGAAGAGCGAAACGAACGGTGTACGACTGGGTGGATGTCACCGGCAGTGTGGAGAAGCTGGCAGCGCGCGACGTGGAGGAGAGGTGGCCGAAGCGAAAAGGATAGTGAGGGCAACAACGACTTGAGAGGAAGAAGAAGAAGGGTTTTCTCTTGGCACTTAACCAATGAAGACCTAAATATTATTTATAATAAATACAAATAGTAATAATAGTAATAATATTTATTACCATTATCTTTTCTTTTTCCTTTTTTAAATGATAAATCTTTCTCTTTCTCCAAATAAACGGGAAAATTATAGGAATATTGTAGTTTGGGTTTTTATTTAGAAAAATAGGGGTGTTTGCAAAATAATTAGAGATATAGTGTTGTTGGGCATTTCTCTCTCATATGTCCTGGGTTGAACCCAGGACATATGTCTTCTCTCTCCTATGTCCTAGGTTGAACCCAGGACATAGGAGAGAGAAATGGGTTTTTTTTTTTTAAATGTTAATTTAGAGGAAAATTAGTTATATTGAAATTAGTTAGAACCCAGGACATTAGTTAAGATTAAGTAAATTAAAATGTTAATGTTTAAAATGTTTAAAATTAGTTAGAAATTATATTGAAATTAAAATGTTATATTGAAATTATATTGAAATTAGTTAGAACCCAGGACATATGTCTTCTCTCTCCTATGTCCTAGGTTGTAAATATTTTTTTTATAATTTTGTTAATTTAGAGAAATGGCAGACTATTCCATTTTTTTATAAAAATTTCAATATAATTTCTAACTAATTTTTTTTTGTAACTTTTCTCCATTTTTTAAATATTTGAAATAAATTAAGAT
>JBBPDJ010000008.1:7463748-7496255 GCA_037974625.1 Cucumis cinereus | reverse complement strand
CACACACACACACACACACACACACACACACACACACACACACACACACACACACACACACACACACACACACACATTAAATTTCTTAATCAATTTCCACCAAATCATACATTTTCCTAAATAAATTAACATCCCTAATAAAATTAAATCTTAAATAAACAAACATATACTTAATTACTTCAAGATAATTAAAAATAAAATTATCTTAAATTTGAGATGTTACATCGTTGACTGCAACTCACTCACGACATCCAAATTTTTTGTTGTCGTCCATCTTTAATCGTCACGAGTTTTGTTGTCGTCCATCATACTAGTTTGGGGTCGTCCGATTGACTCGCCTCGAGTTCCGACTGCATCACCGTTGCACAACGATTTGACAACGTTTTAGGTAACTCGATTAAACTAATTTGAATCGATGTGCTTGATTCCAAGTTTCATCATTTTTTTGTTAAAAAGAAAAGGTTTTTTCTATGCTACAGATGAAAAACTTTTGATTTATGATCATCTTCCTAGGTTATCTACCTTTTCTTATCCATGGTTAGTTATGTGATTAAGATTTTTGGTAGCTTAAAATATATTTGATGAAATGCCTCAATGAAGCATTTGATTGATTTTTTTTATTAATTTTTTGTTTGTTCGAATTTGGAAATCGAGCCCAAGGGAGATTTCATGGCTATGGGAGAAAACTTTGAGAAAAAAAGAAGGAAAATTAATGGTGAAATTCTTAACTTCGATGATATGTAGAGAAAAATATGTCTTTAAGCATTTTCTAGTGTTTAGTTGTTATGTTTATATGTGTTTAGTGTTACGTTTTATTACTTTGAAAATAGGTTGTTTCATAAGTTTATTTTGATAATTAAAGATTGACTTAAACACTTTTTAGAAACTTTGTAGGTATGTTTTTTAGATTTTGTCAGAGAGTGAAAGTATCATTATATTTCTTGTTGAGTTTTCTTAATAAGTTGAGTTGTTTGCATTTAATTGTTATGAATTCTTTTTGTTTATGCTTTATATTGAGTTTTATTGTAATTGTATGTTGTTTTCAAATTCAAAGTTTTTCTTAGAAACTTATTTGTGAACTTGAACTTGAGTTATCTTGAACGACGTAAGTTGCCTTCTGTTGGTGAAAAAATATTTACAAAGAAAATATACTCAAGTATTTTGTCCCACAATGCTAGTTTTTGAAGTGAAATCACCTTTAAATAGATTTGACTCTAGTTTTGGGTTTGGACCCTAAGGACACCCAAGTTTTGGAAGGGGTGAGGACTTAGGCTAATGTGCCTTGTCGATATATCCATGCGCGCCGTCGCTGTTCGACGTGGCGTGGTGATGTGAGGTGAGAAAAATGATTTTGTTTCATTTTTTATTTCTAAATTTTTTAAATTTATTTTACCTCTATTTTCTGTTTTTGACCGAGCATAACAGTCCTGCGTGTCCGTAATTGGCGCTTTGCCACAGATCATTCTGTGGGTTCGTAGTTGGCGCTCTGCCACAGACATCCGTGCCTCCCACACTATTTAAACCCCTTCGTCCATTCCTTTTATCATATCCCATTCTCTCATCTTCTTCCCATTCCTCTATTCTCTCTGTTTTTGTCTAACATAAATTCTCTGTTCTTCGAAAAAAAACCTAATTACTTTCTACGCTTTTTGAGCAAGTCTTTCCACAGTGTAGTTTTCTAGTCGGTTCTAGTGCAGTTCGATCGATGTCCAACTGTTTTATCCTAGAGACGACGTGGCAATTTCGACTGTTTGCACACCAAGCACAGTCGCAAAAAATGTCTTAAAGAGAGCGAGATCCGCGACTCAACCGCTTATACTAACCTGTTTCTGTTTTGCAGTTAATCAAAATTTTCAGTCGTTCTGTCCAACAACAATGTTCCAACAACCGTTTTCCTACACCTTCAAAGTGTTCTGACTATCCTCCAGTTATGGTAGTCATAAATTAGTTGTGTGGATAGATTGTTTAGACGTGTTTGTCCTTGATAAATCATGTTGGAATATAATGAAGGAGTTGATAAATATTTTACTGTGAAATGGGTCGTGATGCATACCCCTCACTTCCAATTGTTTGTGATGGATGCATGGTTGGTACAAGTATGCATTGATTTTTAGGTCTTTCGACATTGCTAAGAAAAAGAAGTTGGTTTGAAAAGTCTCAAGGTATAAGGGGTGAGAAAGAAATACAATTGTGTGGTAAGAGTAACTTTATTTTGATCATTCTAAACATAAACAATATTCTTTTTTGTTGTGTCCATAGTGTCCAATAGTCCGACGTTGTTGAATGCAAGTATTATGTCATGTGGTTCATGCGTGATATAATATTGTCAAAGAACAGTTCAATTGTTGACGTAGACATATTTAGCATTAACTTTGGCATTAAAGGGATGATAGCCCTGCCCTTACGCAACAGAAAACTTGAACATAACCATTACTCAAATTTAATTAGAAAAATAAAAATACCAATATATTGACAATAATACAGAAACAATTTACTGCAAAATAATAAGCTAAGCATGCTTTATTATTAAAATAAATAAAATTACAAAGAAGAAATTAAAACTTACTTTCGATGTCGACTCTAAATCTACAAATCACCAAATGTGAGGCCACCACCACTTGAAACCTTCCTATCCTTTGGTTGACGAGGTTTGGTTTGCGGAAACCTTTTTGCAACTTGAGAATTTTAGAGAGAAAAAAAGAGAGGAAAATTCCTTTTGTTTTAAACCTCCTTCTTTTTTTTTCTTATTTTTTCAAAACACTGAAAGAACTATTTAAAACCTATTTTTCTTGTAGAACAATAAAACTTTTTTTTTTTTGAAGAACAAGCAAATGAGGTTAGAAGGATCTGTGCGATTACGTACGAGAATCTCACGTTTTCCACATTTATTTAATTTCAATCAAATTAAAAATAAATTACAAATTAATTAAACTACATATAATTAATATTCCATGAATCTCTCCCATAACTTTTAGTATTAATTTAATTTAATTAAACTAAACTATTAATTAATTTTGCAATTAATTAATTACTAAACAAAATATCTTATATTTAATTTAATTCTTATTTGAATCATATTCAAATATAATATTCTCTCATAACATTTAGTTTTAATTTAATTAAATTAAATCCAATCAAATTAAACTAAGCTATTAACTAATTTTGTAATTAATTAATTAGTAAATTCAATATCTTATATATAATTTAATTCTTATTTGAATCATATTCAAATATAAGATTCTCTCACAACCTTTATGTTTTATTTTAATTTAATTAAATCAAATTTAATTAAAATAACTATTATTTATTTATGCAATTAATTATTTACTAAATTAAATATCTTATAGTTAATGCTAGTCCTATTTGAATCATATTCAAATATAATATTCTCTCCTAACCTATGGTTAATGTGTATCATATACGCATTTAATTTATAGTTTTAATATGAATCTAATTCATATTAAAATAATACTAGAACATATTCAAATATTTTAATCTCTCATAAGCTAATTTTGAATAACATCCAAAATTATATTATAAAGTTTAATGAAGTTAAAAACTTTATATTATAATTTATCACCATACATTATATTAATTTTCTAAGTCAATTTGAACATTTCAAATGATATTCAAGATATATTAACCTCATTACCCTTTATGAGCTAGGAAGGGGACTTTATAGACCAACAGATCAGAAGTTACAACGATATGAGATTAAGTGGCTAAACTCATTAACCATATTACTCAATATTTGTTAACTGTGTGTACACTCCACTAAAAACTCACAGCTGAACTCTTCTCACTGTAGATATATTTATGTGTCTATGGATATAGACTAATAACAGCAAGTTAGTCCTTCACAAGTGTTCATAACACCACCTGGATCAAATTATCGTTTTATCCATGGGTTACTTCTTAGTCCTTAAATACCAGTTCTTCTATAATGAACGACTTGTTTATGATCCAACCAATAAACATAAGTTCCTCTCGTGCCGTAGAGAGTGTAGGACCCTTCGTTAAAGTCCCAGAGACACCATTTAAGAGAACACTCATATACTTACCATAAAGTCGAGAATGAGTGAATTCCATCTTGTGTGATTATGTTTCCAGCTTCCCACTTGGTCTTGTCCCTAAAATGGTAGGCTTATTGAATTGATAATCTGACACTCTCACCGGTACAAATCAAAGGACAAGCCCTTGTATCAGGAGTTCATAATACACTCAGGATTAAGTCTAAGTTGCATAGGTGATCATATTGAAATAAAAACCTAACTAGTCAACGAAGTTACATCTAGTAATTACTATTTCGTGGTCCAATCTTATGCAAACTTATGCATAGGATACTCCCACTCGCGTGTCACCAACATAAACACGTTGGATCATTGTGTTTGTATAAAAAATACAAAGTGGTCGTATCCATAGTGTTACTAGGATAAAGTACCCAACTTTATCCCTATACTATAGATCCTTTAAGATATATCTCAAATATTGATACTTGTATATCTCCACATACAGTTCAAGACTCATAAATAATCTTAGGATGTTAGTTTGTTGGATTTGGATTAATAAGACAAAAATAATCAAATAATAAATAACACTTTATTGAAATTATAATAATAACTCTTTATTAATAACGATCAATGGATTACATTTACTATCTACGAGTTTTAGGACATAAAATCCAACAAACTCCAACTTAGACTAAAAATCTAGTCTAGTGTGGTAGTCTATGGGATGTATATAATAAAGTATAAGTAATCCATAAACATGGAAATGGTAAAATGTATAGGTATATTACATACAAAGCATATACAGAAATATAATAAACTTGGGCATACGTATACTCATTACACATCTCCCACTTGCCCTAGATTACCTAATGTACATATCTTGCAAATGTAGACTTTCTAGATGACCCTCGAACACTTTAGCCGTGAGAGTCTTCGTAAATGAATCAATAATGTTTTGCTCCGAAGCGATCTTGATTACGGTCACATCTCCTTGTTGCACAATCTTCTTTATCATGTGATACTTCCTCTATATGTGTTTCCCTCGTTTGTGGCTGTGAGGTTCTTTAGAATTCGCTACTGCCCCAATGTTGTCACAATATAGAGTGACAGACAAGTTCATGTTTAGAACAACTTCCAAATCATGCAGAAATTTTCTGAGCCAAACTGTTTCTTTTGTTGCTTCGCAAGCAGCGACGTATTCAGCCTCCATAGTGGAGTATGCAATGCATCTTTCCTTAATGCTACATTATACTATAACTCCCCCATTTAGGGTGAACACTGGTCCTGAAGTGAATTTCCTAGAATCTCTATCAGGTTTGAAATTAGAGTCAGTGTATCCCATAAGGATCAAAACCTTAGCATCATATACAAGCATGTAGGCCCTCATTCTCCTTAGATACTTCAAGAGAATTTTAACCGTCCTCCAGTGGTCTAACCCTGGATTGGATTGGTACCTACTAACTATTTTCAATGCATAACAAATGCCTGGCCTAGTGCAGAGCATAACATACATTAAGCTACCCAAACCTGAAGCATAGGAAATACGTCACATATCTCATATTGTTAACTTCTTGAGGTGTCTTAGAACATTGTTCCTTAGACCATTGAACCTCGTGCCTAAAAGATAATAAATTCTTCTTAGAGTTCTGCATCGAATATCGAACCAACCTTTTGTTGATATAGGTTGTTTGAGACAACACTAGCGTTTTGTTCTTGTGATATCTAGTGATTTGAATTCCAAATACAAACGGAGCCTCTTCCAAATCTTTCATTTGGAATTGGACTGCTAGCCAGGTTTTAACGTCAGTCAGGTATCCTACGTCATTTCCAATGAGAAGGATATCGTTCACAAAAAGTACTAAGAAAACTACTTTACCTTTGTTGATTTTCTTGTATACACAAAGCTCATCAACATTTTGGTTAAAACCATAAAATTTGATCCCAATATCAAATCTGATGATCGAAGATCTTGATTCTTGCTTAAACCCATAAATGGATCGATTCAGCTTGCAAACTTTTTCCTCCTGATCTTGAGTTATGAACCCTTCAGACTGGGACATAAAGATACTCTCTTCAAGATTGCCATTCAGAAAAGTAGTCTTGACATCCATTTGACATATTTCATAATCATAAAATGTGACAATGGACAGGAGAATTCTTACATTAACATAGCAACAAAGGAAAAGGTTTTCTGATAGTCAACCTCTTCCCTTTAGATATAACCTTTTGCTACATGCCTAGCTTTAAAGGTCTGTACCTTTCAAGCTAAATCTCTCTTTCTCTTATAGATCCATTTGCACCCTATGGGTTTTACCCCTTCAGGTAGATCTACAAGTTCCTACACTGAATTGATGTACATAGACTCTATTTCAAGTTCCATGGCTCTGACCCATTGGTTCTTGTCTACATCATTCATTGCTTGTTTAAAGGACAATGGATCCTCAATGCCATCATTTGGTATGAAAACCTGAGTTTTAGTTAAATCGAAGTAGCGGTTAGGTTGTGATACAATGGATCCTCAATGCCATCATCTGAAATGACAACCTGAATTTCAGTTAAACCCAAGTAGTGGTTAGGTTGTGATACAATTCTCCCACTGCGTCGTGGCACTCTCAACAATTTAGAAGGATGAGACTGACCTAATGTGTTGGTTTCATAATCTCTTGATGAGGGACCAACTTCATCAACAACTCTTATTGATTCATTAGTAGCTGCACCTAATGCTATTTTATTTCGTGGTTTATGATCTCTCATGTGATCTTCTTTCAAGAAGGTGACATTTGTCGATACAAACACTTTATTTTCTTGTGGATCGAAGAGTAGACCACCTTCCGTTTCTTTAGGGTAACCAACAAATTGGCATAACCTTGGACAATGTTCCAACTTCTTGGAATTTATCACTAACACGTGTGCTGGACAATCCGAAATTCTTAAGTGACTTAAACTAGGTTTACGTCCTCTCCATAACTCCAAAGGTGTTTTAGAAACACTTTTTGAGGAAATATTGTTCAAGATAGGAACTGCAATCTCTACTACATACCCCAAAATGAGTTTGGCAATTGAGCATAACTCATCATAGAACGAACCATGTCTAACAAGGTTCTATTTCTCCTTTTTGATACACCATTTTGTCGAGGTGTACTAGGTCCTAAGGGTTGAGATTGGATTCCATGTTTTATCATATAGTCTTGAAATCTCAAATCCATGTACTCTTCACCTTGATGAGATCGAAATATTTTAATTATTTTACCTAATATATTCTCAACTTTAGCCTTATACTCCTTGAACTTTTTGAGAGCTGTAGACTTGTGTTCCATTAGGTATAAATAACCATACCTTGAGTAATCATCTATAAAAGTGATGAAGTATTCAAAACTTTCTCAAGCTTTCAGATTCATTTGACCATATAGGTTTGAATGTACAAGTTCTAGAGACTCTTTGGCTCTATAAACTTTTCCAGTAAAAGATCTTTTAGTCATTTTTTCTTCGAGACAAAATTCACATGGAGGTAATGAATCATCTTCTAACTCATTTAGAAGTCCATTCTTTACCAATCTTCTGATTCTATTGAGATTAATGTGATCTAATCTTAAATGCTAAAGATAAGTATTGTTATTAGGAGAAACTCTTTGTCTTTTACTTTGAGTATTAGCAGTTTTAAACATCTCATGATTCAAAACTGTGTTTGCTTCATTCAGTCAAATACACACAAGTTATTTTCTAACTTAACAGAACAAATATGTACTCCATTTTTCTAAATGAACGCTTCATTAATTGAAAAAAAATTGAGTCCATCTGTCCAAGAAGACAAGAAATAGATGCTAAGTTCCTTTTAATCTTAGGAACTATATACAAGTTTTCCAAAAACAAGTATCTACTTATAAAAAACAACTTGACATCTCCCACTGCATGAGCTGAAATGACATCTTTGATTTCAACCTTGAGCGTCATCTCACTCTCATTGAGTTGTTGAAAGGAACTAGTTTCCTGTAACGAAGAACAAACATGGCTAGTGGCTTCTGAAGCTAGTATCCAGGTCTTTTGGTCATTTTTCACTAAACATGTTTCTAGAACAAGTAAATCATATTTACTTTTCTTGTTCTTCTCAGCAAGGAACTTAGGGCAATTCTTCTTCCAATGCCCATTGACATTGTAATAGAAGCACTTGCCATTGGGAGCTATCCTAGTCTTCCCCTAACCTTTTGCAGCTGAAGCATGACCTTTTCCTTGGGAAATTTGCACGTTTGAGGAGGGTCAAATGAAATTTGACCTCATTTTTTAAGGTGAATGTTTTTTGGCCTTTTGCTTGGGTAAAATTACCCAAATATCCTTTCTTCACTCCTTTGTCTTTAATTTCTTCCACACCTCTTCGTCTTCTTCACTGTCTTTAATTTTCTGTCTTTAATTTACGTCTTCCTCACTTCTTCGTTTTCCTCACTTCTTCGTCTTCCTCATCCCCCATGTTGTGATCGTTGACATCGTTGCCGTCAAGTTTCCCGTCGGTCGTCCTCATCTACAAAAAAAACAAAAAACAAAAATAGAAAAAATGAAAAAATCCAAAGGGAGATCCAAATAATTTTAAAAAAGACAAATTTCAGAAAATAATCTTCTGAGTCGTTCCAACTTTCTCTTAGACTTAATCATGAAATTGATAATCGAGTAGCGTGCGTCGAGGAATCGAGTGTCCAAAATTGAAGAAACTTAGTTTCAAAGTGAGGAATCGAGCAATGTGAGAATCGAGTAGCATGTAGTGTGAGAATCGAGTAACGTGTAGCGTGAGAATCGAGTATTGAGTATCGAGTAACGTGTAACGTGAGGAGCGTGTTTTGCAACTGTTAGTTTCTTCTCAATCTTCTCTTTACGCAATGTTTTTTTTATTATCCTTAGGAGTTATTATCTTTACGTAGTGATGTGGAGGTTTAAAATGAGTTAGAAATTAGAGGGAAGGGAGGTTGAGAAATTAAAGGAGGAAGTTAAAGGTAAGGGAGGTTGAGAAATTAAAGGAGGAAGTTAAAGGTAAGGGAGGTTGAGAAATAAAGGGAGGAAGTTAGGGATGAGGATATTTTGGTCATTTTACCCTATGATGATGTCAGCAAAAGGCAAAAAAACGTTGGTTTTAAAAAGTGAAGCCAACTTTCATTTTGCCCTAATTTTTTAGACCATCCGTACGAAAAACCCCTTTTCCTTTCCCTCCTTTTTGGATTTTCTTAGTTCCAAAAATTGAAAGTGTACATTTTGTTTTAGAGGATGAACTCTTCTGAAACTTCCTAGAGTAAACAACATTTGTCTATCTTTCTTTCTGTCCCTTATTTTTTATAAGAGATCTAAAAGTCGGCAGTTCATTAAGGAGGCTGGTCAAGTTGTAGTCTATCTTGTTCATTACCACATTGCAGCGAAATTGCAGAAAGCTCTCCTGAAGAGATTCCATGATAAAGGATACTTGACTGCGCTTGTTAATAATCGCCCCATTCATTTCTGGCATGTTGAAGTGGACCATCATGTTGAGAACATGTTCTCTAATAGATTGACCCTCTGTCATACAAACATTATAACCGTATTTATTAGCCTCGTTCTAGATCAGAAAGGACTATTGTCCAAACATCTTTCAGAGGGAATCCATGATCTGACGTGCAGTGACCATGGACTCATGTTTCTTACTCAGTACATCAGACATACTAAAAAGGATATAGACGCGTGCCTTTACAATTGACCTTTGTCCAGCGATCATGATGCATTTTGAGCAGGGAAAATAGGACATTCTTTCGTTAAGACGAAGTGTAGATCATCAACAACCAGAATCGTATTCAGGTTCAACTTCCCCGTTGTATAATTTTTATTGGTTAATATTTCATTCTTTAGCAATTGAATTATAGAGGAAAACATGCTGAAAGTTTTACAAACAATTGACCGTATTAATTATCTTTGTCTTAACTCATTATGCAAAGTATCCAATCAATTCAGTAAAAACAAACAATTAAAGAATCCTAATCAAACAAATGATTTAGTTTTTGCAACGATACTTCAGAAGTTTAGAGCAACAGCCACTGATGGGTGATCAGCTACTCCTCTCTTGAATTGAGACAATCTTAGCTAATTACAAATGCCTGAATAACTTTTATTCCTACAGTTCTTAGTTACCGTTGTTTGGTCAAGGATTCATTAACTAACTTAATTCATCTCGTAAGTGTGACCCTCTCATTTTCAGATCCCAGGGTATGCTTCAACAGACTCCCATTAGAAAAGACAAATGTTGAAGATTAACCTAAGAAACCCTATCCATTTCTGGAGTTTTCGGTGTTCCAACTCCTATGATCAGGCCCTTCAAAGGGATGATCGCTCTAGGACGACACGCAGACGAATCATAGAAATCTCACGGTGCAACCTAATATAGGAGACCGTTGGATACGTTGACACGCGTCCTTCTCCCACTTACTATGAATATTTTTTCTATTCACCTTGTTATTGATCCATACAAACACTTTCCAAAGGGAGGTCGCGCCCAGGACGACACGAATCTGAGTATGGATCTCACGTGTGAACTCTTAGGAACGTGAGAGCTAAAAATTGATATATTATATATTCCATTTTTCTTCCACTAAAATGTTATAATATTTTAGAGTTTATTGTACTTAGTTAAATTTTGGCTAAATGAATTTAACTAAGTCTATTCCTATTATAACTTTTATGATAAAACTTTACTCTAAAGTTTCTAGGTGTATTAAACCATTTAATTTACCTAGTGACTTGTTATGCTAAATAGAAATAAGGTTGATTCAATGCCGGTTCCGGGTCAGTTCTCGGGTAGGAGGTATTTCATAAATCATCAACTTAAGTACCCCCAGTCTTAGACATAACTTTACCAGTGAAGTTCCCTTATAACCTTAAATCCTAATAAAACTTTACTCTAAAGTTTCTAGGTGTATTAAACCATTTAATTTACCTAGTGGTATCTTATGCTAATAGGATTAAGGTTAATTCAACGCCGGTTTCGGGTCAGTTTCCAGGTAGGAGGTGTTTTGTAAACCATCAACTTAAGTACCTCCAACATTAGACAGAACTTCACCGATGGAGTTCCCTTATAACCTTAAATACTATTTGTCTTATTGAGTTACATTAAACTAAAAAGACACTTAATTCTAATCTAGTTAGAACTAATGTGCTCTTAGGTCTATTTAATTTTAAACAATTTAAAATTAAATCAAATTATCCTAAGATCCTATGTTTTCATGCAACTCTTTATTATAGGTTGACGGTTTCTAATTTTCAAATCTTATAACTTTTATAAAATTAATTAATTAGACCTATAATTATGCATATTATGGTTTAATAAATTAATAAACAATAAAATTATAATTAATTAAAATAAACCACATAATGAAAATCATAATATTTAATATAACTATTATATTAAAATGTGGATATATTATGTTCAATGCAAATTAATTTTAATTTTAATTAATATAACACTTATATAAAAAAATTATGAAAATCAATCCGACATTTACATGACATTAATAAAATATAACAAATTTTATTTGCCTAAGTAATGTCAGGCTTCATACTTTTCCAATTTCATATATTTAATATATCAATGTACATTAAATTACTCATGAAATTAATTATCATGCATTAATACCATACATTTTATAACAATTATAATATAAAAAATGCATGAACATGCTTAACATATAACGGGATTTATCTAAATGACATCCATAAAGTATTTAAATAACAATTGAACTTGTAAAATTAGCCACTAGGATAAAATAAAGCATAAAACTACAGTAATTTAGCTAATTTTATCCTAAAATAGCTTCCAAAGCTCCAAATTCGGTCCAAAAAACTTCAAAAGGATTCAAACTGGACCCAAAAACTATGAACTTGTCCAAATAATGACTAAACCGACCAAAAAATGGAAGAACCGACCCAATTTGATGAACTGAAGCTGTTGAGCCTACAGTGAGCTGCCCCGAGCCGACCCCAAGTCGCATGTGCACCGCACCAACCACCGAGCCACACCAATGAGCTGTCAGATTTTTTTATTTATTTTTTATTCATCGTACAGTACCAAAAAAGTGTCGTATCTTGGTCTCTAGTGGTCCATTTTGGGCGAATTTATTATCGTTTTTCTCAGAAAAACGTAACGAATTAAATTATGGAATAAAACTACAAGATTTACTAAATAAAATGTAAAAAATAGTAAATTTATTCAAAACATACAGTAAACATTCAATTGCAAACCAACATTCATAATGTAGTAATTCCACAAAAATACAATGCAAATTTTTAAAATTCCCAATTTAAAAATTGAGATGACTCTGATACAATTAAGGGATGAGAACCCTTATGCAGCGGAAGACTTTAACAGAACCATTACTCAAATTTAATTGGAAAAATAAAAATACTAATACATTGACAATAATACAAAAATAGTTTACTATAAAATAATAAGGCTAAACATGTTTTATCATTAAAATAAATAAAGTTGCAGAAAATAAATTGAAACTTACTTTCGTTCTCGACTCTGAATTTACAAATCACCAAATGTGAGACCACCACCACTGAGAACCTTTTCTATGCTTTGGTAGATGAGGTTTGGATTTTGAGAATATTTTTGGGACTTGAAAATTTTAGAGAGAATTATTTAGAGAGAAGAAAAAAGAAGATTTTTTTTTTTATAAAAACTTCCTCCTTATTTTTCTTATTTTTGCAAAATACAGAAGATAACTATTTATAACCTTTTTTCTTGTAGAACAAGAAACATAATCCTTTTTTCTTATAGAACAAGAAACCTTTTCTTGAAGAACAAGAAAGGTGGTTAGAAAGATCTGTGCGATTACGTAGGAAAATCTCATGTTTTCCACAGTTATTTAATTTCAATCAAATTAAAATAAAAATAAAAATTAATTAAATAACATTTAATTAATATTCCATGAATGTCTCTCATAGCCTTTAGTTTAATTTACTTTAATTTAATCAAATTTAATTACACTAAACAATTAAATTTGCAATTAATTAATTACTAAATTAAATATCTTATATTTAATTTAATTATTACTTGAATCATATTCAAATATAATATTCTCGCATAACCTATAGTTTAATGTGTATCATATACGTATTAAATTTAATTATAGTTTTAATATGAATCTAATTCACATTAAAATAATATTTGAACTTACGCAAATATTTTAATCTCTCATAACCTAATTTTGAATCACATCAAAAATAAAATTATATTATAAAGTTTAACTAAGTTATAAACTTTATATTATAATCTATCACCATACATTATATTAATTTCGTAAGTCAATTTGAATATTTCAAATTACATCCAAAATGTATTAACCTCACGACCCTTTAAGAGCTAGGAAGGGCACCTTATGGAAATACAAATAAGAAGCTACAACGATATGACATTAATTGGCTAAACTAATTAATCACATTAATCAATATTCGTTAACAGTGTGTAGATTCCACTAAAGACTCACAACTGAACACTTCTCATTGTAGATATATTTCTGTGTCCAGAAATATAGACCAATAACAACAAGTTAGTCTTTCACAAGTGTTCGTAACACCAGCTGGATCAAATTATCGTTTTACCCCTGTGTTACTTTTTAGTTCTTAAATACCAGTGCTCCTCTAATGAACAACTTGTTTATGATCCAACCAATAAATAGAAAATAGAAATCCCTCTCATGCCATAGCGAGGGTAGGCCCTTTGTTCAAGTTTCGGAGACACCATTTAGGGGATCACTCATCTACTTACCCTAAAGTTGGGAAGGAGTGAATTTCATCTTGTGTGATTATGTTTTTAGCTCTCCACTCGGTCTTGTCCCCAAAATGATAGACTTATCGAGTTGGCAATCTGACCACTCTCATCCGTACAAATCAAAGGACAATTTCTTGTGAACATAAGTTCATAATACACTCAGGATTAAGACTAAGTTTCCTAGGTGATTCTATTGAAATAGAAACCTAACTAGTCAACAAAAGTACATCTAGTGGTTACTATTTCGTGGTCCAGTCTTATGCAAATTCATTGCATAGGATACCCCCACTCTCGTGTCACCTACACGAACACGTTGGATATTGTGTTTGTATCAAATACAAAGTGGACCTTATTCATAGTGTTACTAGAATAAGGTACCCAACCTTATCCTTATACTATAGACTCTTTTAGTTGTATCTCGAACATTGATTCTTGTATGTCTCCACATACAGTTCAAAACTCATACGTCGGCTTAAGACAAAAATAATCAAATAATCAATAACTCTTTATTGAAATTAGAATAATAAAATAATATCTCTTTATTAATAACGACCAATGAATTACATTTCCTATCTAAGAGTTTTTGGACATAAAATCCAACATAAGCATGCTATTAAAATAAAATAAGATTATAGAGAAGATGAAACTTACTTTTGTGGACGTCTCTGAATCTACTAACCATTATTGTAGCCACCACCACTAGAAACTTTTCCTATCCTCTATGTAGATGAGGTTTGGCTTGTGGGAACCTTTTTGAGATTTTGAATTTTTTTTTAAAGAAAACTATGAGAGAACAATAGTTTTTTCTCGTATGCCAATTCTCTTCAATATTTTTTTTTCAAATCACCGAGAATAACAATTTATCCTATCCCTTTTCTTCAAGATCAAGAAAAGAAAGTTAGAGAGAACAGTGAGATGTGGTAGGTGAATCCCACGTTTTTCAGAGTTATTTAATTTAATTTTAAAATTAAATTAAAATTAACTTAAATTTTAATTAAATCAAATTTAATTAATATTCCATTTAAATCATATTTAAATGATTGTCTCTGATGTAACCTATAGTTTTAATTTAATTAATTTGATAAAATCAAATTTAAATAAATATAATTAAACTAAACTATTAATTAATTCCCCAATTAATAAATAACTAATTAATTAATTCTCCAATTAAATTAAATATAAGATATTTAATTTAATCAAGATATGAATCAGATTCATATCTTACATTCTCTCATAACCTATTACTGCTAAAAGTAAAAGTGATTATTTCATGGTACAGTCTTATACAAACTCTTTGCATAGAAAACCCCCACTCATATGTCTTTACACAAACGATTTAAGATCACATATACTATAGACCGTTTAGGCTATTAACTCAAATTTGATACACTTTTATGTCACTACATAGAGTCCAAGTACACATAGCCATGGGATCTTAGTTTATTGGATTCAAGGTTATAACAAGCAAATCACTAATTGAACAATAACTATATTGAACAATACCTCGTCTTCTTTAATTAACATAGTATGTTTATCATTTACAAACTACGAGTTTTATGACATAAAATCCAACACTTAAGACGTATACGTATCCATATACTTTACCTTCTCGATCCCTTCATCATCTTTGAGAATAAGAATTCCTTGGCTTAGGGACAAGTGTAAAGATAATAAAACCATTTGAAAAAGTGTATAGATGACTAGTCACACACTCATGGATATCACACAAGTAAATCACCAGCAAGAAAAAGTAAAGACGAGGGACATAGAAGTTGGTAACCAATTCGATGAGATACCACTTACGATTGAGGGGCAGAATGCCTAGGAAAGATAATCCACTAATATCAAAAGTTAAGCAAATTACAACATAGTACTTATCTGTAATAGCTGCTACAATGACTTTAGTAGAGCTTAATTAAATCAGCATCTAGGCTTCTCCTAGATGTGAGACTCCCTCTCAAGTATGACAATATTAGTGACATCACTAGGCTCTCCCTTGATGATTGTGAGACTCCCTCTCACGAAGATATCTTTCATTGTGATTCAACAAACTCCTTTTTCTAAAAGATCTTAGGCTCCCCCTAAGATAGAGAATCTCTTCATGTGTCAATGTATTAGGCTCCCCCTAAGACCAAAAATCCATTTTTGATGGCCAATGCTTGGACTCCTCTTAAACCGGAATAATCTTTAGTATGTTGCAGACAATAGTTGAAGAATACACATCAGAGTACGGTGAGAAACGAGTGAATACAATGAAGAACAACACTACAAACGTATGGAAAACTCTTTCATAAAATACAGTTGCAGCTTGCATGAAATACTCGGTGTAGAATGCGCAACAAATATGTTCGACGTCTTCAATAAACAAATTCAGCAACCTTAAAAGGGCTTCATATTTTTTTTTTTAAATTAAACTCATTCGATAAAGGAAATAACTTCCAAAAGGAAAAGATCAACTGTTGTCCCAATCTGGAAAAAAATACGAATAAAGGAAGGCAACATCACAACCAACTGCCTTATAAAATGATTCCAAATATGAAAAACTTTCGTAGGACAAATCCTAGATGTTAAACCTTGATGTTAAGACTTTACACATGACAACAGCGTAACCAACTGCCTTATAAAAAATATAATGCCGACCAACAGAAAACTCCAACACCATTATTATGAAAACATAATTAGCTCATAAACCTTTATTTCCTTTCTTGCAAACATAATATTTTGGAGGTAACTTAATCCATTTGAAAATTGAAGAACATGCTTTAGACAAGTAAAACATGCTTTGCACTCTAAAGAAAATAAAACATTAAGGAGGAAATCTTAAAAAATCATAGTATTCAAATTTCGTTCGGTGCATCGTAGATTTAAAAGAATTCTTAAAGAAATTCATAGTTTAAATCATTTTCATTCTACTTCAGAACAAAGGGTTACATGCCACAGAAAATCACGCCTAGGGACATAAATGAATTATTTAAAAAATATATGTCACTCACCGTCACAGATTCGCTCCCTCAGGTTTATAAGCTTGACATAATTGTGTTTGGCATGAAAATATTATCAACTCATGGTCATCCTCTTGATAATCATCCAATCCAAAGAATGCATAAATAACTCATGATTCAACCACAAATTTTTCATAAATTCTAATTAACCCGTAAATAACATCATGTTAGAGTTTAAAAGCATCCTTATCAATTCCATTAAAATTTCCAAATAAATTCAATAACCAACCTTAAGTCTTCCATACTCATTCTAAAGTACATTTTCAAGTCAAAGTATCTAATAGTTCTCAAATTGTTAAAGAATAACTTCAATTTACTTAAAACAACCTTAAATCTCTGTAATAGGCGTTTAATGATGGCAAACTCTGTCAGACTTCATTTTCTTCCTCACCCACAAAACTTTTTGTTATACTCTGTTTTTTGGCGGCAACGTTCAAAGTTTTTATCCATTTCATCCAATCCAACCCAAAACCACTCCAATTTCTTATACAAAACTTTTTAAATACCTCAAAAATAAATTACCCAGGTTAGAGCTCACAAATTACCTCGAACAGCTTAGAATTTTGATTGAATCTTGATTGCTCTGGGTTTTGCAAAAATTTGCCACCTCACTACTTTCGCTCAAACTGATGGCCTGCTCGAACATATTTTTTCTTCGCTCAAATTTTTGCTCAAATTTTCATGAATTACCTCGTTCATGTCGAGAGATGTGAGTGAGGGTGTCCTATGCAAAGGGTTTGTAAAAACTGGACCATGAAATACTCACTTTTACTTTATTGACCATTTATTATTTAAAACTGACTATTTCAAATACAAAGGATAGAAGATGGAATTCAATCCTACCAGTTTCTAGGGTTAGTAGAGAGGTTGTCTCTTAAATGTTGACTTCGAGACTTGAAAGAGAGGCACCATCCTCTCATTGGGTCGAGAAGGATTTAGTTTAGTGGTTGGACCACAAACTAATTGTTCATTAGAGGATCAATTAGACATAAGGAACATTAAGTAATTTTGGGGATAAAACGATAACTTTGACCTAACCGTAATTTCGAACAACCTATAAATGGTCATCTTACTAATCATGGTTATATCAAGTGGACACAAATATATGTATAGTGACGAGAGTGCAATTACGAGCAATAGTGGGCAGTCTCACTAGTTAACGAATGTTGGTTAAATATGTTAAAGTGTTTATACCATCAATCTCGAATCGTTAGAGCTTATAATCTGTAGGTCTATTAGATCCCCTAGCTCATATATGTATTAACCTTAGAATAGTGTAATGAACGAATTCAAATTTTTTTAGAGAGTATATCATTAAATATATTCGATATAATTAATGACTTGGTGAAGAGAGATAAATGATATTTAAATAAGATTTGAATATCAAAATATCGAATAGAGATTCGAAATCCACCAATCGTATTCATCGAAATTAGTGAAAATTAAGATCGGATATTCAATTAATTAAATTGTTTATTTATTAATTAAATTAAATTTGATTTTTGAAATTAATTTTAATTTGATTTAAAGAAGGTCAAAGTTGGAATTTGCAAAATTATCAAATAGTCAAAATGTTGACTATTTGGTCAAACTGTGATGAAGTCAACAAATGGTTTGAGAAGTCAATTTTTGATTTTGGCCATAGTTAGTGGAGAAATCCAACTTTAAATGCTCATCTCCAAACAATGCCACAAATCCCACTTAAATCATGTTAATTAAGTGTCAAATAATTATACAAATTTGTTTGCATGATATTTTGCTATAAATATACGAAGATTAAAGAGTTTAATTCATCTCGACCCTCTTGGAATTTCTGGAATTTTTTCAACATACGAACTCTCTCAAAACGTCATATTTCTCTAAAACTAATCACATATTGGATCTCATCATCTCGTTCTAAGGGAGATGATTAGTTGGAAAGGCTGTTGTGGTGCTATATATCTTGTTCGTGAGCAGAATCAATAACAAATCAAGGAGAATGTCGGGCTTCAAAGGTTGTAGTTCTCTTTCTTTGTTTTCCCCCTATATAAGCATGCTTAATCTTTAAATTTAAAATCATTTAGAGTGTTTTAATTTGATCCGGTTTCGCTAGCATGTTTAGACATCTTTCAATTGGTATCAAAGCATACTTAGAACAATCTATTACATATGGTGGGTGTCAATTCATGAGATGAATATTGTTAGGGCTAAAATAGATATATTATGGTTTTGGCAATTAAATTGAGCTTTGTTTTGTAATAGTTGTTGTAATTGGCTGGTGTTAAATGATCTTTAATGTGTCTTGAAAGGTCTATAATTTTATTGGAGTTATTCAAGTTGATAGTAGGATGTAATTTGGTAAAATTTGGAGCAAAATACAAGCTAGACGAAAACAGTGAATGTAGACCCGAGGCGAGACTCGTAACACATTTCATTGTGCTACCCAGAAATGCATGAGCATCGTGGCGCTGCCCGATTTTTCAAACAAAGATGTGCACACATAGAATGATGGATCCAGTCCTGGTTCAACTCGATTCTAGCTCGTTTGATGGGTTTTGGATCGGTTCAAGCTTTTCCAAGGCCATTTCAAAGTGTTTTCGTGCAGTTTAAGTTAGTTCGAAGGTATTTGGGTCTTTTTTTAAGTAGTTTCCATTTGTTATTGTAATGATTTGGTTAATAAGTTTAACTTAGATGCTAAAACGAGTCCATCTTAATGTGATTTACCTTATATGCATTTTGAATATATGTATGAAAGATTTAAATCTTGCTCGTGAATAATGTATGCCATGTAGATTTAAAATCCCACCATAGGATTAACATACTTCATGCATTAGATGTATGTTATTAAAGTTAAATATATATCATGCATGAGAACTGTATAATGAATGTTTGTATAATCTATTATATTAGTTCATTATGTATATGGTTATATAAATGTTATATAAAGCATGATAGATGAATGATATAGGTTTAGGTGCCTAAGTTATAAGTGTTATGAAATCAATTAGACATTTAAAATCTATAACGAAGATAAAGTGTATGTTCACCTAGGGTTAACAAGTTTAACTTCTTTCACCAAAACTAGGTCCATATCTTGTAAAACTGTGGTTTCAAAAAGCTGACCTGTCTAGATCTTGTCTAAGGTTGTTGGTACATAAGTTCGTTTTACAGAACATTTGCTGCCTGGAGGTCAAAGTCAGTTCTTGAGCTTAGATAGCCTAGTTTTATGAGCATACATGAGAGATGTGAGGTTATAAAATTGATTTATCATCTAAACATCGTAGGTTAAAATTCGGTTATAAAAGTTATACTTAGATAAAACATCTAAACTTGGGATATCTTTTATTAGTTGAAGTATATGCCTAAGGAAAAGTTTACTCTAAAAACCGTCTAAAACACTTTAGTTAGCGCGAAGTAATGTACTTTTAGCTCTAATATTCCTTAGACTTCACACTATAAGATCCATGCGTGGCTTTGTGTTGCTCTGGAAACGGCCTCCCTTCAGAGAGTGGATGCATGAGTCAATAGCAAGTTGAATAGAAAAATTTGTTCATAGTAAGTGGGTGAACGATATGTGTCAACATGTTTTAGTTTTACGGTCTCTTCCATTAGGTCAAACTGTGACATTCCTATAATGCACCTACATGTCTTCCCTAGAGCGACCTTACCAATTGAAGGGTTGTATTATAGGATTCAAAACACCACAAACTTTAGAAATCGTGTAGGTGACACGCTTGTAGGGGTATCCTATGCAATGAGTTTGCATAAGACTGGACCACGAAATAGTAACCACTAGATGTAACCTCGTTGACTAGTTAGGTTTCTATTTCAAATAGGATGACCTAGGCAACTTGGTCTTAATCCTGAGTGTATTATGAACTCCTGTTCACAAAGAATTGTCCTTTGATTTGTATGGGTGAGAGTGGTCAGTTTACCGACTCAATAAGCCTATCATATTGGGGACAAGATCGAGTGGGGAGCTGGAAACATAATCATACAAGATGGAATTCACTTCTTTCCGACTTTAGGGTAAGTAGATGAGTGTTCCCTTAATTGGTGTCTCCGAGACTTGAACAAAGGGTCCTATCCTCTCTATGGCATGAGAGGAATTTCTGCTTATTGGTTGGACCATAAGCAGGTTGTTCATTAGAGGAGCACTGATATTTAAGGACTAAGAAGCAACCTAGGGTTAATGAGTTTAGCCAATTAACCTCATATCTTTGTAGCATCTAATCTGTAGGTCCATGAGATCCCCTTCCTAGCTCGTAAAAAGTAATGAGGTTAATATATCTTGGATATAATTTGGAATGTTCAAATTGACTAAGGAAATTAATATAATGTATGTGATACATTATAATATAAAGTTTATATTTTTTTAATTAAACTTTATAATATAAATTTTAACTTTTGATGTGATTCAAAATTAATTAATGAGAGAATAAAATATTTGAATGAGTTCAAATTGATTTAATGTGAATTAAATTCATGTTAAAACTATAGATTAAAATTAATGTGTATATGATACATAATAAAACTATAGATTATGAGAGGATTTAATATTTGAATGTGATTCAAATATGGATTTAATTAAATATAAGATATTTAATTTAGAAATAATTAATAGTTTAGTTTAATTAGATTTAATTAAATTAATTAAATTAAAGTTATATGAGAGATATTCATTTAAATATGATTTAAATTAAATATTAATTAAATACGATTTAATTAATTTTAATTTAATTAAATTAATTAATTTGTTAATTATTTTTTTATTTAATTTAAATTAAAATTAAAATTAAATAACTCCCTTGTGAGAGTTATTTTTTTTTAGAAACGTGGGATGCTCCCACGTTTTTCCAAATTTTTCTCTAACCTCCCATTTTTCATCCTGAACAAGGGGAATAGTAGAACAGTTCTGCGAGTGTGAGCTTGAAACAACCTATGAATTGTTGAAGGTCTGCAAAAAACAAAAAACAAAAAAAAAAACCTCTTTATTTTTGCTTCAAAATTCTCAAAAGAAAATTCTCAATTGGTTCCCACAAGCCAAACCTCCATTATTCAGAGAATAGGAGAGGTTCCAACTGTTGTTGTATTTGTAGAATTCAGAGTCTTCAACGAGGGTGAGTTTTTTTATCTGTAACTTTGTTTATAAAAAGCATGCTTAGCCTAGAATGTTTCTGTAAATTTTTCCAATGTATTAGTATTTAAATTTTTCCCAAATTAAAATTGAGAATAGTCTTGTAATTCTTCCGCTGCGATGAGTTTTTATCCCATCAGAATCATGGTCGTGGGTCAAAGTGTGGTTCTCTGTGGGTGTAAATCTTCGATGCGCACCGTGGGCCATGTTGTTCGTCGTGGGTCATCGTAACATTGTGGGTCGTGCAAGAAAGTCGATTGTTGTGGACTGTTGTCATGAAATGGAAAGAGAAGAGTGTTTTGTGGGGAAGTCGTGAGATGGAGAGGAATGGAATGGAGATTTGGGGATTTTATTTTTTTAAAACTAGGTTTTATTTTTCATTAAAAATGTGGCGGGAAACTAAAATGATAGGGGAGAAACTTCTTGATGTTTACAACCGTCAAGTAAAGTTTAAAACCAGATTTGGGAAAAAATTTTATTTTTATCACCATTCTTAACGTTTTTAAACAGTCAAGGACATGTATATATCACTTGACAGTTTAAAATCGTCAAGTAATGTGAAAGCATGAAAATTTTTCTAAAATTCATCCAGCTCCACCATTTCATCAAAATTCTTGACGTTTTTTCTTTAAAATCACCACTTTCTTGACGTTTTGTCCAAAAACGTCAAGAATATAGAAATAAAAATGTCAAGAAAGACCCATTTTCTAGTAGTGAATGTAATTAAATTAAGTTAAAATTGAATAATCTTAATTAACTAAAATATCTCATTTTTAATTAACATTACATTTGAATTTTATTTAAATACATTTTTCTCTCATAGTATATGGTTTGAATCTCGTTCAAAATTAACTTTATAATATAATGCATCTATACACACTATATTAATTGTGATTACTACTGCTTCCTTGACCCTATCTAATTTGGTCGACCCAAGTAATGTTATTTTTCCTAAAGAAGATAATCTTCTGTCAACTAGTGTCTCTGTTAGCAAAGAAGTCAGTTGTGATTCTACTAGTAATCAAGTTGGGGTTTCTAAGTTCTGTAATGGAATTTTACTTGTTGGTTATGTCGTTATCACTGCCTTTTCTACTGTCGTGCATGCTAAAAATGTTGTTGGGTCTGGTGTTATTACTTTTATTGTGATAATTGACTCTAAAATAAACACTGGAAATGGTGACTCTAGTATTAATGTCTCTTGTTCAAAAGAATGAAAATGTCGCTTCTAGCTCAAAGAATGATGATATTTCTTTTGTTTGTGCTGCTTCCTCTGATGTGGTGAGTGAAAAAGAAAATCTCTGTGATATTATGAATATAACCTTCAGGTTGAATGAGTTTGTTGAGCCTATTTCTATAAACAAAGATACTTCTCCTGAAGAGTATGATTCTGTTGTTGGTGAGAAAAATTTTGGCTCTAGTGAGATGATGTTCCTCTAAGACTTGTGGTCCAAAAGGAAAGGTGTTACTCGAGATGTTGTTCTTTCTTCTAATTCTTCTGAAGATGAAGATTATGTGAAAACTGAGGAGAGTTTCTAAGCATGACTTTGAAGATCATGATAAAGAGATTGTTAATGGAGAGAATACAGTCGATCCAAGTGTTTCGGAAAAGGATTGGGTTTTTGCTGATGAGTCTAATGACGAAGACCTAAAAGTTCATGGTTCAGCCACCCGTGCTACAGCAAGGAAGGGTAAAAAGAAACCTTCAACTATCTCTTTCCTTTTTGTTTCGCTTGATGGGGTGTCTTTTCATTCAAAGAAGCTTGCTATGTTTTGGAAATTTGTTGTTCAAAGCAAGATATTTTCAGAAAAGGAATACTCAGATAAAGCTCAGAAGTGTCTTGAGATCATGGAGTTTCTTGTTAAAACGAACACGATGAAAACCTTGACCAATCTTTGTCCCATCTTCCCTAAGCTTGTAACGAAATTTATCGTCAATTTTTCTTCTTCATTTGATAATGTAAACTCTTCAGAGTATCGAAGAGTTCATTTTCGTGGCGATAACTTCATCTTCTCAACTCTTGTTCTTAGTAAGTATTTGGAAATAACTATTCAAAGTGGATCACATGAATTAAAGCCTTCCGTAAAAGATTTGGTGATTGAAATGATAGATGGTTTGAGGAAAGCATGGCCAAAGAGTGGGTTGCTTGCATCTTTTGATTTAAGTGCAAAATATGAAATATTTTTTTTACAATGTCGTTGAGAACTGCTCTGTGGAATTCTCCTCTAAAAATTTTGATCTTTTGTTTGTTGACAAACTTGTTGGATCGAACCCTTATGTGTTAAATTTTAGTTAAAAGTTGTTCCAAAGACATCATGTTCCTGATATTGTCCAGCCTTCTTCCAACACTATTTTTTAAACCCCCAGACCTAATTCTACGTCTTCTTCTTTTGGTAGTCACTTGGAGCAATCTCTTTCACACGAGCTTCAGTCTTTCAACGAGATCATTGACAGTGCACCTAAGAGACGTCGAAAACTTACAAAATTGTTTTCCTTGCTTCGTGCAGATGGTAAAGATCTTGTTGCTGCTTCACATTGATATTTTTCAAGCCAGAAGTGGAGTAATTTGGCTTTTTTTGCTATCGTTTTTTTGTTGTTGATGGTTTGGTTAGGTCGGTAGTTGTTGTTGGTGTTAGATTTTATATCTTAAAACTCGTAGATTGTAAATATAACTTGTTGATCGTTAACCGTTGACCGTTATTAATAAAGCGTTATTATTTTAATAAAGAGTTATTATTTCAATAAAGAGTTATTGATTAATTGATTATTTTTGTCTTATTAACCCAAATCTAATAAACTAACATCCTAAGTTGATTTATGAGTCTTGAATTGTATGTAAAGATATATGGGGATCAAAGTTCGAGATATAGCTTAAAGGGTCTATAGTATAGGGATAAGGTTGGGTACCTTATCCTAATAACACTATGGACACGGCCCACTTTGTATTTATGATACGAACACAATGATCCAACGTGTTCGTGTAGGCGACACGCGAATAAGGGTATCCTATGCAATGAGTTTGCATAAGACTCAACCAAGAAATAGTAACCACTAAATGTAACTCCATTGACTAGTTAGATTTTTATTTCAATAAGATGAGCTAGGCAACTTAGTCTTAATCCTGAGTGTATTATGAACTTCTGTTCACAAGAGATTGTCCTTTGATTTGTATAGGTGAGGGTGACCAGATTATTGACTCAATAAGCCTACCATTTTGAGGACAGGACCAAGTGAAAAGCTAGGAACATAATTACACAAGACGAAATTTACTCCTTCCCGACTTAAGGGTAAGTAGATGAGTGTTCGCTTAAATGCTGTCTCCGAAACTTGAACAAAGGGTCCTACCCTCTCTATGGCACGAGAGAGATATCTGTTTATTGGTTGGACCATAAACAGGTTGTTCATTATAGGAGCACTGGTATTTAAGGACTAAATAGTAACCCAGGGGTAAAATGGTAATTTGACTCAGGTGGTGTTAACACACTTGCGAAGGACTAACTTGTTGTTATTGGTTTATATCCGTGGACACAGAAATATATCTACAGTGAGAAGGTTATGAGAGAATATTATACTTGAATATGATTTAAATCAGAATTAAATTAAAGAAATTTAATTTAGTAATTAATTAATTACAGAATTAATTAATAGTTTAGTTTAATTAAATTTTATTTAATTAAATTAAACTAAAGGTTATGAGAGAATATTATATTTGAATATGGTTCAAATCAAAATTCAATTTAAGATATTGAATTTAGTAATTAATTAATTGCATAATTAATTAATAGCTTAGTTTAATTAAATTAAAACTAAAGGTTACGAGAGAATATTATATTTGAATATGGTTCAAATCAAAACTAAATAAAAAAATATTTAATTTAGTAATTAATTAATTACAAAATTAATTAATAGTTTAGTTTAATTAAATTAAAAATAAAAGATACGCGAAAGATTTCTAGAATATTAATTAAATATTGATTTAATTAATTGTTGATTTAATTTTGATTTGATTGAAATTAAATAACGGTAAAAAATGTTGAGATTCACCTATGTGATCCCACAATTTTCTCTACAAGAAAAGAAGGTTATAAATAGGTCTTTTTGTCGTTTAAATAAACAACAGAAGATAACACAAAAAAAAAAAAGAGTTCCTCTTTTCTTTTTCTCTACAATTTTCTCACCAAAAAGTTTTCAAGTCTCAAAAAGGTTTCCACAAACCAAACCTCATTTACTCAGACGATAGGAAATGTTCTAAATGGTGGTGGCCTCACACATTTGGTGATTTGAAGATTCATAGTCGACAACGAAAGTAAGTTTCAATTTCTTATCTGAAATTTTATTTATTTTCCTATATGCATGTTTAGCCTTATTATTTTACAGAAATTGTTTTTGTTATTATTTTCAATGTATTGGTATTTTTATTTTTCCAATTAAATTTGAGTAGTGGTTTTGTTAAATCTTCCGCTGCACAAGGGCTTTCATCCCTTCAGTTGGTTTTTGTTTGTATCTTCTAGGTGTTTGGTTATCTTTGTCGTTTAATCTTTTGGACTATAATTTTGTTTTTCTAAAGGTTGTATGAACTTTTTATAGTTAAGCTTAGTTTAAGGACCACTCTCTTTGTTTTCAACCTTATTGAGTTAATGAGACTATTACTATCTTAAAAAATATATCTTAGCCAGAGGGAGAGTTTGTTATTGTCATTATTATTGGCTAAATGTATTGTTTAAGACCTCTAGTCTTTTTTCTTGAGTTGTCCTGTGGTTGTCTCAGAAAATGTATCAGGATGTTCTTATTTCGACTGTTGACCTAGAAATTGGGGATCCTGTTGATTATTTCTTTTCATATTTACAATATTATGCAGATTGACATAACATGGATTATTTCCTTTTTTTTCTTCTTCATGTCAATTCTGTTTGATGCTTCCTTCCTTGCCTGTGTCATGCTATTTAAGCTCAAGGAAGTCTGTGTGCTAGGGTTGCCACATATGTTCTTATTGTGTTGTTCATCTTTGAGAAAGACAAAAAAGGTTGTGCAAGTTTTCGTCCTTGTGGTATATGTAGTTGTTGTTCGTTCTCTATGAGAGCTAGGTTTTGAAAAGAAAAAGTCTAACATCTAGGGGGAGCCTAGGTGTCTAGTGAGTCAGCTCTACGATCGTTCTGTAATCATGAGTCTACAGATAAGTACATTGTCGTAATCACTTAACAAATTGATGTTAGTGGATTATCTTTCATGGGCACTCTGCTCTCAGAGGTAGGTTTCGTTACACCAAACTCTTGTGGGTTCTTTGGTTTACTTTTATTATTTTCACTGTTGTTACTACCCTTGCTATGACATATTGTGTGACATCTTAGTTTACACTAGAGGACTATCTTTACATAATGTCAATCTTCATAGACAGAAGCTCATAACTGACTAAAGATTGAGGTCGAGTTACTCATGGCCATCCTATCTTTTTATTCAACGGTGCTATAATGAGAGATTAATCATTTTGTGGTCCGATCTTACAAACTCTCTCACTCACATGTCTCAACGTGAACAATTTAGATCAAATCTTTTGTAACACTTGCAACTCTTTGTAATATTGGTCTTCATAGTGTCACCAAAAAGAACCAAACCTTATCCATAAACTAAAGACCATTTCGGTTATTACTGTTGGATTTAATGTCCTAAATCTTGTTTATCTTGTAGTTTGTACTTTGTAAATACAAATTATTTATCTAATAAAATAAGTATTACTTTATTTGACATTTAGACTACATTAGTTCAATCCAATAAACTAAGATCCAAGGTTATATGATGTCACTTGAACAGTATGTGGTAGACATACACAAATGGTTCATGTTCAAGTTATAATCTAAAAGATCTGCAGTAAATAGATAAGGTTGGGTGCCCTATCCTGGTAACTATGGATACTGCTCATTTTGTAATTGTTACATAGTTGTACGTGTTACACAAACAAGAACAAATCAACAAAAAAAAAATCATAGAATAACACACAAGAGTTAGTAACGGTCATACAACACTTACGTCTAGGGGCAGTGTGCCCAGGAAAGATAATTCACTAATATATTGAAGTTAAACGATTACAACGTTGTACTTATCTGTATATAAACAAGATTACAATGACAATTGTAGAGTGTAACTAATATAAACACCTAGGCTCCCCTAGATGCGAGACCCTCTCTCTTTAGAACTTAGTAAGAAGAGCATGGATGGCTGAAAAAACGAGTTAAAGGTTCGAAATCGATCGAATTGAAGCTTGTAGGCTGGTTTTTTTTGCAAAAAAAAAAAAGGAATGGTCGGGTTGGTTTAAAAAACCAGTTAAAATCAAACCGAACTGCCTGATTCCGATCGATTATACCTTTATAATTAGTATTAATATATTTTAAAAAACTCTTCACCTTATATTTTTCTTTTTCATTTTTCTTTTAATTTTTAATCAATTAGTTTCTTCCACCGCAAGTTTCTTAGTTCAGGCCAGCCCACTGACCCTACCTAAATCCCACATCATCATTCATCATCTATCTGACCATCTCAATTCTCAATGATTCAACTCTAGAAGTCAACCACTCTCCATCAGTTCTTCCTTCTTCATCGTTTCTCTACCGCCTCGATCCGAAATTCCCATCCATTCGCTTCCAGCCTCCCACAACCGGCGGTCTACCAAGTTCCAAAGACCCACACCAGCCGGCGGTCTCCCATAGGTATAGTTTCTCTCTTTTTTTTTTTTTAAGTTTTCACCTTCATATCATTGATTTTTATTCAAATTTTTTCTAGTTTCCACTTTCCAATTTGTTTATATTTCAGTTTTAAGTTTTTCATCTCTTTTTCATATTTTATATTTGTATGCATATTCAAAACGCAAAAGTTTTAATTTTTAAGCTCTTACTTCAAAGTTCCAATCTTTAAATCTAATTTTCAAATTTCAAGATTTGATTTTTTGAAGTTTTCATATATTTTTAAAGTTTGGTTTGAATCTGTGCATATTCAAAACTCAAAACTTTCAATTTGTAAATGCAAATTTCCAACCTTGAAGTTTAAGTTTCAAGATTTAATTTATAAGTTCAATAGTTTATATTATGTTTTTTAATTTCAAAAGTATAAAAGTTTACATTTTTTAAGTTTTCCATATTCAAAAGTTTTGATTTTTTTTACTGTGTGAACTTAAAAAGTTTATATTATCTTTTTTTTTTAAGGTTAATATGGAAAAGGAAAAGATAGAGAATGAGGCAACCATTAATGTTGATGAAGATGAGAAAGTCACTGAAAATCCAACAAAAAGGCGTAAAAACAATAAAACATCTATTGTTTGGGAACATTTTCAGCATTCGAAACACGATCCTAATAACCATTATGCTCTGTGTAAATATTGTGGATCTACTTATGCATGTCATTCAAAGCATGATGGTACTAGAACAATGAAAAATCACTGATAAAATTGTAAGAAATACCCATACAAAAGGAAAAGAGATGGGTTTTTTGTACGGATGGCCCCTTTTCGGGGGCCATTCGAAATTTGGCCCAAAAACGTGAAGTGAATGAAAAATGGCCTTCTAATTACATTAGCACCCTGTGATGTTACCGTTTGGTCCCTGATTTTAGTACGTGCGTCCTAGGGCTACTCGATGCACGTTACACGTTTACTCGATGCACGTTGCTCGTCTACTCGATTGCTCGTCTACTCGATTGCTCGATCTAAAAGTCAAACAATAAACTCATGTTTGACTACTCGATGCACATTGCACATCATACACGTTACATGTGATGCACGTTACCTAGAAGTTCGTTCTGTGAGTTGACGTTAAGCGACAATTTTGGCTAAAATGCAATAGGTACAATCCATTTAATGAAAAGTCATTTTGCATAATAAACTACCCTTTTTATTTCTAACACTTCCAAAATTATATTTTTCCTCCTAAAAAATTCCAACAAATAAGAAAATAAAACTCATAGCATCTCACAACCGATTTCAAGTCAATCACGTAAGCTGCACTTAAACTCTAGTTTTGGATACTTACCATCCTATATAATAATCGGTTTATGTATGATCAAACCCTAGTTTTGGATAATTACCAGCTTATATAATAATCAGTTTATGTAAGCAAATGTACTATCAGAAGGTATAATGAAGCAACAAAATACATTCATCGAGTATCTTCTAACGTAAATCGAGTGTAGCGTCTAACATGTATGGCGTGTAGCGTGTATTTTACATAATGATGAATGTTTTTATTGTAGAATATTTTAGCTAATTTATGATATTTTCTTGTATTCTATGATGGAAAAAAGGTATATATTTATCCAATTTGGCGGTAAATGGGATGAGGAGAAACAATGCTAGTAAAGGTCGCCAAAAGGGTGTTGAAGTGGATTCTACAATCACGTATGATGCATTTATAGAATTTATCTACAAAGTTTTCAAGTGTAATGCATCAGAATACAGTTTAATTATCCAGGTTAAATACCATAGGACGAAGAGTCATTTATTCTATTAGTGGAGGATGATGATGATGTTCGATTTTTGCTTCATGAATCTACTCACAGCAGACCGCCGATATATGTAAGTGTTGAGAAAATCCAACAAAAAACAATAGGATCATTTACAACAACTGTCTTCCTAGATAACATGAAAAAACACATGGCAGTATTATGATAACAACGGTAACGGTGCTAAGACGATATCATGTACTGTTGATGCTATAAACACTTATGATCCTATAAACACTTCTGATGCCCTAAACCCTCTTGATGCCCTTAACTCTCCTAATGTTCTTTTTGCGAGTGGTGAGACTAATCCAATCGAAAAAGAACACACAGTTGAAAATGTACAAAGTTTTTCCAGTAGTTGATAGTTTGGAGGCAATAGTGGACAGTTTGGAGGTAGTAGTAGACAGTTTGGAGAACAATCAACTACTCCTAACGTACCTATGAGTAGTGGTTGTAGACCAGTGGACTAGGTAATCCAATCATCTGCTGGATCAAACTTGGACACAAACATTCATAAGAGACAGATCTTCTTCAGCAAAAGTGATGTTAAGATGAGGCTGTCAATGTTGGCAATCAAGAATAACTTTGAGATTCGGGTTAGAAAATCTAAGAAAATTTTGTATAGTGTGCAATGTATACATCCTTCTTGCAAATGGGTTGTTCGAGCAACTAAAACGAAAGGGTGTGACATATTTATATAGTGTACAATTAATACATCCAAGTGTATGATCGAGCAAACGTGTTCAATTGAGGTGTTGAATCACGATCACAGACAAGCAAGTGCATTTGTCATTGACATTTAATCAAAGATAAGTTTGAAGTTGGTCGTGGTGATTGTTCGCGTCATATTATAGACGACATGCGTCAACAATTTGGAGTAAATATCAGTTATGACAAGGCATGGCGTGCTAGAAAAACTGCCTTTGCCCTTGCAAGGGAGATTCTCGAGGAATCATATGCATTGTTGCATGCGTACAGGGAATCTTTAAAGATAGAAAATCTCGAAATCGTATTTGAGATCAAGCTTGAGGACAACGTAAACTTTAAGTATGTGTTTATGGCATTGGGTCCGAGCTTGCGAGGATTTAGTTTTTGTCGCTCTGTTATTATTGTGGATGGTATCCATTTAAAGGATAAGTATGGGAGAACCATGTTGGTGGGTGTGGCTATGGATGAAGACAACAATTTATACCCGTTGGCATATGCCATCGTTGATAGCGAGAACAATGATTCTTGGACGTGGTTCATACCTCATTTGAAATCTGCAATTGGCGAATGTCATGATCTAGTTTTTATTTCATATCAACATCCGTCCATTTCGAATTCTATTGAAGCAGTATTTCCCATGGCATACCATGCTATGTGTACTTTCCATTTAAAAAGGAATGTGGAAAAATATTTCAACACTACTACAAAAAAGACTTTACTTGACACTTTCAAATTTACTATTCTTGACGGTTTTGTATAAAACCGTCAAGTAAAGTTAAAAACCGTCAAGAATAAACAAAAGAGAAAAAATTAGAATTTTTTGCTGATTTTTTTTCAATACTTGACGGTTTTTACCTGTCAAGTTTATTGTGTTTTTACTTAACTGATTTTAACCATCAAGTAATAGAGTTAAATTATAAAAAAAAAATATTTGGGCGCCCATTCCATCCTAAAAAATGCGTCTTCTCTCTCCCTCTCTTTCCCAAAATCGTGAAACTCCCTTTCTTTTCTCTCTCATTTTTCTCTTCGTCTTTCTTTTCCCTTTTCCTCCCTTCAAAATCTTTCGTCTGCGCAAAGTGAAGAACGACGCCAATGATCTCTTTGCACCACAAGCGCCGGCCAACTACACCTGGAGCGCCGACCACCTACACCGAAGCGTCGGCCACCTAAACCCAAAACGTCGTCGGTATTTTCGTTCTTTAGCCCTAATTTGTTTCTCAACCGTTCACCACTCTGATTTCTTTCTTATTTCCAGGGACGATGAGGGAGGAGTTTACGTTTAGGGAAGTAGAGAGATTGCGTTTAGGGAAGTAGAGACGAGGACTAGGGTTTATGGAGAATCGGTGTCGTTAGTGCTCGACGTCGTAGAGAGAAATTTTGAGGTAATAACTCGTAAGTTGGATGTTGGGAAGAA
>JBBPDJ010000008.1:7403913-7463648 GCA_037974625.1 Cucumis cinereus | reverse complement strand
AAGATAACCAATATTTATTTTACAGATTATAATTTGGACTATAATAATCTGCACCTCAAACACATACTATAATAACCAAGACTATAGTACTCTGCACCCCAAATACAAATTATTATAACCCAGACTATAATACTCTGCACCCCAAACACAGAGTATAATAACACACAGACTATTATAACCCACAGACTATAATAACACACAGACTATTATAACCCACAGACTATAATAACACACAGACTATTCTTTGCCTTGTGCTACACGTTGATGTCGACCATGCCACATTGTGATATACTCGTCATGGATTTTACGTCAATCTTGATCGTGTTTACCCTCTTAGATCAATTTGGTGTAATGTCGGGTCTGTATAGCACAACGATGGCACAGTTTGATGCATAACGAACTGTCGTAATACGCGATCTGGTGAATGCCACTCTACGATATGGAAACATATCAGAGGGCCAAAATATGTCCAAATTTGTTGACCATTATAACATCGTGCAGGTAGTAAAGTCATCATACCATGTGTGTACGGTGTCCAATTAATCTGTAAAACAGAAAAAGACGAACATAAGCATACAACAAAAAATATGCATTATTCATTTAGATATGTTACCATACCTGAGTGTGCATCAATCGGTCAAATATTTGTCGATATGTTAACAACATATTTGCTGATTGTTCTGATGCTGGTAGGACACCACCCCATCTACATATTTTTTAAAAAATATTAATATGTAATTAAAGAAAATTATTAAAAATAAATTTCTAAATAAAATAGTACCTGGAGCTCAGTGGACGATCACGTTGGGTCTGTAATGCAATTTGTGGTGCTACAATATTAAATCTATCATATGCCCACACTTGCAACAATATTAATGACCCAACTATTTTCAATGATTGTGCATTACTAGCTCGACAAATTTCCCTATATAACCATGCAAGACATGCAACGCTCAGTACGTACCCGCTTCACTGAAATTTCCTAGAAGCGACAAAAAACATGCAATGTACCAAAGTGTTTGACTTGTCGGCAAACAAAAGGCTTCCAATAAGTTGCATGATATAAGCACGAGCATATCTGTAGACACTAACAACGTCGGCATCGGGTGCTAATTCAGTGAACTGTTCTGCTAACCATGGAAGACTTATTCTTTGACCTTTCATATCAGGTGGTAGAACTCCCAAGAAATCTTCACAAACGTGTTTCCAATTATAGATCAACGATCCTGTAACAGGCTCTCTGTCCATAGGTAGTCCTAATTGGATCGCAACATCTTGTAGAGTGATGGTGCACTCCCCACAAGGCATATGAAATGTGTGGGTCTCAGTCTCAAACGCTCCACCAAAGCAGTAATGAGGTGTCAATCTAATTGGACAAATCCTATTTGGGAAACCCCAAGAAATCCAACAGCTTCTACGTACTGCGCAATACGTTGGTCAAGTGGGATAGTATATTGGGATGTTGTCTCTCTCCTTCGACAACTAAGAACAACCGTAGAGGAAGTCTCCCATACAGATTGTGAGCGATGAGACTGTTGTTGATACAACTGCATAGCATTAATAGGTCCAGGTTCCATCGTGCAAAATCCTTTTATTTCTTAGGATGGAGGCAAACTTTAAGTGTCTAATCCCAATCTTTATTTGTTTAAAAATTTAATTATCAATATATAAAACCCAAACATAAACAATCAAATTAAATTTATAACGTTTTATTTTTTAATGATAAATTTACATTTTATTCATACAAAAGAAATAAACTATTAAACTTATTTTATAAACTATAGAATTTACAATTTTTTTAGACATAAACATTTTATACATTTTATAGTAAAAACTAGAACAAAAAATAGAGTAACATTTTATACATACAACTAAATACTATATAACACAAATAGATTATCAATAAAAAGATCTACACATAGACATTCATAGTAAAAAATCTATAAAACTCAAATAAATTACCATTTACATTTATAAAAAAAATGTCCAAGAAAGACAAGAATCAAACCTTTATGAATGGCGGCGGCGACGGCAGGGACAACGACGATGCAATGGTAGGATGACGACGGTGATGGAAGGCAGAGGGATCACAAGTTTTTTTTTTTTTTGAAAGGGAAGGTAGAATAAGGATGGGGATGGGGATGCTGTTTAGGGTTTTAAATTAAGGGAGTCGTGTAACCGGTACACGACTCTCTCGAAGTTGTGTATCCGGTACACGACTCCCTCGACTTTGTGCATGACGGACAGTTTGACAGTCAACACTGCCACGCTACTCCGCGTTGACTCCACCCTGCAGACGTGTCAGTAATGTCGTGGACGGTGTCCACGACTTCAACAGCTAGTCGTGTATCGGGTACATGACTTCACAACACTACTTTTGACAATATTTTCCACTCAACCCTACTTTAAAAAAAAAATAAAAAATTTCCGTTTTCATACTTAATTTCAGAAATCAAATACAGACATCTTATTTTAAAAAATCTATAAAACCATTTCTATCGAAAACAATCAATAGTCGCTGAACTCTCAACTCGTCCGAGTGCGAAACACCCTCTTTGTTGTTTATCATCTCATCGACAATCCCGCCTTTTTATTACTCAACACTTCACTTCCCATTTTCCCCCTCCCTCTTCATTCTCGCTGTTTCTTATCCAAATTTCTCGGCAGCCATTAATGTCCAAATTCCTGCTCTCTCACGCTCACCTTCTCACCCTTCCCTACAATCACCATTCCTTTTCTCTCAACCATGGGCTCCTCCCCATTCGCTCAGTCCTCTCTGCTCCAGACAAGCGAGGTAGAAAGAAGCGGCAGTCTCGCCACCAACAACAATTGCAACCAAAGGACCATGATTCTACTTCACTTGAGAACTCCCTCCGCTTCACTTTCATGGAGGAACTCATGGGCCGCGCTAGAAACCACGACCCACTTGGTGTTTCTGATGTCATTTACGATATGGTTGCTGCTGGATTGAGCCCTGGACCTCGCTCCTTCCATGGATTAGTTGTTTCTCATACTCTCAATGGTGATACTGAGGGAGCGGTGAGAACTCACAACCTCTCTCTCTCTCTCTCTCTCTCTAATTGTGTGTTTGTTTGTAAATTTGTTGTTAATGTTGTTCTTGGTTCTGGTGTGTTTTTAGGCAATGTAGTCAAATTGTATACGTGCAATTGAAGGTCTAGTGCTTAAACTTATTCCCCATTCCTTCCTTTTTCGTTATCGGATGTTTTGAAGTATAGGCTCTCTAACCCTTGTTTTCTCTTTCCTGTTCGAAAAACTTATCTCATCGGTATCATATTCGATGATGAAGTTTTCTCCTCTAGTATGCGTGTGGGTGTCTATCCTTTCATTGAATCAGGTGTATCTGTACTTTGTGCTCCATCCACTGTCTTGTAGACGTGTAGGATACATTTTTGTCCTGACAAAGTAAAACTTGTTTTGGTCCCTTTGTAATTTTTGTTCACAAATTTCCAGATAGATATGTATTTTTCTAAATCTTATGGGTATGCTGCATGTAGATGCAATCTCTGAGAAGGGAATTAAGTGCTGGACTTCGTCCTCTCCATGAAACGTTTGTTGCATTAGTTCGGTTATTTGGCTCCAAGGGTCTTGCTAATAGAGGCTTAGAAATCCTTGCTGCCATGGAGAAATTGAATTATGACATCCGTCAAGCATGGCTCATTCTTACTGGTATACTAGCTTGGACTTCCTGTTGCAAATGCTCCTAATAAATACATTTTAGTTATGCTTATATTTATGTTTTAGTTGCTTGAATTATTTTGACTAGAGGAACTCGTAAGGAACAAATATTTAGAAGACGCCAATAAAGTGTTCTTAAAGGGTGCCAAAGGGGGTCTTAGAGCCACTGACAAAATTTATGATCTTCTGATTGAGGAAGATTGTAAAGCTGGAGATCATTCAAATGCCTTAGAGATCTCATATGAAATGGAGGCTGCTGGGCGGATGGCAACGACCTTCCATTTCAATTGCCTTCTTAGTGTCCAGGTAATGTTTCTTACTATTGGATAATTTAATGCATGTCTTTAAAAATGCAGGTACAGTGATTTGAGGCTTATGTTTTTAATTAAGCAAGGTAAAAAGTGAACCTTATTACAATGGTTCTGGTAGTGTGCTAATATTTCTATATGTACGTTCTTCTAGGCTTTACTAATTAAGCTTCCATTGGTTGGTGTTGGTGTCTAGCAATAAGAATTTTTGATATTCAAATGTGTTACTTTGCTCTCTTGGACTCTGACATTTGTAAAACGCAAGGATGATATTTATTTCTTCTTCTTTTTAACTATGTGATTACCTGTATGCCTCTTCCTTCTTCCCTCTTCCCTTTCTTCTTGTGTGCCGAGGGGTATCACTATAGGCAACAGGGAATTAATTATTAAATGTGGGCTCACTTTTGTCCTTGCTTGAGGCCGTTATTTTAGACAGGGGAGAAAGGATTTTAAGGTGTAGATTCCCAATTTTTTGTAGGCTTATCGATCTTTCTCCTGTAGGCAAGTGAGTTTTTTCAGCTCAATAGAGGATTAAGATCCCTAAGAAAGTTAAGTTCTTTCTTAACAAGTCTTACATGAAAGAAAAGTTAGCACTTTGAATCACCTTGTGAGGAAGATGTCCTCATGGGTCCATCTTTTAATCACATTCTTTAGAGATGTGAGTTTGTGAAAGGCGTGAGGAGTGACTTCTTTTAGAATTTGGTTCCTCGTTAGCATGGCACAAAGATATAATCAGGAAGTCTCTTCCTTATCCACCCGGGTGTGCAAGATCTTGGTATTCAGTTCCTTGTTAGATTTCAGGCTTTTATTTATTTATTCTAGGTTCTATTTTGTATAGTTGCAATCCTTTCTTTTAGTTGGGCTCTTGTTTTTGTGGTTTTTTTTTTTTTGTATAACCCATGTATTCTTTCATTTTTATTTCAATGAAAGTTATTATGTATAAAAAAAGTATTTTCCCCCATTTTTTTTTGATGAAAAATGCTGGTTTTATTGAAAACAAATGAAAAAAGGGCATTAAAAAGAAAAGTCCAAAAAAAAGGAGCCAATTGTAATGATTTGGTCCCCTTCATGAGAAATCCTAATTATTGGGGATTTCTACTGTATGTAGATCTAATAATCATTTGGAGACTAGATGTATTTTTTTTTGTTGTTGATAGAGATGACGACTTTCATTGAGATAAAAATGAAAGCATACAAGGACATACAAAACCAAACCCTCAGAAGAGAGAGGAATTCCTATAGAAAAATGGACTTCAACTAAACAAACCTGTTGAAACCGATACAATAGGTTTTTCTAACCGAAGCCCAAAGATAAACGTGGTATCTAACGAGGGACCAAACCTCAAAAGAGTTCCTCTTGAGCTCCTTAAACATCCAGGTAATTTGTGCTTCCCACAAGACCCAAAAAACAATACACATTTTGCTGTCCATAAAAAGCACCCCTATGCTGAGTATGTGAGAACCCGAACGTTTGGAAGAAATAATCCCTTATGGCTATCCATTAATTTATAATTAATTTAATATAAGGAAAATTATTTTAAATGATAAAATTGCTGATATTTACAAATCTAGCAAAATTTTATAGCATATTTGCAATAGACTACTATCTGTGTTTATCTGTGCATATAAATTATTGCGCAAGTGCCCTTAACAAAGCCCACCTTGCCACTTAAAGCAAGCCTAATTGTTTACATTTTTTTTTTGAATTTTATGGAATAAACAAAGAAATCGATATCTACATCTTTACATTCCCATTTTTCCCTTACATCTTTGATTTCCTTTCTTTTTAATAATAGTTTCTATTTTGTGCTTCGTTACAATTTACAACTATGTAGGTCGAAGTAGTTACATGTGAAGTGGTGTATAGTTTTGTGTAGGTGTGATATAGACCGTAGATGTAAAGCATCACGATCTAACGGTGGAGATCGTTGTTATTAAGATTTGTATTAGTTACAACTATTCATGTCAAAATGGTTACACGACTAAGTGATGCAATAGGATTAGAGTGATTTAGGGTATGTTGATCAAATCCTTGATTGATTAGAATTGGAATTAGTTTCCTTGATTGATTAGGATTAGGTTGGGATTAGTTTCCTTGATTCATTAGGATTATGATTAGTTTTCTTTTCAATAAAGTAATTATCTTATTGTAGTGATAACTTTTGATTCATAGTAAAGACTTCATTTTATTATTGGAGATTTCTCTCATTTATCCTTTAAGCTACATCACTAGGTGGTATATCCTTTTGTCTTTTGTGTTTGAGTGTGATCTAGATTATAGACATGAAACTTCATGATCTACCGTGGAGTTATGTTTGAAGTTGGATGGCTAGCCACGTTCTTTGACCTTTAAAATTTTGTAAATTCCTATTTCGTCACTCTTCAAATAGTTATAACTATTCAAGTTGAACAATTTAAAAGACTACTTTTATGATGTAATTAATAAAACTAATGTTTTTCAAAGCTCAAACCACAATAAAGCGCAATAGTCTTCTGGGGCTTAAGCGCCAGATGCAAAACAAATGTGGGGGATTTTTTTTGTTTTTGCTTTTTTTTTAGTGAGGTGCAATATATATAAAAGTACTATATCAAGAAGAGAAAGCATAGTTGTGGTGGAAATTTGTAAAAAAAAGACCCTTAAACTCAAGAAATTTTACACTTTAGGCTCAGTAAATTTGATTTTTTAGTTATTTTTTTTGAAACGGAAACGGTAATATATATTGATAATAAAATAGCTTGAGTACAAAAGGATTATACTACAAGCTAAATAGACAAGTAGAAAAGTAGGATCAGCAGGTGCACTCGGACATCTCAACTAGGTTGACACCCCCATAGCGCCCTCATCATATCCAAACAAAGTAAAGGAAGACAAAGTAGATATGTCTCCCTTCTAACTATTTTAAGAATAGACAATAATCGAAAGCAAGGAAATGAAAGTTACAATAATCCAAAACATAACAACACAAAACTAAGCCAAAACAGAATAGAGTAAATTAATGCAGAATGGTAATATATTCTTCAAAGCCCTGGCTGTTAAGAATCTCAAGGAGGATGAATGAAAGCATGTCAGTTTAGAATGATGTCTTGAATAGAAAAATCTCTGAACTTTTTGTTTATGGAGCACCAAGAGGATGCATTCAATTGAGCTACCTCAAATCTATCAAACCAAGAAGAAGCTTTGTTGTGGAAGACCCTTTGGTTTCTTTCAAACCATAATTCTGTCAAAAGAGCTTTTACTGCATTTTCCCATACCAACAAGGTAATATTCTTAAATTTTGGCCCAGCTAGCAACTGAATAATATCGTTTTTGCAGTCCTTATCAAAACACCAACCTAAGTTAAAGATCTGTAGGAGCTTATTCCAACACTTGGCTGCGAAAGATCAGTTGAATAAGAGGTGCTGCAAATCTTCTTGGTGACTCAGGTATAAGGGACAAACGCGAGGAGAAATGTAATGATTGGAGAGTTTCTTGTGTAAAATTGCAGCACAGTTTAAATTCCCATAAATCATAACCCAAATTGATATATTAATTCTTTTTGGGCTTTTGGTCTTCCAAAGATATTTCACCAAATGATCCTCTAAAGGGGTTGCTGGAGTAAGGTGCTTGGATAAGGATTTAATCGTAAAGGACCCTTTTGATTCCAAAGTCCAGATTCTCCCATCATCCCAGTTGGATGGCCTGATGTCAAACAAGAGTCCTATGAGAAGCTGGAAATCTGAAACTTTTTTCTCTTTAAGTGGTCTTCTGAAGTTTAAGGACCAAGAAGCCGTTGAGCTATCCCAATGGTCGAAGATTGAGCCTTTAGGAAGTTGGGAGAGTTTAAATAAGCAAGGGAATCTGGTCTTCAAATCAATGTTATCTTGCCAAACATCTAACCAAAAATGGATTCTATCCCCTCTTCCTAATTTAAAAGTAGCCAAGGCTTCAACCTTTCGCGATTGTCTTGAAATACTTATCCAAGGGCTTAAAAAACTTGCTATTTTTTTGTTCTTAGTATGCCAATGAAAGGTGCTGGATCCATGAATGCTTTGGATGACTTTACACCAATAAGGTTGCTAACTTTGTGAAAACCTCCAACCCCACTTAGCAAGAAGAGCCAGGTTTTTGAATTTTAAGTTGCCTAACCCGAGGCCTCCTTCCCGGATTGCTTTAGAGACTAAATCCCATTTTGCAAGATGATTTAGATTGCTGCCATTGTGACCTTTCCAGAAAAAATTCCTCATTGTTCTTTCGATGGATTTAGCAACTTTGTCAGATATAAGGAAAATTGACATATAATATGTTGGAATGTGAGATAGAACAGAAGAGCAGAGAGTTGATCTTCCTCCTCTTGAAAGGTTAAAACGCTTCCGTTTATCAAGCTTCTTCTGAATTTTGTCAAGGACCGACTGCTAAAAGTAAGAAGATTTTGGGTAACCACCCAAGGGAAGACCTAAGTATGTAATGGGGAGAACTTCAACCTTGCAGGTGAGCATGGAGGCTGCTCTTCAATATTGAGGCCACAAATAGAAGATTTCTCCCAATTAATTCTTTCGCCCAGAACACCATTCATAGAGGTCAAGAGTATTTTTGAGGTTCCCCAACATGGCATCCTCAAACTTACAGAATATAATCATGTCATCTGCAAACTGTAAGAGAGGAACATGCATCTTGTCCGTTCCCACTTTGAAGCCTTCATATAATCCTTTCGCGTATAAGTTAGAAATCATGTTGCTTAGGACTTCACTTACTAGAAGGAAAAGGAAAGGAGAGAGAGGGTCCCCTTGCCTTAATCCTCTAGTAGCGCTGATTCTCCCTCTTGGTCTTCCATTGATAAACACAGAATACTTTGGAGTTGAGATGCAGCCCATGATCCATTCCATCCATTTTTCATCAAAATTCTTTTGTTTCAAGACTTTCTTTAGAAATCCCCAATCAACTCTATCAAAGGCCTCTTCTAAATCCAGCTTGATTATCCACCCTTTCTTCTTTTTGGATCAATAGTCTTCTACCACTTCATTGGCTATCAAGATTGGATCAAGGATTTGGCGCCCTTCCAAGAAGGCACTTTGGATGGTATCAATAACACTGGGCAATACTGATTTGAGCCTTTCAGCCAAGACTTTTGCTACTAGTTTGTACAGAAAGGTAGTAAGACTAATGGGGCGAGAATCTCTTACTCTTATGGCATCCTCCTTTTTCTTGATCAAACAAATGAAATTTTCTTTAACACAAGCATTCAGTTTGCCGTTCACATAAAATTCCTTGAAGAAAATCAGAATATCATCTTTGAGAAGGTCCCAAAATTTAATTAAGAATTCCACAGCATATCCATCCGGACTCGGAGCTTTATTTCTTCCCATAGACTTTAGAGCCACATGATTTTCCGTGGAGCTAAACTGGGAGATCAGATTTTGGTTTTGAGTTTCAGTGACTACTTCCCATTCAATTGAGCAAGGAAAGGCTCCAATTGCTCATCCTTCGCATACAAGTTACTGTAGAAGTCCAGAATAAGGCGTTCTATGTCAGCAGGGGAAGATGTTGGAATACCGCCATCATTAATGAGTTCTAGAATCAAGTTTCTTCTCTTTTTTGTTGCCAGGAATCTATGAAAAAAGCTGGTGTTCTCATCACCCAACTCCAGCCAATTCAATTTACTTTTCTGCATTAAATCTCTTTCTTCCCTTCTGTATAATTCCATCAATTCTGCCTTCTTGGATAATAGAAGGATGTGATCCACAATTAGTTTCTCGGGCTGGTCTATCATGCTTTCTTCATTGTTTATATCATTAATCAAGGACAACTCCTGATTTTTCTGAGAAGATAAATATTCTTTATGCCACCCTTTGATCTGGTCTTTGATTTCCTTTAGTTTGTTGGATAGGACAAAGCCCATCCATCCCGTAGGGGAGGCAATGAAAAGTGAATTTTTAATAATTGGACAGCAATGTTTGTTTAGTAACCAACTGTTACTAAATCGGAAGGGGGATGATCCCCATTCGAAAGCTCCTGCTTCAAGTAAAATTGGAAAATGATGAGAATGTAGTCTTACTTGTCGAATGGCCCTTGAGTTAGCAAAAACCTCGTCCCAATCACTGAACTAAAAATCTGTCAAATAGTGATCTTGAAACTAAAGATTCTTCTCTTGACCAAGTAAATTTCCCATTCAGTAAGGGGATTTCTATGAGGTGACACTCTTCAATAAATTTATTAAACTTCCTTATTCCTCTTGTCATCCTTCCTTCAGGGAACCGTTCGTTCACCGTTCTAGTCATGTTGAAGTCCCCTTCTACACACCAGACTTCTGAACAGTACCCACTGACTGCTGCTAATTTAGGCCAAATTCTCTTCCTTTCTCTGTGTAGTCTGATGGCCCATAGACATTAGTCACCCAACAAAAGATGTTGCATAGAGTTTTACATTTGATTGATAGAGAAAACTCTCCTTTCAAAACTTTCACTACTGTGATTTTGCATTCATCCCACATGGTCAGAAGGCCTCCTGATTTTCCGAGGGATTGTAGAAAATGCCAGCCAATTTCTTTAGAGCTCCAGATAGCTTTAATTATATCAAGGTCTATTTCTTCTTGTTTTGTTTTCTGAATTAAGACTAGGTTCGGATTGCAACTAGCGATGAGATTTTTGATTGCAAGTTGCTTTGATGGATCGAGAATTCTCCATGTGTTCCAAGAAAGGATTTTCATTATTCACAGTCTAGCTCCATGAAAATTTGTTTATATTAGGTTGATGCCACTGGTCACAACAAAAGATTTCAAATGTTGAGGGATGTTACTCTTATCTTCGTTTTCAACTTCTTTTCTTCCTGAGGAGAGAAATAGGTTTGCAAGCTCAATACCTATTAAATCAATGTCATCCTCCTCTTTAGAAATTGGTGACTTCCGTTGAAAAGAAAATTTACGGTTTATGGATTATTATTATTTTTCATTATTATTTTCCGTTTTGGTATTTTCCATTTATGGATTTTGCTTTTGTGGTTTCTTTTAGGTCTATTTATTTCCTATGTAAAAGATCATTATGTACTCTGAATTATTATGATTATTCAATAATATAGAAATTCCAACATGGTATCAGAGCTTTAGGTTTTGTCTCGTTGAACCCTAGCCGCCATATTCTATCCGTTCTCTGCCTCCGTCGATCGTCGGTGGAGGCAGACCTGTCGCCCATTAGAGCTTTTAGTATAGTTGTTCGGCCGCATCTCAGTCGCCTGTCGCACTCTTCTAACCCAAATTAGTCTTGTGCAAACGGTGCAAGATAACCTTAGTTCTTGCACCAGCCCCGCCTCAACCACAGTTGCCACCGCCACTGAAACCTCCGCTGTCATCAAAACCACAGTCGTCGTCGCCGTCGCGCGGTGAAGTCGCACGGTCAGATTTGTGTCCGCAGTCTTTGTTATGTTTTCAAATCAGTAGTTCATTGGTTTCGTTATAGATCTTTCTATGAGGATCTTTGTTCTTGCCCAGAAGATCTTGTTTCGTTCTTCATAGGTGTGTTATAGATCTCTGTACGAGGATCTATATATGTTTCTCCCCCAAAAGTTCTTGGTTTCGTTCTTCGTGGGTTTCTGTTGCCTAGAAGCTCTTGTTTTGTTCTTCGTAGGTTTTGTTATAGATCTCTAAATGAGGATCTATGTTTCTACCCCAGAAGTTCTTGGTTTTGTTCTTCGTGGGTTTGTGTTTGCCTAGAAGTTCTTGTTTTCGTTCTTCGTGGGTTTTTTAGTTATATCCCAGATTTGCTGATTTGATTCGGAAGTTTTCTTCCCAAACTCAAGTTGTTCGTGATTTTATCACCTTGAGTTTGAGGAAGGGTGTCGAAAGAAAAATTAGGGTTTATGGATTATTATTATTTTCCATTATTATTTTTCTTTTTGGTATTTTCCATTTATGAATTTTTCTTTTGTGGTTTCTTTGAGATCTATTTATTCCCTATGTAAAAGATCATTATGTACTCTGAATTATTATGATTATTCAATAATATAGAAATTCCAACAACTCCCAAAAGATCTGGGTTGATCATAATTGTCCATACATTGCAGTAGGATGTGAAGCCTTTTCTGTAAACCCTTGGATAAAACTTTTTCTTGAAAGATGGTGTGGATGGCTCAAAGGAATTGGCCGTCATTTTTCTCTTTCTTTTGGGAATTGGGATATCGGGAAATAACTGTTGGACCTTGGAAATATTGAGAATTATTAATGCTTGCTGTGGTAGGTGTGTGACCCTTCAACAGATCTTTTGTCAACAGAATACCTTCGGTGAATTTGAATTTTTTCGGCTGGCCACCTTCAGGATTTATTTTTTGAGCTTTGATAGCTTCTTGTGGATTCCTGAAAATTGAAGGCTGATAAAGCTTAATAAAATTCCGATCCTCAGATAGTGTATCCATTGGAATTCCTTCATCTGTAGCTACTGATTGAACTCTGCAAATGTCAATTGGATTAGTGAAAATATTGAAAGAAAGTTCTTTCATGAGTGAAGTTACAGCTTCCAACAGCTCAATATCACCGAAGTTTAGAAAATAATTTCCCCTATTGGCACTTGAAATATCAATTGTAGCTGTTAGAAATCTGCATCGTTTTCGTCGAACTTTGGTTCGAGCTTTCGAACAGTTAATTAAATTGAGAGTATCCAAGACACTGCTTTCCAGGCCACCAAAATGACCTCCAATAATTTCAAATATTTCCTTTCTCCACAGGTCTAATGGAAGGTTTTTGATTGATATCCAACCCCCGAAGCCTTTGATCCAAGACGGTCTACTATGTTTGAACTTATCCCATTTTCAAGCATAGGATGGAATTGTCCACACTTCATCCACTTCTCCTTGTTTTGAACAATATAATCAATTTTGCCCTGTGTGACCTTAACAATGGCTTTGCTTGCAAATAGCGGGTTTAATAGAAATTTCATCTGAAATGAGGCTTCCAGAGCATGGGAGATATCCTTCCACTCATAAAAAATAATCAATTTGGTGATCACCCATAGGTTGCTAAAATCTTCTTGAAATATTTCTGTGGACTTACGAACCCAGTGCTGCTGTGAAGATTGAAGTGATGGAGGAGTAACAGAGTGATGACCAGGAGGGTTTCTGTATGGCTTACGTTGGTTGAAGAGTGTATTCTCCTGGGAGGAATAAAGGCTGGATGACTTTACCTTGTCAGCATAGCTGCGACCTGAGTGAACTGAAAGAGGACCTTGAGCATTTTTAAATTCAAAGGTTGAATGAAATGAGGAATACCATTGTTCATATTCATGAATTTTGAGGAAGGATTCCATCATCTTTAGGAATGAAATCCAACCTTGCTTTGCAACTCCAGAGAACATGTGGATGAAGGATTGGGAGTCCGAAGATTTTCTTGCAACACAACGGACTATCCATCCGGAATGGGCTTTGAACTTAGACAATCTAGTTGAACCGCTGTCATCATATCCATTTTGGAGGAAGTACTTGTACTCCTCTAATTGAATGATTCTTGATAAAGCTTCAATGAACCATAGCAGTTGGGATTTCGAAACTTGAAGAATATTTTTAAAATCCATATCTTCGATGTTGAAGAAGCCCTTTTCAAACCAAATACAGTAGTAGGAGTCAACAATTTTGCAGCTCTTAACTTTCATAACTTCACTGGAGAAGAGGTCAGTTGGGACTTGGACAAGAAGGGGAGAGGAGGAAGGAGAGAAAGGAAGGAAGAGAGAGTACGGAGAAAAGAAGGAGAGAGAACTTACCCTTTCCTTATTTTTTATTTATTAAAGAAGGAAAAACCCTATTTATTACTATTTTTGAAATAATAAAAAATCCCAAAGGCCGGCTTTGAGCCTTGGGGCTTCACAAAAGGCTCACGCCTGATGCTTTATTTTGTGAGCCTTGCTTTGATAAAGGCAAGGTGCTAGTCCATGCCTTGAGCCTAAGCGGGCGCTCTGGAGGGCTTTCTAAAGCTTTGTAAATTTCATGTGCATCACATGTGTTATGTCTATTGTTCTTAAAATATGTTAATTTTTTTCTTCAATCTCTCATATACGCTTTAATTTCTTAAACATTTCATCATTTTATGATTCATAATATTATATTTCTTTGTATATACAAAATTTATGAATATATTCCTATTAAGCATTTCACAATGTGCTCATGCGTAAGCCTTAGAGGACTATTATGATTTAGAACGCCACTAGAGGATTTTTAAACCTGTATATTCTTGTACAATGACTATGTAATGGATGATATTTATTTCCTCAATGCTAGTAAATTATGAAGTATATAATTATTCTCCATTTGTGTGTGAAGACTTGCAATCTGTTAGAAAGATCAACTGATATGATTTATTTACTTGTTTAGGCTACTTGTGGAATACCTGAAATTGCTTTCTCAACATTTGAGAACATGGAATATGGAGAAGGTTAACATTTTATTTTCCTTTCCTCATGTCTTTGTTTGATATTCTCAATAATGCTTGAATAATCTATATTTCCTAGTAGATAATCGTTCTTTGGTAGTGCGTGTATGTGCTTCTTCTCTTTTTATTTCTTTTCATATACTTCAAAATAATTATTTTTTTAAGAATGAATTTTGTGGTTTTTTAAATGAAAAATTGAGCTTTCATTAAAAATAAATGAAAGCTTACACGTGGAGTACCAAAATCAAATAAAATAAAATAAAAAAATAAAAAACAAAAGAACCCCGAGAAGATCCTACTAGAAGGGACTAGGCCCAATAACCTTAGGCACAAACCTTTGAACATGACCCAACATATTAACCCGGGCATGGAGAATTTACCATACAAAAGATTTAACCTTCTTTAATAATTTGATCTAGAAGACCAGAACAACTAAGATCGTCCCAAATCCATGACCTCCACATGTTACCAAGGCCTTTCTTGTTCAACACCCTATCCACAAAATCCCTGTCCACATGCAAAATCCCGTCCCTATGTAACAAGCTTGACATGATTAATAAGCCTTTTGAACTGCATCATATCAGCTTGTTGCATAGTTACTATAACACGTCCAGACCTAACTTATTTGGTAAGCATTGTGAGTCAGTTTATGATGTCACCCACAATGGAACATTGGGATGCAGTACAACGAATTCTTTGTTGAGCATTTAGTTAGTTAAATTTTGCTCATCAGTCATGCAGAGAAAGTGTGAAGTGTCCTTACCTGAAAAACAGTAAAATACCCAAGAACAATCCAGAATAATACACAACACAAGGGAAAACAGAGGCAACACTCTGTAAAATGTATTAAGATAGTGAAATACTGTTTCAGTAACACATAACTGAAATGCAAGACTTAACAATGTAATAAAAACTCAACCCAGCTCCTTAGAGAAGGCTGGAAACCTCTCCTATAAAAAGCCACAGCAGCCTTTTACCAAAATAAAACCTAACCTCACCAATCCCTAAACATTCTTTATTTATAACAACCTCCATGTGGGCCCTCAAGTGTAGGACAGGCTGTCCTATCCTAATATAATCCCCTTCCTACCCCTCCTTTTGTATGTATGGAATATTGGAGGCTTAACAATACCGCTCGGTTCGAAGTTCACCTTGTCCTCAAGGTGAAGGTGAGGAAATTGCTGATTCATTAAGGCAACCGATTCCCATGTAGCTTCACTATCCGGTAAGCCTTTCCACTTCACTAGCCATTCATTTCCTCCCTCTTCACTGTTCCAACGAACTCCCAAGGCGGTTTCCGGCTGTACCTGCAATTCAAAGTCCTTGGTGAGGGTTGGAGGGGCGTTCTGTACCTTGTGTGATTGTCCCAATTTCAACTTCAGCTGGGAGATGTGAAAAACATTGTGAATGGCAGCCTCCTGTGGGAGATCCAATCGATACGCCACTGCTCCTATTTTTTCTATCACCTTGTGGGGCCCATAAAATTTAGGGGACAATTTCTCGCATCTCTTTCTTGCCAAAGACCTTTGTCTATAAGGTCTCAGTTTCAGATACACCTCCTCTCCGACTTGAAACGATAATTCTCTTCGATGTCTATCGGCTTGTTTCTTCATTCTGTTTTGGGCCACAATTAAATTTTCCTTCAAAGCATCTATAGTTCGATCCCGTTCTTGAAGCAGCTGCTCCACACTGTTATTCACTGTTTTCTTTTCTCCATATGAGACCAATGGAGGTGGGGTTCGGCCATAGACTAGTTGAAAGGGAGTCGATTTGGTGGACGCATGAAAGGTGGTATTATACCATAGTTCTGCCCATGCTATACACTTGTTCCACTTGCCCGGCTGTTCATTGCAAAAATATCTCAAATACGTCTCTAAACACCGGTTTACTCTTTCGGTTTGGCCGTCGGTTTGGGGGTGATAAGCTGAACTTTTTTTCAACGCTGTCCCCATAGATGAGAAGAGTTCTTTCCAAAAGCTGCTCAAAAATATTTTATCCCTATCCGTCACTATGGACTTTGGAATTCCGTGCTTGCTTACCACTCTTTCTATAAATATTCCAGCCACTTGTTTGGCAGTAAATGGGTGTCTCAGCATGATGAAATGGCTAAACTTGCTCAATCTGTCCACAACCACCATGATTGAATCAAATCCACCCGCTTTCGGCAGTCCCTCAATAAAGTCCATCGTCCAATCTTCCAATATTTTCTCGGGTAGGGGCAGCGGCTGTAAGAGACCTGCAAGAGAAAGGGAATCCGTTTTGTTCCGTTGGCATACGTCACATTGCTCCACATACTTCTTGATTTCTGTTTTCATACCCGGCCAATATAATTCCCCGCTCATTCTTTTATATGTCCTCAAGAAGCCCGAATGACCCCCAAGAACTGAGTCATGAAAGGTGTGCAGAAGAGAGGGAATAAGAGAAGAGTGCTTCGAAATTACTAACCTTCCCTTGTACCATAACTTGTTGTCGCGCCAATGAAATGGTCCTTCCCCCTCTGGATTCCTCTTGATTGACTGTATTAGTTTTTGTAATTCTTCATCCTTCTCCACCTCTTGCAATGCTCTCTCAATATCAACTATGCCCGGTGTTGAAATGGAGGACAATTCAGCTGTATAGTTGATTCGTGACAATGCGTCGGCTGCCTTATTTTGTAATCCCGGTTGATAAAGATCTCAAAATCATAGCCCAACAGCTTCGTCAACCATTTTTGGAATTGGGGTTGCACTTCTCTTTGTTCAATGAGGAACTTGAGTGCCTTTTGGTCCGAGATGACAGTGAACTTCCTCCCCAGTAAGTAGTGTCTCCATTTCTGAACTGCCAACGCTACGGCCATCAACTCCCTCTCATAAATCGATTTTAGTTGGGCTCTTGGTGACAATTTCTGAGTGAAATAAGCAATGGGTTTAGAACCTTGCATCAGGACAACCCCTAAACCCAAGCCGGAAGCGTCTGTCTCTACCACAAAGGGTTGCGAAAAATCGGGCAGCGCTAAAACCGGAACTGAAATCATTGCTCTCTTCAGCTCCTCGAAGGCTTTGGTTGCCATTTCGTCCCATCTAAAAGCATTTTTCTGCAATAATCGTGTTAATGGACGGAAAATCTCACCGTATCCTTTCACAAAGCGACGATAGTAACCGGTGAGGCCCAAGAATCCTCTTAATTCAGATACATCTTTCGGAACTGGCCAGCTGACCATAGCTTGTATCTTCTCTCCATCCGCCTCCACACCCTCTCGGGAAATGACATGCCCCAAATATTGAATCCTCGAATGGCCGAAGACACACTTCCTTTGATTTGCATACAGCTGGTTGTCTTTCAGAATATTTAAAACCACTCCCAAATGTCTTTCGTGGGCATCGATGTCTTCACTGTACACCAAAATATCGTAAAAAAAAACCAAAACAAATCGACGAAGGAAGGGTCGAAAAACCTGATTCATTAGCGATTGGAAGGTAGTTGGAGCGTTGGTGAGGCCAAAAGGCATTACCAAAAACTCATAATGCCCTTCGTGTGTTCGGAATGCCGTCTTCTCAATATCTTCCTCTCTCATTCTTATTTGATGGTATCCTGAGCGCAAATCCAGCTTGGAAAAAACTGTCGCCCCATGTAACTCATCTAGCAACTCCTCTATGACCGGAATTGGGAACTTGTCCGCCACTGTTGCTTGGTTTAACTTGCGGTAGTCCACACAAAAACGCCATCCTCCATCTTTTTTTTCACTAATAACACAGGGCTTGAGAAAGGGCTTCTACTCGGGCGTATGATCCCCGCTTGTAACATTTCGGCCACTAATTTTTCGATTTCGGCTTTCTGAGTGTACCCATATTTATATGGGCGAACGTTAATTGGTCGTTGCCCTTCAACGGTCAAAATACGGTGGTCTACAGCTCGGGTTGGGGGAAGGCCTTTTGGAAGTTCAAACACATCATGGTATTGCCTAAGAAGTTCTCGTATCATGGGCAAGTCCTCTTCGTCCCCTTTGATCTCTGGTTCACTGTCACTGTCATTTTCTTCCTCACCCTTTAAATGCTGGATTTCGACTAAGAAACCTTGGTCTTCTTCTTCCCATGTCTTCGAGATAGTCTTGAAGGAGCATTCAGCCTTAGTGAGAGTTGGGTCGCCTTTGAGAATCACAGTTTTCTCTCCCTTCATAAACGCTACTGATTGTGATGGCCAATGAACCCCCATGAATCCTGTCGAGCATAACCAAGGCATTCCCAATATTATGTCCATGTTACCCAGTTCAATAGATAGAAAATCGACCCGGATGACTAGCTCAAGTAGTACGATTTCTACTCTCTTACAAATGCCGCAGCCCACCACCTTCGATCCATCCCCAATCGTGACCCCGAATTTAGTAATATGGTTCATCGGAAGTCCCAACTCCGATACTATCCTTCGGTGTGTGAAATTATGAGTCGCTCCGCTGTCAATTAAGAGGATTACCGTTTTCCCTTGGATTTTTCCCTTCAGTTTGATGGTTCCTTTTTCGTAAAAATTATCCAGTGATCTCAAAACTATTTTCGATTCCTCGAAAATCTCCAGATTTGTCAACTCCACCGTCTCTGTCGTTTCTGTTTCGGGCATCACCTCTTCGCTGTCTTCTTCTTCATTCATTATGAACGGCATAAGTTCTCTATTCTCCTTCAGTTTGCATTTATGTAGGTGTGACCATTTTTCGTTGCATCGGAAGCATAGCCCCTTATCGAGCCTCGCCCTGAACTCTCCGTCCGACAACCTTTTCACTGGCAGATCCTTTTTTTGAAAGTTCCCGCGTTTGGGAATAGTTATGTGCCTCACGGTCTTCTCGGGTTCTTTAATCCCTTTCCTCTCCGTAATTGCTTGACCTAATTTATCCTGATGGGCTTCCTTTCTACCCGGCCCATGGCCCCCCCATTCATTTAGGGCCAATTTTATGGCAATATTCCTATCATTTACCAGCTGTGCCTCTCTCATTCCTTCCTCCAAATTTCTGGGATGCCGACTCAGCACCTCTGCCTGCAGCTCCGGTTCCAGCCCCGTGATGAAAGCATCCATGAGCATGCTTTCGGCCATCTCCGGTAAAGGCGCGAAATAGTTCAAGAACTTCCTCACATAATCGGAATAAGTTCCCTCTTGTTGAATTCGAATGAGCCTTGCTCCCAACGTACCTTCTCCCGCCTGTCTAAAGTGTTCAAACATTCTAGTTTTCAAATCATCCCATGACAGAACCTTCTTTCTTTGATTACTCCATCTGAACCAATTGACTTCATCTTGAGCAAAACTTACCACAGCAACTTTGATTTTTTCTGCATCCGTGAGCTCATTGATTTCGAAATAATGTTCCGCTTGATATACCCATGTTTCCGGATTGTACCTGAGAAGACGGGCATCTCTAATTTCTTATATTTTCCCCGGTCGTTAGAACTGCTTCCCGGCGTGGTTATGATGTCTGATTCTTCCATTTTGCCTTTTAATTTATATTCAGATCCCTCTGAAGTCCCGACTCTTCCTTTTTCTTACCCGAACTACTCTCCTTCACGTCCTCTACTAATCTCTCCACACTACTTTTGAGAGCCAAGATCATCTCCTTGATACCTGACATTTCCCTCTCCTGATCCTCCATTCTTTCTTCTAACATTTTCTGAGCCATCGCTCTTGTTCTTGCCTGGATGGTTTACGGCTCTGATACCATTTTGTGAAGTGTCCTTACCTGAAAAACAGTAAAATACCCGAGAACAATCCAGAATAATACACAACACAAGGGAAAACAGAGGCAGCACTCTGTAAAATGTATTAAGATAGTGAAATACTGTTTCAATAACACACAACTGAAATGCAAGACTTAACAATGTAATAAAAACTCAACCCAGCTCCTTAGAGAAGGCTGGAAACCTCTCCTATAAAAAGCCACAGCAGCCTTTTACCAAAATAAAACCTAACCTCACCAATCCCTAAACATTCTTTATTTATAACAACCTCCATGTGGGCCCTCAAGTGTAGGACAGGCTGTCCTATCCTAATATAATCCCCTTCCTACCCCTCCTTTTGTATGTATGGAATATTGGAGGCTTAACAGAAAGCTCCCTTGAGTCCCCTCACCTGTTCACGTCCACTTTCTCTCTTTGTGAAATGGAAGGTGAAGATATCCGAAACCTCTTTTCCGAATGCTCTTACGTTGGTCATTGCTGGTGGAGATTATTCTCTTTCTTGAGAGTTGCTTGGGTCTTTGGTGGTGTATTTAGTGATAACGTTCTACAACTTTTAATTGTTCCTGTTCTAAAAGAAGGCCCTCAGTTGATTTGGATTAATGCCATTAACCCCTTGCTTGCTAAAATATGGTTCGAAGGGAATCAAAGGGTCTTCCTGGACAAAAAACTTAGGTGGTGGATCTTTGTGAAGTGCTCTTTTGAATTGCTTCAGAAGGAGCCCTTTGAAACATACCTCAATGCTCTGTTTCAACTTGATGAAGATTTGAAAGGAGAAGTGCCAGATGCTGAGAAGAGTTTGGTTTGCCCTTCATCAGTTCAGTCTTTTGGAATCCCGAATCACTTAATCAATACTAGCTACGTGCAGCTTAATTTTGGACTGAACCTTCCAATTATTGACAATGTAAGTTTTAGCCGTTTGGTCAACAATGAGAATTATTTCATGGAACATGAAACTTTTAAAGGATGCAAACAAAAGATTAGCCTTAAAAGGATTCTTGAAAAAACATAACCCAGATGTGGTTCTCATTCAAGAATCAAAGAATGAGGAGTTTGACATTAGTTTTATCAACTCGTTATGGAGTTCCAAAGATATAGGCTGGGATTTTGTGGAATCGTAGTTGTTGAATGCTCAACAAAGAATGCAACAAAATCATTGAAAGCGCCTGGTAGAGTTGCCATTCTGTTGGTTGGCCCGACTTTGTTCTCAGCGTTAAATTGAGCAAGGTGAAGGCTGCTGTGAAAGAGTGGTTTCCTGTCTTTCAAGTGAACCAAGAAAGGAAGGAGGATGATTTGATTAGGGAAATTGAATGATGGGATGCTTTGGCTGAATCAGTCCACTTTTCGGATGTTGAACAAGATGTTAGATTCTCTTTGAAGACTGATTTAATGGCATTGTACAGATTGGAGAAAATCAGTTAAATTCAGAAAAGTAAACTAAACTGGATTCAATTGGGATATGGAAACACTAGTTTTTTTCATCGATTCCTTGCTACAAAAAAAAAAAAAAAAAAAAAAAAAAGAAAAGAAAAGAAAGGAGAAATCTAATTACTGAGTTGGTTACTGACCAATGGTTTGGTGCTGACTTTCGAGGAAATATCCCCCGACTTTTAGTTGGTGTGCATTTAAAAAAAAACCCTCAATCGCTTTGGGTCAATGCGGTAAAGTTGCTTTTGGCAGAATTATGGTTCAAGAGGAATCAAAGGGTATTCCATGATAAATCCTTTGTTTGGTTTGATCGCTTTGAAGTTGCCTGCAAGAATGCCTCCTCATGGTGTTCCTTCTCCAAGCCTTTTGAATGTTACAACATTCAAGAAATCTACTCTTAAACTGGAGAGTTTTTATCTTTCCAGCTTAATTTACTTGTTTTGAGTTTAATCTCTTTTTGCACTTTTGTCTTAGGTCTTCTGTATGCTCTTTGTTGAAACACTTAAAAATGGGTAGTAAAAGTAATGTAATATTATTCCTCTATATTATTGAACCAAATACAAGGTCTTCTTATATAAAGAAAGACCAACAATAAATAAGGAAAAAATAGACATAAATGAAAAATAATATTACAAGAGAAGGAAATTCAACACTCCCCCCAAGCTGGTTTGTAGATATCATCCATAGCCAGCTTGCTAAGACATTTATCAAATTGTTTTTTCGAAAGACCTTTAGTTAGCATATCCGCTGTTTGTTCTGTCGTAGGAAGATAAGATATGCATATCACACTTGCATCAACCTTCTCCTTTATGAAATGCTTGTCAACTTCAATGTGCTTCATCCTATCATGTAGAACTGGATTATGAGTCCTAGCAATGGCAGCCTTATTATCACAATAAACTTGTATAGGTGTCTTTGGAGACACTTTCAGTTCTTCAAGGATCCTGTTAATCTATATGCCTTAAAAAATTCCATGGGCTAAGGCTCTAATTCTGCTTCAGCAAAACTTATGGCTGCTACATTTTGTTTTTTACTACGCCATGTAACTAAATTTCCTCCAACAAATGAACAATAGCCAGAAGTAGATCTTCTATCAGTAGTACTTCTAGCTCAATCAACATCAGTGTACACTTCAACTTTGAAAGTGATCATGTTTCTGAAACAATATACTTTTACCTGGATTTCCTTTCAAGTATCTCAAGAGTCTATACACTGCTTCGAAGTGAGTAGGTCTAGGTGAGTGCGTAAATTGACTCACCACATTTCAACAAAAGCTATATCTGGACGTGTGTGAGATAAATAGATCAATCTACCTACGAGCCTTTGGTATCTGCCATTTTCCTTGACTTCCTCACGATTTGCATCTTGTTTTTTTTATAAGAGACAAGTATATTAAGAAGGAACAAAAGAACAACCTAAAGGCAAAAGACGAGAAGGCCCTTTCTAAAGAAAACTAAAACAAAAGAGCTTTCCAATTGTTTATAATCATGAAAAGACTGTAATTACAAAAGAGTTTAGTGTGATTTTTACACCACCACGATGCTGTTTGTTGCACCACAATCCAAAAAGAATCAACCATATCATCAAACGTTCTTCTATTTCTCTTAAGCCAAATACACCAAAGAAGGGAGCGAACAACACAGCTCCATAGAATGTTTCCTTTAGGACCGAAAGCCTTGGGGCAGAGAGCTTCGGACAAACAATCATCAATCTACCAGGAAGACAATCATCTAGGCTGAACAAACTGAATAAAAGAGACCATCCTCTCCTAGCAAACTCAAAGTGAAGAAATAAATGATCCAAAGTCTCTTCCTCTTTACAGCAAAGGCAACACATGGACAGTTTGAGTGTGGTGTTAATGAGCTTTCTTTGGAGTTTGTCTTGAGTATTCAAACTCCTATAAGCAAGGGACCAAAGGAAGAACTTAGCCTTTTTTGTTGATTTAAATCTCCAAATGGAGCGCACCAAGGGGGATGCGATAGAATGGGAGCTTTTAGTTAGATTAAGGAATGTGGATTTTGTAGTAAGCTTGCCCGACTTATCCGCCATCCATTTAATGCTATCCTTCTCCCCTTTTGGAGACCACAAATTAAGCAACTCAAAAATAGCAACCGCATTGGTACATTCACTATCCAAAATATTCTATCTAAGCCCAAGTTCCAAGAATGAGTATCATTACACCAACAATCAGCAACACAAGAATCTTTATTCAATGAAAGAGAAAAGATATCCTAATCTACGATGGCAAAGAGAAAGAGGCTTTGTATGGTTTTTGAAAATTGGTGGATCGAAGACTTTTTGCGAAAATGCAACTTTCACATTGAGGAGAAGAAAATTCCATATTTTTGAACATATTTGGAAACAAATGTTTAAGATAATGAAAGTTGGGATGTCCTAATCTACGATGGCAAAACATGATTTGTTCATGACCAGAAGGAGAACTAATACTACTAAGACTCTTATTTTATTACTAAAAAACCTTGATCAAAGTAGTTGAGGCCATCAAGCTTCCTAACATGTCCAATTTGATTTCTCGATTCTTGATGCTGAAAAATACAATGAGAATAAAAAGAGATAACATGACAATTAGAATCTTGACAAAGTTTACTAATAGACAAAAGGTTACATTGACAATTAGAATCTTGACAAAGTTTACTAATAGACAGAAGGTTACATGCTAGTTTAGTAACATGGAGAACTGACTACAAAGAAAGCTGATCAGTCAATTTAATGGTTCCTTTGCCCGCAATGGGAGATAAACGGCATCTGCAACTTTAATTTTTTTTTTTTCATAAAAAATAGAATAGGAATCAAATAGATGAGATGAACTAGTCATGTGATCAGAAGGTCCGAAATAAATAATCCACAGAGATGAATTCTTACAGGAAAAGACATGAGGGTAGTTACCTATTTGTGCCAAGGAAACACAAAGATTACCAGATGAGACATTGGGTCGCAACAGTTGTGGAGTTTGATTAATTTGCTCCATACTAAGGTGAACTTTAAGTCACAATAACCTCCCTAAAAAACCACGTTAGTAGACAAATAAACAGCATAGTAGATTGAGAACCAAACGAGGAAATAAGGTTTTGAACCGACAACAACAAAATCGAATCAGAAAAAGATCTGAAAAAATAAGACATTTGAAAAACAGAACTGAAAAATAGAGAAACCAAACACAACAATTCAGGAAAAAACCAGAAACAAGAAGAGAAATCCAATGGTGGCAGTGGTAGACGGCGACCGCGTATGGCGCCGGTTGCTTAGACTTGACCGGCCGGCGGAAAGGAGCAAAACCCTAGAAGGACTTGTAGAAAAAAAGGGCAAAAAACGTCTTAAACTGATGAACCTTGAAGGGTCGATGACGGAGGAGACCGACAGTGATTCCGACAGAGACGTGGCGGTTGACAAACTCTGAATGGCCGACAACGACGACGACAGTAACTAGGGTTTTTTTTTTCTTTTTTTTTTTTTTTGTTTTTAAGAAAATTATGGTTTCTAGTTTTTATGTAAAGAAAACTAGGGTTTCTAGGGTTTCAATGTTATTTTCGCTATGATACCAACTTAAAAATGGGAAGTAAAAATATTGTAATATTATTTTTCTATATTATTGAACAAAATAGGTCTTCTTATATTGAGAAAGACCAACAACAAATAAGGAAAAAATATAGACATAAATGAAAAATAATATTACAAAAGAAAAGGAAATTCAACAGAAACCTTTGTAAGGCTAGTGATTTTTTTTTTTTTTTGAAAAGAAGACGAGCTTCTTTATTGAATAAATCTCAAAGAACAAGAGAATTATACAATGAGGAAAATAAAAAAGCCAAAAAGAGGATCAGCGCACTCAGACAATTCAACTAGGTTGACACCCCCTTAGCGCCCTCATCATATCCCATAATACAAACGAGAGGAGATCCAAGAATAAAACGAGAGGTAAAAGAACCAAGACTACGAGGGAACATAAAAAAGAAACAAACAAGAGCTAACACAACTCTAAAAAAGAGTAGGACAAAAGTTCAAAACAAAATACAAAATCCAAAAAATCAAAACAAAGTACAGCAGAATCTTCATCGATCTCTCAAGGCTTGAGCTCCAGGTGAGGACAAGTAGAACCGCACACATTATAATGGTTGTGAGATAAAGACCGACCAATTAGAGCAAATGTCTTGAATGGAATAACTATTAAATTCCTTTTTCAAGTTTTGTCCTTTTTGTAATGGCTGTATTTATAAGTCTCGGTCGAATTTTGATGTTATATTTTGAAGGATATGATGAGAGCGCGTAGGGAGTGTCAACCTAGTTGAGATGTTCGGGTGCGCCTGCTGATCCTAGTTATGCTTTATGCTTTATGCTCTTTGTATAATCCTTTTGTACTTAGAGCATTAGTCCCTATCATTTTACATCTATATGAATAAAGAGATCGGTTTCCGTTTCAAAAAAATAATTTAAATTGGCCAAGATTGAGGTCTTGCCTAAAGTAGTATTAGCTACAAAAGCAAGAAAGTCGATCAACCAAGGCACATGAGGGCATATTCACTAGTGTGGTTGATGTTGGATGCATTAAGGTTACTTTGAAGTGAGTGCCAACTGTTTTTTTTTTAAATGGAGACGAGCCTCTTCAATAATATAATGAAATGAGACTAATGCGCAAAGTAAAAGAGAATTATACAAAGAGCTAGAATCTCTAACGAACAAAGAATCCGGAATCCAAAAATACAGACAACAAAACGAGGCCCAAAAGCTTAATAAACTCCAAACAAGGCAGAAAAGCCGTCAAAGCAGCAACTGAAAAAATTCAATACAAATGAAATGCTGGGAAAGGAAACAAAAGTGCGTCTAACAACCATAACCATGAATGAAGTAATCTTTGAAAAGCTTGAAGAAGATGCATCTCAAGAGGACGAAATGATAGAGCTGAGCTATCTCGAACCCAACCAAAGAACATTTGATTCATAAGGAAATTCATGAACTACACGAGCTGACACACTTCCAATTGGGAACCTCTCGTGAGCCCACTCTTGTGTTGTTGAAATCCCCACCAAACACCAAGCTTGTGAGCAATATTTGGGTAAGGAGAGTAACTCTAGCCATAAAAATTCTCTCCCTATATGTCATAGGGGTCATACAAATTTGTGATTTGACAGTTAAAAAGTAGCCTCCCTCCAAAGATTCTAATACAATTGCTCTGTTCAAATCCCAAATGGTGAGCAAATCTCCTGAGAATCCATCTTATTCCACAAAGTGAGTGCCAACTGTTAGAGAGTATGCAGATGTTTTCCTTGAGAATCTTTGGAGGTTGTTACTATTCTAGGACATAGATTATTGGTATTGAGCAAGCGCCCGACACAATCCCTATTTCAAAGCCCTATATAGAATGTCTCCAGCTGAGTTCAAGGAGGTTAAGACCTAGATTCAAGAGTTGCTCGATAAGGGTTTCATACGTTCAAGTGTGTCACGTTTGGGTGCACCATGTTTGTTTGAGAAGAAAAAGAATGGTTCTCTACATCTTTCTGTTGACTATTGGGAGTTCAACAAAGAACAAGCACCTTCTCCCTAGGATTGATTATCTCTTCGATAAGTTATAGGGAGCCATCGCTTTCTCTAAGATCGATCTCCATTTGGGTTACCATCAATTAAGATTTAAAGATAGTGACATCCTCAAGACAATGTTCAAGTCTAGATTGGACGTTATGAATTCACTCTAAATCTCTTTTGGATTGACCAAAGATCCTGCAGGTCCATGAATGAGGTATTCGAGAAGTTTCTTCGACACTTGTTTGATAATATTTCTTGATGATTTCTTGGTTTATTCCAAGATAGAGGCGGAACATGAGTGGTGTACTCGACTTTCTTAGATCTCTAATTGGAGTCATAATAAAAAGACAAAAACAAATTAAAAACCTTAGTACAAATAATAAGCCAAACCAAACCAAACAAAATATCATTGCTCATTTGCCAGAGGAATCCACAGCCAAAGCCAAAGGAAAGGAGGTATTGCTAGAAGTTGGGATTGACCCCCTCGAACAAGATAAACTCAGCAACAAAGGAACACACCAGCCCACCCCCGGATCAAGTGAAGGGAAACTAAAAAAGGGGAAGGTAGGAGTAAAAATGTAAAGCCATTAGGGTAAGAGAGAGAGTCTTGGTGAGAAAATGTGAACGGTGAATGTATGGTTGCTGGTAAGCCCGAGATCAAGATCATTATCGATGAATGATTTTGCTGTCCGGAAAAGTTGTTGTGAAGAAGAGTGGGGATAACTTAAAAATCAACCACAAAAGAGCTAGTGTTTGATAAGCTGATTTTCATCCATTCATAATGTCTTACTATGCTCAAGACACAAAAGAGGGGAAAAAATTTCGAATCAACATTACAAAACCTTCTTGAGGGTTTCAATAATTACCGTCTGTTTTGGTTTATTTATCATTTTGGTATCTAGAGGAAGAATGAGACGTTCAATAAATATGATCTGGTTTCAGCTGGTTTTGCTTTTATGTGCAGTTTGTAACTGAGCTCTGCTCATATTCTCCATGGTTGAAGTTTTGATGCTTTACAACTATATCGTATGACAGATTACATGAAGCCCGATACTGAGACATATAATTGGGTGATCCAAGCATATACAAGGGCTGAATCTTATGATAGGTATGTTCCTACTGCTCATAAATTTCTTTTTATGTACCATCCACGTTCAGCTGGCGTTTAATTATTTTGGGCGGGTGTCTCCTTCTTTATTGTGGTATGATGGACAAATTGGTCTTGTTTCCTCCATTTCACGAGTGGATGTTTGGGACTTAGTGCATTTTAATACTTCTGCCTAACCCATGTTCCAAAGCTTTTCTTGATATTTCTTTGTTCTGTTTCTTCAGTATTTTGGAGGGGATTTGTTTAAGAAGAAAAGTTGGAATTTCTATATTTGTATTTACTTATTATTGTTCATATATTTATCCTTAATGCTTTTATTCTTTCCTTATTTTTAGGTCTTTCTCCTATATAAGGAGACCTACTTTGCATATATTGAATAATAACTAAAAATAATTTAACTCTCTCAAATTCAAGTTGGTATCAGAGAAGATTCTTGAAACCCTAAAAAAAACCCTTAGTTTTGAAAACCTAAAAAACCCCAAAACCCTAATCAGCCTTCCGCTGCCGCCGCCGCCGTCCTGAGATTCTAATTGTCGTGTTATATTCTTTGAAACATACTGTATTTTTCAGGATCAGGAATCGGAGAAGATGATTGGGAGTGCTAGGATGCTTGATTGTCTCTACTACTTTGATGAAGGTTCTTTTAGCAATAAAATAACTCAAGGTCTAAGTATCAGTTCTCTTTTTGTTAAAGAACAAATTACACTTTGGCATCATAGATTAGGACATCCCAGTTCTCCTTATCTCAAACATTTGTTTCCAAATTTATTTAAGGCGATTGATTATTCATCTTTAAATTGTGAAAGTTTTATTTTTGCCAAAAATCATCGGTCCACATATGTCCCAAAATCTAATAAAGCTTCAAAACCTTTTTATTTAATTCATAGCGATGTTTGGGGTCCGTCTAAAATTGCAACTCACAATTGAAAAAGATGGTTTGTTACTTTTATTGATGATCATACTCGTTTATCTTGGGTTCACTCAATGAAACATCTGGTTAATTGCTCATTGAAATATTCAGTACTATTATTAGAGTGAAGGATACGGATTTTAGTTTGGAACTGAGTCTCAATCAGATTATAAAATCTAACAAAAACCTCTTTTACCTCTGACTTTAGTTTGGAACTGAGTCTCAACAAATAAAGCCAGGTTAAATGAGTATGATCATCTATAAAGGTAACGAACCTACACTTACCATTATGAGTTAAAACTTTAGACGGACTCCAAACATCTGTGTGAATTAAGGAAAAAGGTGAAGAAGCCTTGTAAGGTTTGGACAAATAGGTGGATCAATGATGTTTGGCAAAAATGCAACTTTCACATTAAAATAATGAACAATCAAGACCTCTAAATAAATTTGGTAACAAATACTTTAAGTAAAAGAAATTAGGATGCCCTAATCTACAATGTCAAAGACACTACTCAAGTCTTGAACTTGTTTATGACTAGCTGAAACTTCATCAAAGTAATAGAGACCACCAATCATCCTAGCACTGCCAATTGTCTCCCTGAGTCCTGATCCTGAACGGTACAATGAGTGTCATAGAAGAAAACACGACAGTTAGTATCCTTACAGATTTTACTGACAGATATCAAATTGCAAGCTAATTTTGGAACATGAAGGACAAAATGCAACATAAGTTTTGTAGTCAGAGGAATAGTTCATTTTTCCACAATAGGAGTGAAACTACCATTGGCGATGCAAATTTTTTCATTGCAATATATAGGGAAGTAGGAGGCAAATAAGGAAGAGGAACTGGTCATATGATCAGAGGCTCCAAAATCTATAATCCATGGAGATGAGTTTATGGAAGAGAGGGCTTGAGGAAACATACCTGATTGTGCTACGGAAACATTAGGATTACTTGATGAAGTAGTCTTTAACAGTTTTAGGATTTGATCAACAGGTTGGAATCACCAACATTTGCCATTTGCATTCAAGGTTTGTAGGAGGGAATTTCTCTCCCCTTGCTTGGAACTTTTCCAATTTGCAGCTTTCCCATGGAGCTTCTAACAGGTTTCACGTGTATGTCGAGGTTTCTTGCAATCGTCACACCAGACTCGAGGCTTTTCATGTGGCTTGTTGGAGTGATCAGAGGCCTTCATGGCTATTTGGTCGGTCACCAACGGAGAACATTCTATTGAACCATTAGCCTTTTTACCAATCATAACAATCTTGCGGCTTTCTTCCCTGCGAACTTCAGAAAACACATCATTAATAGATGGAAGAGAGGTTTTCCCAAGTATTCGATCTCTAACCTCATCAAATTCAACATTGAGGCCAGCAAGAAACTTTTAAATACGACCGTCTTCTACAGATTTCCTGTAATGCTTTTGATCATCGGTAGACTTCCACTCGTATGAATCAAAGAGATCCAGGTCTTGACAAATTCTTTTTAGGGAGTGAAAGTATTGTGTCATCGAGTTACTTCCTTGGCGTATATCTCCTAATTTGTGTCACACTATTCTATAATTCTTTCGCCGTAGAGTAGCACATGTAATTGCAGCTGATGTCTTCAACCATGGAGTTTACAAGGCAAGTCATAACCATGGAGTTTTCAGCATCCCATGTAGCAAACAAAGGATCATTTAGTTTTGGGACTGTTTTCTTTGGTAATGTAGCCAAGTTTTTCTTGTCCACGAATATACAACCTAACACTTTGTGACCAACGAAGGAAGTTGTCTCCATTAAGTCGGATCATGGTTATTTGGACAGTGGGACTATTGGAATGGATACGATTGTTGACTTTAGCCATGGGTAACTTAGTAGTTGATATAGTTGCAACAACAAAAAGCAGAAAATGGACATAACTAATCTGAAAAAAAATCAAATCAAACTCGTCACCGACAGCGGGTGGTGGTGGGCGGTGGCAAAATCAGCGGCGGACGTCTCAGATAGGGGCGACCGGCGAAGACACACATAAAACCACAAAAAAACACCAACATACAGCAAGAAAACGCATAAAAAAGCTGCTGCCGGCGATGTCCGGAGGCAGCGGTTGGAGTAGGGTGACCGGTGGCATCGACAACCCTCGAGGTTGCAGACGTTCGTGGTGGCGGCGGCGGGCTGTAAGGGATTTATGGTTTTTTTAGGCTTTTATGGTTTCAAAAAACCTGCTGTGATACCATTCCCAAAATAATATATTTCTTTGTGTGTATTTTACAAAGAGAGGGGTTTTTCTTCTATAAGAAAAACCCATTACAAACAAGGAAAGAATAATATTGCCAAATATAATGCAACCAATTCAATAAATATAATAAAAGCACGCCGACATGGAATGAAAGCACAACGAAACGAAAGTAAAGCACAACGACATGAATATGAAAGCACACACTAAACTAAGGTTAAAACATAAACATAAGGTGGGTGAAGAGTGTTTTCGGATGCGGCCATAGGGAGACTCTCCTTGGACAAGCATGCTCAAGACATCCGGCAGGGCTTTTTAGATGACTTTTTTTTTTTGTTTTTTTTCTTTTTTTAGCTTCAAAAGGGTTTCTTGTGATTGACGTTTTATTAAAAAAGAAGTGATTTTCCGTCGGTGGAATATCCACAGGTATTTCTTCGTCTAAAGCCACTGAATTTATTCTGCATATATCAATCGGATTAGAAAAATCATTGAAGAATAAGGCTTTACTAACCGGTTATGGAGTTTCAGATGATTGAAAGTCACCAAAGTTAAGGAAAAAATTCCCCCTTTTTTCGTTCTTCAGTTTAATGGTGGCTGGAATAAAACCACATAAATTCTTTCGGACCATAATTCTTGCTTCTGAACAATTAATTCGGTTTAAAGTATCTAGAGAAATACTTTCCAATCCTCTGAAGTGTGCTCCAATAACTTCAAAAATATTCTTTCGCCATACGTTGAGGGGGAGATTTTTTTATTGAAATTCAACCCCCAAAACCAGGTAAAAGAGTTGCTCTGCTATGCTTTTCTTCATCCCATTTTTCAAAGAGCAGATAGTATTTTCGATAATCATGGCATTTTCCTGGTGAAAGAATTAAATCTTCAATCTGTCCTTGAGTTACCTTAAAGATGGCTTTGTCAGCGTGGAATGGATTAATGCTTAACGTAACATTGAATAAATTCTCCATATGGACTTTAATGTCCTTCCAATCATCAAAGGCAAACAATCTTGATAGTATCCATAGATTGGTAAAATCTTCCTCTACTCAATCGTATGGTTTTCGGACCAAAAACTTTTGTTCTTGAAGTAGACCAGTTGAAGAAGATGTTTTTTCTAAGCTCTGCTTTGGAATTTTTCAAGTGCAAACATACTCTGTTTAAAAGCAATAAAGCCTGTTCCAGCATTTTTTGAAAAGCCTCCCAACCACTAATGGCGACCCCTGCAGGCACACGGATAAAAAGCGACCCCCTGAAGACGGCCAAAGTTCAAAACAACAAATCCAACCTTCTTTTGCCTTGAATTTGGAAAGCTTCAGTTTTCCATGGTCTATTTCTTCATAATGTTGAAAAATCTACCCTCTGAACCGTTGATAAGCTCCGATATAGTGTCGTAATACCACTTTAGTTGGAGCACTGATACATTTAACACACGTTTAGCTTCAACATCTTCAACAAAGAACCTGTTGTTCTCCATCCACACACAGAAATGTGATTGGAATATCTTGCAACTAACAATTTCCATCGTTAAACCTGGCCTTGTCGAAAAAGGGAATATGCCGAAAAGTCTGTCGGAAGGGAGAAGGAGGAGTGGTCTGAGCGAATGAGGATGGGCAGTGCTAGTGAAAAATCCGGGGAGGGCTCGGAGTTCACTGGTGAAGGTGGTTTGAAGTTACGTGGGTCGGACGGCAGGGAGAGAGAGGAAAGAGAAAAGTGAGAGGGAAAGAGGGAAGAGGGGGGAGGAGAGAGGAGAGAGAAGAGAGAGACTACCTCTTAATTACTTGAATAATGAGACATGTGTCTAGATATTAATTGTGGAACTTACTTGTTTATTTCTAAGGGAGTGAATTAGAAATACAGATAGCATATACAAGCATAAAGAGCCAAATGTTTTTTCAAAATCTTCAACTGATAACTTAGAGCGCTTGTTTAAGAATGAAGTAACTACGGATGAGACCACCAAACACTGTAAACCGATTGCTGCTCTAAAATATCTGATAAAACCAAGAACTGACCTCCAAGAACTAACCTCTAATCAATCAAACAACCTTTTAAAACCCAAAACAGCCGTCTGATGCAACAAAAAGAGAAAGTTACTTAATAACATAAAGAATGACTCTATCAAACTCCCAAACTTCAAGTCATTTCAACACCTCAAAAAAATCTGCAAGTCATCAAGAACAAATAACCTAATGAAACAAGCTTTGGTAGAATCAACTTCAGTAAATAAATAAAAATCTACTTATGGGAGTCAACCAAATATCTGAGAGAAGCCAAAACAAAACTTTGCAGAACTAAACCAAGATGAGGCTCACATCAGAGCAAAAGGACGTAATTCATGAAAACTTAAGACCACAGTCATGCATCAAGGCTGAAAAGAATGATCCACTGATCCAAAGTAATTGAGAACGAACTGGCGAAGGAAGGCCAGTTAATAACTGAAGGACATTATCTTTTAGATCGGAATAAAACACCCAATGATATGCTGGATAATTTGACCAGCAAGCTGATAAATATGGACTCCTCCCCTCCACCACCCCCCCCACCCCCAAAAAAAAAAAAAAAAGTTGTGAGCTTCCCCTGTTTATTTTCAGAAACAGAAAATAGAGGGCATGAGGCTTGACTGAGTTAGCTTTTTTTCATGAACATCCACTGTATTGAGACGACTATTCAGCAAAATCCAACAAAGAATGTTGACTCTTTTTATACTTTTAGATATCCACGACACCATAAACATAATATTCGGGAGGTAGAAGATATATTCAACTTTCTTGCAAGAGATTCTGTAGAAAGGAATAAAACTTGTATTGTGGTTATAAGAAATATGTTTGATGATATAATAGTTTTTCTGACAAGAAGATATAATATTAAATTTGGCTTCATCCATCTGCTAAAAGTTTTGAGTCAATCAATGATTTAAGGAGGTCTTGTGTTCAAACTGTTACAATGTTATTTCCTTCCCAATTATAATTGGTTTTCACTTGTTGGCCTTCTACATATTTCAAGCCCACAAGTAAGTGGAGTGTTAAATGATATAATATTAAATTTGCCTTCACCTATCAGCTTTAGCTTTTAAGTCAGTTGGTGATTTAAGAAAATACATTTATTCAGAAGTTTGTTTTTTTTTTTTCTTGCTCTCTCATTTATGTTCATGCTTATAATGCTTACTATTTTACTACCTATCGTCTCATTGTTTTGTGTAGGGTGCAAGATGTTGCAGAGTTACTTGGCATGATGGTTGAAGACCACAAGCGTCTACAACCTAACATGAGAACCTATGCGTAAGTTAAACCTTAGTCAATCAGGAAATTAAAGAAATTATTCTTTCATTGTTTTGTTTGAACTCAAAGATCTATTCTTCTTCTTTTTCTTCTTCTTTTTCTTCTTTTCTTTTTGATGGAAACACTCTTTTTCATTTCGTGAAAAATGACTAATGCTCAAAATACAAGATACATAATTAAAGTCTAACTACAAAGCTAGCTAGATCAATCAAAATTAAAGAGAATACAACGCAAATAAAGCATTAAGTAGGAAAAATAAATGCACTCCAATTTAAGCATAGATCTTGAATGGAAAAATCTACAAAAGACTTAGAAAGAGTGCGCTAGGAAGAAGCTTTAATCCGAGCAGTCAAAGATGTATTCTTGCGACTACAATGGTTCACTTTTTTTATTATTCAATCAAGGACTTGGATACCGTTCTTGGTGCTCGGGGGCTGTGACTTTATTTTATTTTATTCATTTTTTGGGGGGATTGGGGAAGGGGTTGGTCTAGGAGACATAGAATTTTGGGAAAAATTCAATTTACAACCCTAAACTTTGGGGGTTGTATGAATTTAAACCCCATACTAATACTTGTACCCATTAAAATCCTGGACTTTCATAAGTATATCAATTTAAACCTTAAACTTTCATAAATTTATTAATTTAAGATTTAGTTTGAAAAATATCGTGTGAGACATAAATTTTTCAATTAAGCTTATGAATTATTATAAGTAAATTGATTTAGAACCTCTATTACAATTATAGTTATTTAAAATTCATCAATTCTTATATGTGTGTAGACATCTTCAAATGTCAATTCAACATAATAGACGATTATAATTTGAATGGGCAAGTTTTAAATAAATCTTAAATGAGTGTCATAACAACATGTGAGGTTGAATTAATTTGAGAAAGGAGTCAGCCAAAAGAGCAAGTATGAAGATTTTTTTGTGGAACACGAGGACTTTTAAACAAATCAAAACAATTGGCATTGAAAAGATTATTAAAGATCTCAAATCCAGTTGTGGTTCTAATTCATGAAACGAAACAGGAGGTGATTGACATCAACCTGATTAAGGCCTTATGGAGTTCAAAAGACATTGGATGGGAGTTTATTGAAGCCATTGGTAGATTCGGAGGTATAGTATCAATGTGGGATGAAAGCAAGATCTCGGTTACTAAAGATATTAAGCCAGATATTTACTCTCAGTCAAATGCACAACCGTATGCAAAAAGATTTGCTGGATAACAAATGTGTATGGATCGACACATTATCAAGAAAGAAAGTTCATCTTGCCGGAGCTCATCTCCCTCTCAGATTTCTGTCCTGGGGCTTGGTGCTTGGGAAGAGATTTTAATATTACTAGGTCAATCCAAGAAAGATTTCCAGTTGGGAGACAAACCAGGGGAATGAGGAAGTTCAATTAGTTCATCGAAGATATAAATCTGTTTGAAGTTCCTTTATCAAATGGGGAATACACATGGTAGAAGGCTATGCTCAGATCACTTTCCCATCATGCTAGAAGCAGGAACCTTTGTTTTGGGACCATCTTCCTTTTGGTTCTGCAACAGTTGGTTGTTAGATAAAGAGTGCTGCATAATTATTGAAAGTACTCTAGATATGGGTCATCACCAAGGGTGGGTAGGTTTTATTATCTCAAAATTTGGATCCCTAAAAAACCACCATAAATCGTGGAATCTAGGCAGTGAAAGAGCTAGAAAATCCCAAGAAGAGAGCTTATTGAAGGCCCTTGCAAATAGAGAAGATAAGGATGATCAGATGGAGTTCTTAATAGAGGACAATATGCTGAAAGTAAGTTTCAAAGCTGACGTGTTGGATGTGTACAAAAGGGAGGAAAGAGATCTTATTGAGAAGAACAAACTAAATTGGCTCAAACTGGGGGATGAGAACAAAAAATTCTTTCATTGTTTTCTAGCTGCCAGAAATTTGATATCAGAATTGGTAAATGACCAAGGTTCTCCAACATCTTCATATTTGGAGATTGAATGCCTCATCCTTGAGTTTTATAGATCTTTGTATACGAATCTCCTCACGCTGGTTCCTCTCCCCCTTAAATTGGATCAAAATACAAGGCTTACTTTGAGATTCACTTTGACAGAAATAAAAACATCTCTGAAACTCTTAAGGAAAAGTAAGTGCTAGGCCCGGATGGTTTCATAGATGAATTCCTGATTAAATTTTGGGATAAATTTTGGGCTTCCTTTTTTTTTTTTTTTTTTTTTTTTTTTGAGCTTAGCTTTAGATACTGCCTTCTCCAAGAAAGGTAGGGAGGAAGAAGTGATCGAAAAGGAGGAAGAGAGAGAGCTTGGGGCACTGCTTGTTGGGATTGAATCAGCACTAGAAAACTGGGCCAAAAATCTGTTAATGGAGGAGAATGGAACGGCAGAAGAAGGCCAGTGGCTGGTTCAAATGGCTTAAATGGCTTTCCAGCTGTAAAAGTAGGTGCAGCCAAAATTTCCTTTTTCTTCTTGAAATACTCCTTAAATGAGTCTTTTCGAATCCCATTAACATGTTCACATTGCTTTCCTTGGTGTCTGAAATTAATTTCTCCGTTGCTTCAAGAATCTTTTTCGGCGTCGAAGCTGGTGAGGGTAATCCTTTATTTTGTTTTTCTCTTTTTGCCGAGCACCCTGTTCCAAGGTTGCAAAGGGATTTCTTGAAAAAGAGGGAGTTAATTGGATTGACTCTGGGTATTTCACCCCTTCCAGGAAGAAAGAATTTTTAATTGCTCTTTCATCTTTTAAACCTGGTTTAATCTCTGCAAGTCAAAAGGGTTTGAAAACTCCTCAAAGGGTAATCGGCCCTTGGATAATCGGGGAGAATCGATCAGATCAGATTCATTGAAGTGTAAGAAAAAATTCCCTAAGTGAAAATCTATTATTTCTATTGTTGCTGGCATGAAATCACATTGATTTCTTTTTACTTGAATCTTTGCTTCGGAAACATTTAGAAAATTGAGCGTTTCAAAAGCGATATTCTCCAGACCTCCAAAATGATCTCCTATAACTTTGAAAGTTTGATTATTCCAATAATCAAGAGGGAGAACTTTTATTTTAATACATCCACCATATCCTTCCATAACTGGTGGTCTGCTATGTTTACTTTTGCTCCATTTCTCAAACTTTAAGTGAAAAAGACGCATTGGTTGCCAAAGCTCTTCTTTGCCAACAAACTTTTCTAAAGAACCTTCAGCCAATTTAATCAAAGCATTTCTCTGCAAATAAAGAATTGATAATTATTTTTTATTGAAAAAGATCCTTCAAGGTTTTTCTAATTTCCTTCCAATCATCAAAAGCTAATAGTCTTGAGATGATACATAAATTATTGAAGTCTTCTCTAACAACTTCTTGACTTTTTATCATCCACTGATGGGTAACACTTTGATTTTCTGAGATCGGAACAGGGGAAGAAGTGCTTTGTTTTGACAAATTTTAAGCAGAGGATTGTAAAGTACCCTCACCAGAAATTCAGTAAAATTCCCAAGAATACCAAGAAAATACACAACCACAAGGAAAAACAGAGGCAACACTCTGTATTCTATATTAATATAGTGGAAGATGTTCAAAAATAACAAAATACAGCAGAAAGATGTAACCAACACAATAAAAGATCAAAACCAGCACCTTAGAGAAGGCTGGAAACTTCTCCTACAAAAAGCCACAACAACTTTTCACCAAAATAAAACCTACTTTGCTAATCCCTAAACATTCCTTATTTATACTACCCTCCTAGTGGGCCCTCAAGTAGTTGCCAATCTGTCCTATCCTAGCATAATTCCCCTCTTGCCCCTTTTTATGTAAGTATGAAATATAGGAGGCTTAACAATACCGCCCGGTTCGAAATTCGCCTTGTCCTCAAGGCGAAGGTAAGGGAACTGTTGATTCATTATGGAAACGGATTCCCACGTCGCTTCACTGTCCGGCAACCCCTTCCATTTAACCAGCCAATCATTTCCTCCTATTTCATTGTTCCATCTAACTCCCAAAACGGTTTCTGGATGTACCTGCAACTCAAAGTCTTCGGTGAGGGTAGGAGGAATGTTCTGCACCTTATGTGACTGCCTCGATTTCAATTTCAGCTAGGAAATATGAAAGACGTTGTGAATTGCAGCTTCTGGAGGAAGATCCAGCCGGTACTCTCCACCTCTCCTATTTTCTCTATCACCTTGTATGGCCCATAAAATTTAGGAGATAGTTTTTTGCATCTTTTTCTAGCCAAGGATCTTTGTCTATATGGTCTTAGTTTCAAATATACCTCCTCCCCGACTTGGAACGACAATTCTCTTCGATGCAAATCAGTTTGCTTCTTCATTCTATTCTGGGCTACAATTAGATTTTCCTTCAAGGCAATAATGATTCGGTCGTGTTCTTGAAGAAGCTGTTCCACATTATCATTCGATGTTTTCCTTTCACCATACGAGATTAGCGGTGGAGGGGCTCGACCAAATACTAATTGGAAAGGAGTTGATTTGGTGGAAGCGTGGAAGGTGGTACTATACCATAATTCTGCCCAAGGAATACATTTGTTCCACTTGCTCGGCTGTTCATTACAAAAGCATCTCAAGTATGTCTCCAAACAACGGTTTACTCTTTCCGTTTGTCCGTCGGTTTGTGGGTGGTAGGACGTACTTCTTTTTAACAGTCCCCATGGAAGAAAAAAGTTCTTTCCAAAAGTTGCTAAGAAATATCTTATCCCTATCCGTCACAATAGATTTCGGAGTCCTATGCTTACTCACCACCCGCTCTATGAATATTTCAGCTACTTGTTTGGCAGAAAAAGGGTGCTTCAACATGATAAAATGGCCATATTTACTTAATCTGTCCACCACCACCATGATCGAATCAAAACTCCCAGCCCTCGGCAGTCCTTCAATGAAATCCATCGCCCAATCTTTCAAGATTTTTTCCGGTAGTGGCAGTGGATGTAGGAGTCTAGCAGGGGAGAGGGATTCTGTCTTGTTCCGTTGGCATATTTCACATTGTTCGACATAGTTCTTTACCTCCGCTTTCATGCTCGACCAATATAATTCACCACTCAACCGCTTATAAGTTCTCAAGAAACCCGAATGGCCACCAAGAACGGAGTCATGAAAAGTATGTAGTAGTGAAAGAATGAGGGATGAATGCTTAGTAATTACCAATCGTCCTTTGTACCACAGTTTGCTGTCGCGCCATTGGAATGGTCCTTCTCCAATCGGATCATCCTTGAGTGACTGGATGATTTTTTGTAAATCTTCATCCTTCTTCACCTCTTGCAACGCCACCCCAATATCCGCTAATCCCGGGATTGAAATGGACGACAACTCGGCTGTGTGGTTAATACGTGACCAGGCATCCGCGACTTTATTCTGTAATCCGGGTTGATAGAGTATTTCAAAATCATAGCCTACAAGCTTCGTCAGCCACTTCTGGAATTGGGGGTGAACTTCCCTTTGCTCAATAAGAAATTTAAGCGCCTTTTGGTCTGAAATGACGGTAAACTTCCTCCCAAGCAAATAATGTCTCCATTTTTTAATTGCCAACACCACCGCCATTAATTCCCTCTCATATATTGATTTTGTTGGCACTCGAGCTGATAATTTCTAGCTGAAATAAGCGATGGGTCTGTTATTTTGCATCAAAACTGCCCCTAACCCAAAGCCGAAAGCATCAGTCTCCACCACAAATGGTAGTGAAAAGTCGGGCAGTGCTAACACGGGAACTGAAGTCATTGCTCTCTTCAACTCCTCGAAGGCCTTAGTTGCCGTATCATCCCACACAAGGGCATTTTTTTGTAATAGCCGTGTTAATGGCAGCGCAATCTCACTATATCCTTTCACAAATCGACGGTAGTAACCGGTGAGGCCCAAAAATCCTCTTAGTTCAGACACCTCCTTCGGAACCGGCCAATTTACCGTAGCTTATATTTTTTCTCCATCGGCCTCCACCCCTCTTGGGAAATAACATGCCCCAAATATTGAATTCTCGAGTGGCAGAATACGCATTTTTTCCTGTTGGCAAATAGCTGATTGTCCCTCAAAATATTCAAAACTACTCCCAAATGTCTTTCGTGAGCGTCTATGTCCTCGCTGGACACCAAAATATCATACAAAAAAACCAAAACAAATCGACAAAGGAAAGGTTTAAAAACCTTGTTCATTAAGGACTGAAATGTAGCTGGAGCGTTGGTGAGACCAAACGACATTACCAAAAACTCGTAATGCCCTTCATGTGTCCGGAATACCGTTTTTTCAATATCCTCTTCTCTTATTCTGATTCGATGATAACCCGAGCGCAAATCCAGCTTGGAAAAGACAGCAGCCCCATGTAACTCATCTAACAGCTCATCAATTACGAGAATTGGGAATTTATCAGCTATCGTCGCCTGATATAATTTGCGGTAATCCACACAAAAACGCCACCCCCCATCCTTCTTTTTAACCAACAAAACCGGGCTGGAGAACAGGTTTCTACTGGCGCGGATGATTCCGGCTTGTAACATTTCAGCCACTAATTTCTCAATTTCAGCTTTCTGAGAGTACCTATATTTATACGGACGAACGTTAATCGGTCGCTGCCCTTCTATAGCAAGTATACGGTGATCTACTGCTCTGGTTGGAGGCAAACCTTTTGGGAGTTCAAACACATCATGATAGTGCTGAAGAACATCCTATATCATTGGCAAGTTCTCCTCATCACCTTTGGCTTCCCCTTCACTGTCACTGGTAGTATCTTCTTCACATTCGATTCGTTGGATTTCGACCAGGAAACCCTAATCTTCCTCTTCCCAAGTCCTCGAGTTGGTTTTAAGTGAACATTCTGCTTTGGTGAGTGTTGGATCGCCTTTGAGAACAATAGTTTTATTCCATTTCATGAACGCTACTGATTGGGACGGCCAGTGGACCCCCATGAAACCCGTCGAACATAACCATGGCATCCCCAATATTATGTCCATTGTGCCCAGCTTGATAGATAGAAAATCTGCCCCAATGATTAAGTTTGGAAGCTCTATCTCTACCATCTTACATATTCCGTAGCCTTTAATTTTCGAACCATCCGCAATCATCAATCCAAACTTGGTATTCTTTCTCACCGGAATTTCCATCTCTTCTACTATCCTCTTGTGAATGAAATTGTGAGTTACCCCACTGTCGATTAATAGGATTATCTCCTTCCCTTTTATTTTTCCTCGTAACTTGATTGTTCCTTTTTCGTGAAACCTACCGACCGACCGCAGACTAATGTTTGATTCCTCCGTGACTTCTAGAGTTTTCAATTCCACTGTTTCCATTGTTTCTAACTCTGTCGCTATCTCCTCCTCGTCCTCTTCTTCATTCATGATGAAAAGCATTAGTTCCCTATTCTCTTTTAGCTTACATCTATGTTGGTGAGACCATTTTTCATTACATCGGAAACATAAACCCTTGTCGAGTCTTGCCCGGAATTCCCCATCGGAAAGCCGCTTCACGGGATGATCTCTCTTTTGAAAATTCCCGTGTATGGGAATGGAGATGTGCCACACGTTTTTTTCTTTTTCTTTTGTCAAATTCTTTTCTAAAGCCATTTGACCTAATTTATCCGGTTGGGCCTCCTTCTTACCAGGCCCATGGACCCCCATTCTTTTAGGGCTAAGTTTAGGGCTATGTTTCTGTCAATGACCAGCTGAGCCTCCTTCATGCTTGCTTCCAAATTCTTAGGATGACGGCTAACCACCTCTGCTTGTAACCCTGGTTCCAACCCCGTGATAAAGGCGTCCATCAGTACACTTTCAGCCATTTCTGGTAGCGGCGCAGAATAATTCAAAAACTTCTTCACGTACTCTGAATAAATTCCCTATTGTTGAATTCTAATCCGCCTCGCTCCCAAGCTACCCTCTCCCACCAGTTGAAAATGTTCAAACATCCTTGTTTTTAAGTCCTCCCATGACAACACCTTCTTCCTCTGATTACTCCATCGAAACCAATTCACCTCGTCTTGGGCAAAACTGACTACAGCGACCTTGACCTTCTCAGCATCCGTAAGTTCATTTATTTCAAAATAGTGCTCTACTCGATACACCCACGTCTCCGGATTTGATCCTGAAAGCACTGGCATCTCAAGTTTCTTATATTTACCCCGGTCAATAGAGCTCCCTCCCGGTGTAGCTATAGTGTCCGATTCATCCATCTTCCCTTTCATTTTGTATTCAGATCCATCTGAGGTGCCGGAATCTTCCTTCTTCTTACTAGAGCTGCTCTCCTTCATATCTTCCACCAATCTCTCCACACTGCCCTTGAGAGCCAGGACGATCTCCTTAATCACCGACATTTCCCTCTCGTGATTTTCCATCCACTCCTCTAGTATTTTTTGTGCCATTGATCTTGTTCTTGCCAGGATGTTGTGGCTCTGATACCAATTTGTAAAGTACCCTCACCTGAAATTTAGTAAAATTCTCAAGAATACCAAGAAAATACACAGCCACAAGGAAAAACAAAGGCAACACTCTGTATTCTATATTAATATAGTGCAAGATGTTCAATAATAACAAAATATAGCAGAAAGATGTAACCAAGACAATAAAAGATCAAAACCAGCACCTTGGAGAAGGCTGGAAACTTCTCCTACAAAAAGCCACAGCAGCTTTTCACCAAAATAAAACCTACTTTGCTAATCACTAAACATTTCTTATTTATACTACCCTCCTAGTGGGCCCTCAAGTAGTTGCCAATTTGTCCTATCCTAGCATAATTCCTCTCTTGCCCCTTCTTTTGTAAGTATGAATTATAGGAGGCTTAACAAGGATCCATTAAACTTCATCATTTTAGCATAGCTTACCCCTAAAAACTTGGGAAGAAACTGTGAGGAGGAGGGCTGGGGATGTTTTTGGAAACTTTCCAAATAGTCGTACTTCATCAAGAAACTTTCCAACATTTTATGGAAGGATTTCCAACCTTGGCACGAAACCCCTGAAGAAATATGGATGAAGGATTGTTCTTTGTTCCTCTTCCAAGCTACACACCTCATAACCCAGCCTGCTTTTGACCTAAATTTTAAGAGCCTTGTGCTTCCAAACTCATCAAATCCATTTCGAAGAAGAAAACTATTTTCAAGGCCACGCAAGAATTCTGAAATCTCCTTCAAGAACCATCTAGGTTGAGTGTCTGATAGCGACAAGATCTTCCGAGCTTCTACATCTTCAATAAGGAAATAATCTTTGTTGAACCATATACTGTAAAGGGCATTCACCACTATACAACTTTCAACTTCCATTGTCACCAAAAAAAAAAAAAAAAAACCAGATTGTTGCTTAAAGGGATGGACGGTATGATATAAAAGAGCAGGCTCTTGGAGTTCACTGAAAAGGAGGTGAGAACGCTGAAGGAGAAAAAAGGGCCGGAGAATGGTTGGAGACGAAAGGAATGAAGAGGAAGGAGAGAGGAGAGGGGAGAGAGAGAGAGCGAGCTCAAATCCTCCATTTAATGAAGAGATCCGTATCCTTTTCAAAAAAGAAAGGGAAAAAAAGAAATCTTAAATGAGTGCTAATTGATTTGCTTATCTAAGTTTTGAAATTAGAAGTTTAATTGATAAAGTTACAACTCTCACATGATGTTTATCTAAATAAAACATAATGGAGGGTTTAAATTGATACAATTATTAATTTAAAATTTAAATTGATACAATCCCAACTTAGGGGTATAGATTGATATTTGCCCAAGATTTTTTTTAAGGGCTTGAGAAGTTATGGGGGGAGGTGTGGTCCATTACCTTTACCATAGTTACCAATTGTTTTTAGATTATGTTACCAAGATGTTTAGGTCCTGTCCTTCCTGATTGGAGCAAATGTATGGTTACCTGAGTTTCTTTGTTATTCTTTCATTTCATTCTTTCATTTCATTCTTTCATGAAAATAAAAGCTGGTGTCCAAATTATAAATTAATTTTTTTAAAAAAAGAAAGAAACAAAACTTGGACACACCAATAGTTATATCATGTAAAAGTAGAAGGAAGAACATCCTTTGCAACATTTGTAAACTAAGGTGTAAAATTCTCAAGTCCGTCATGTTAAATTTCTCACTAAGAGAGATATTTGAGTACATGTAATAATTAAAGCTGTAACATTATAATTTCTAAATTTTCTTAGTACTTTCGGCTTCACAGGAAGCAAACTGAAAATAAAATAATGTAAAAAAGCTACCCAGCTGTGTAAACCCTCTTGTAGATCTTTTCATTTTTCAATGAGAAATTCTTGGTTTCTTATCGTTAAAAAAAGAAAAAAAATCAACAAAAATGGAAACAATGGAATGGCCTTCCAGATAATTGTGCTTATGATGAAAAACTGGATGACGTTTTGTCTTGACCTTGTCTTTCTTCTTTCTCAGTGAGAGAATAAGGTCTCTTCTCCAAGATTTGAAATAGGAGAGGCTATCACTAGAATCCATGAGATAGAAAGAGAAGGGGGAGAAGAAGATGGATGAGTCTCATGCACTGATGTCTAACACTATAACTTTTTTATTAAGAATTATGTATTAAAAAGTTTGTTTTTCTACATGGATAGCAGGAGCTGGGAGAGTTTTATTGTTTCTTTTTAGTGGATTGTTTCTCTTTAGTGGTTTTCCTACTTTTGTTGACTTATTTGATTATCTATTTTAGTCTTTTATCATTTTAGAGCTCATATTCATTTTCTAAAAATAAGTTCATGTATTTTTTTCCAGGCTCTTGGTAGAGTGTTTTACTAAGTATTGTGTTATACGAGAAGCTATTAGGCATTTTCGTGCACTAATAACCTTTCAAGGTGGAACCAAAGCTTTGCATAATGAAGGAAATTTTGGTGATCCACTTTCCTTATATCTGCGAGCTTTATGTAGAGAAGGTATTTATCAATTTTTCATTGATAGTGATAGGGAGCAGAACAAGAACTTTAATGGATTTTATTGTCAGACACTTATTCATGGTTTATTAAGGTCAATCACTTGTCTTGTGAGTTTAGTTAAGGTGCATCAAAGCTGGTCCAAACACAAAACCAAAAGCTAATACAATCCGTGAAAGGAAATCGTGAACCAAACTTCAAACCTCTAACAAGAAAGGATCAGATAGCTTTTATTACCATGAATAAGGATCTTTTGACCTATAAAACTCCATCAAGAGACCGTAAAATCCAGATCAGAATTCAAATGTAAAAAGAGTAAAGATTATCCAATTATCAACAACGGGCAAGCTCAGAATTAAGAAAATTTCTTTATAGTTCTTTTGACGACAATCTCGCATATCAAGACTAAATAATAACAACCATGGTCCTTCGGTACCTTCTATTGAACTAAAGGACAACTGAGCCAAACCTTAAATAAAAGTCCATGACCTCTAGGATTCTATGAGTTATTATTAAATGCTGCAATTAGAATCCTTTCTTGTGCATTTCTCATAGCCATTAGGAAATCTCTAAACTGATATCCCTTGTTATGCAGGTAGGGTGGTAGAACTCTTAGAAGCATTAGAAGCTATGGCTAGAGATAACCAACAGATTCCTCCAAGAGCCATGATCTTGAGCAGAAAGTATCGATCACTGGTGAGCTCATGGATTGAACCTTTACAAGAAGAAGCTGAACTTGGATTCGAGATCGACTACATTGCAAGGTGGTATATTATTTGTAATCTGCCGCAACACTTTTTCTCTATCTAGCTCTTCTCTTAAGTTCTTTCAGTGACATCTTAATGAACTTATTTGTCGTTGAGTTTATTTATTTTCTTTATTCTTGGAAAAGGGTAAAAGATCATGGGCAGTACTTAGTAGTCATTGTTCTAAATGCAATATCCAAAAAAACCAGCACAAGCCTGTTTTTGGTAATGTCCTTTGGTGTTGGTGGAAGAAATTTTACATGAGCAGACACTTTGGTCTGCTGGACGATGCTCCACTATTTACTTTATTTGTTCAAACACTTTTTTCTTCATTGTTTTACATGCCTTTTCTTTTTATTTTGGCCTTCTTTTCCCCCCATTTTTTCCATCTAGTAACATGTCTTCAGTTCCTATTCCAGTCTGTACGTTAAAAATAGAGTTCTTCGGTGGTTTGTGCTACTACTAGTTTTATTTATTCTCAGCAAAGTGATACACGACCAAGAGAGAATTTGAAGGGCTCTTCTGAATTCCTAGTTACCTCGCCCAATAAAGTGCCTGCTCGATAACCTGAACTCCTTAAATACTCTATTCCAAGCCTCTTCCCACCTTATCCTTTCTGCTAATAGTTATAATCGGATTCATTGTTCATAATCGCACAAAACTACTCAGCAGACTTAAACCTCATGTGATTCTTACTATCCCACTTCAATAATAGGCATATATCATTACTCATCCTAAAAAGCGATTGATGAAAATCTGGAAATTGAATAAGAGTAAATAATTGTTTCTCAATTAGCGAGTGGCCACTAGATCCATCTATATTTCAATTCATGACATCTATTGCAGCTGGATTGCATTTGTTGAGATTTATCAAGTTTATTGTTTTGTTTCTACTTCTGTTTTTCTCTGTTATGTTGTTTTGGCTATGTTTTTGGAGCTTTTGTCTCTAAGGTTTGATATATCTTTTTGCTTTGAATTTCTTGTATCAAGCATTAGTCTTTTTTCATTTACACGAATAGTCTAGGTTTCTTTTTCTTTAGGGGGAAAAAAAGATCCATATGTTGATTTGTTTATTTTTAATATTTCCATTGTTTTTATTGTGTTATATTTGCTGTATTATTTTCCTTATTTGTAAGGGGTATTTCCTCTAGTTTAGAAACCCTTTCTTTCAAAAAGAAATAAGATAGAAAATACAATTTTCAGCACTATATTTCAGAACTTCCAATAATATTAAGACCAGACTGTGAAACGTATGAACCTGAGACGTGAGACCTCATAGTTGGACACAAACAACCACACCTGAATTATGCTGTGGTCTGGGTAATGGCTTTCTTTGAAACAGGATAACAGGGTGGATTGATGCAAGATCAAGTAACAACAGTATACAAGCAATGAATCCAATTTTGATCATTGACAACATGGATCAACAACCCATGGAGTCAGCTCAGAATTAACATGCCTAGCCAAGAATCATTGACAATTAGAATGTAGCTTGAGATAGTCCTGACCTCATAGTATTTTTGGAAGAACTTGAAATAACGCTTCATTTAACCAAATCAATTTTTCCATCAGCACCTTTGAAAAAATTAATAATATAACATTTTGAATGAATTTAGATGATCAAATGTGTTTAGTTTAAAAAATCTTACAAATTAAAAGCACTTCTGGTATTTTGAAGAAATTCTTGTGAGATAATTATCCAAAAACAACTCTTAGATTAATTCAATTTTTTTATGTGCTTTTTATTTATTAAAATTTGTAAGAAATTTTTTATCATCTAGAATCATTCAGGAAGCTACACTTTAGATTTTTAATTTCTCTGAAGGTACTTGTTTTGATTTTTTTTTTTTTTAAGCATTTTTTTCACCTGTTATTCCAAACATTTTTTTTCATCAAATTCCATTCAGGAAGAGTTGTATCTCAATCATTCCTTTAGAACCACATTGATTTGTCATTCATTAGGTAGAACTTGTTTTATTTATTTACAATTAATACTGAGCTACTAATAATCTTGAAAATCACTGTGCCCTCTCATGTGAGTTTTACATTGCCTAACTTTATGTATCAGTTAAAAGCAAATGTCCTGGGACTTAATATTTGACTTGAGTTAAAACGTTTAGTTACATTATTTTGGATGAATAACTCAAGTTCACCAGGAATTACAATGAAGTTTTGATGTGGTTTCTACTTGTGGATGATTTTCTTGGCTTACGAGCTTTTGTTGAGCTTTTCTTGTTGTGTTGGTATGAAATTGCCAATCCAAAAGACAAAAATGTTTGGGCATATAACAATATGAAAGTTTAATGCTCCAGTTTGTTCCGATCCTATTTGTTTAAAGTGGTATGACCTGGCTCTGCTTGTGAATCAGATACATTGAAGAGGGTGGACTCACTGGAGAACGCAAGAGGTGGGTCCCTCGAAGAGGAAAAACTCCTTTAGATCCTGATGCAGATGGATTCATCTATTCAAATCCTATGGAGACATCCTTTAAGCAACGATGTCTAGAAGATTGGAAGATGTATCACCGAAAGATTTTGAAAACCGTGCAGAATGAAGGACTTGCAGTTCTGAGGGATGCATCTGAAGCTGATTATCATAGAGTCGTGGAGAGATTGAAGAAAATAATAAAGGGTCCTAACGAAAATGTTTTAAAGCCAAAGGCTGCAAGTAAGATGATTGTATCAGAATTAAAAGAAGAATTAGAAGCACAAGGTTTACCAATTGACGGAACTAAAAATGTTCTTTACCAGCGTGTTCAAAAAGCAAGGAGAATAAACAAGTCTCGTGGGCGGCCCCTTTGGGTTCCCCCAGTGGAGGAGGAGGAAGAAGAGGTTTACAAGTCATTTGATGTTTGTTCTTAAGGAAACATCAATAGCCATTGAAGTTTTCTATTAACAAATAAGTACTTTATATCTTCAGGTTGATGAAGAGCTGGATGATCTAATTTCACGAATAAAGCTACACGAAGGAAATACGGAGTTCTGGAAGCGCCGTTTTCTCGGAGAAGGCTTGGAGAGTAATAATGTTAAACCTTCTGAAGATGATAAATCAGATCCTCTTGATTCTTTGGATGACGTTGACACTATAGAAGACGTTGCAAAGGAGATTGAAGAAGAAGAAGCTGAGGAGGAAGAGGAGGTAGAACAAACTGAGAATCAAGATGGTGAAAGAGTTATTAAGAAGGAAGTTGAAGCTAAGAAGCCTCTTCAAATGATTGGTGTCCAATTGTTAAAAGATGTTGACCAACCTACAACATCCAAAAAGTCAAGGAGGAGACGTTCTCAAGCATCACTCGAGGTAGAACTTCTAACTTTTGTTTTTTTCCTCGTCTATTCTTGAACTAGTTAACTGAGCTTGTTGTCTAAGCATACATATTCAAAGGTATTTAGACTGGTTGGGGAAGATTGTATGGAAATGAAATTTTAGGAAGGGGATAATGTGCCAACTGCATTAAATTTTCATAGACTGAAAAATGAAATTGAGACTGAAAAGGAGAAAAAAACAAGATTAGCTGTTAGATTGTGTGTTAATACTAATTTTGGGAACTAAATCTTCAAAATTAGCTTCTCAGTGATGAAAACATGTCTGCTTTACATATTTTACCCTTAATAAAAACATTTCCATGTGTGATTATGTTTTCTTACTTTAATGTGTGGATGCAGGACGATCGTGATGAAGATTGGTTTCCTGAAGATATATTTGAAGCATTTAAAGAGTTGCAAAAGAGGAAAGTCTTTGATGTATCTGACATGTACACAATAGCTGATGTTTGGGGTTGGACTTGGGAGAGGGAACTTAAGAACAGACCTCCCAGAAGGTGGTCACAGGAATGGGAAGTGGAGCTGGCTATGAAAATTATGTACAAGGTAATTTCTCTCTACCCTTATCTTTTTTACCTTACATTAGGATTGTCCTTTTATTGTCTTATTCTTTCTTTTAGCTTACCATCGACATTTGAGTGAATTATGAACAAACCTTCATAGACTTGGGAATATTTTTTTAGGATTAGTTGGTGCTTTGCATCTTGTCTCTTTTATTCTTCCTACACTTTTTATTTATTTATACAAATATAAAATAAACGATTTTATTGATGCATGAAGTTTATAAGGGGAAGTAGTCCAAAATAATTACAAAAATCGTTTGCACTTGGACAATACGAGAGGATATCCTGTAAGAGTTAAAAAGAAAATCTATTTACGTCAAGATGAAGTAGGAAAAATGATACTATAGAAAAAAGTCCAGATAAGTTTTTTCCTCTGATTAAAAACTTCTATAATTTTTTTCCAACCACGTCGACCATAGAAAAGTTCGGAACAAAATTCATCCAAATGATGTCTTTGCTTCCTCGAAAGGGGTGAACCAAAAAGAGGAGATGCATAATGAAGGGATTCTTTGGGAAGACCATCTTTCACCTAAAGGTAGCCATCACGTCATTCCAAAAGAGTTGAGCAAAAGGACAGAAATAAAAATGTGCGGCTGTGTTTACTCATCGTGCATTTCTTGTGTTAGAGATACATAAATGTTTAGCACCAAAAACTGAGATAAAGCCTGTCAGAAGAGTGAGCTTCGTTATCCTTCTGCATGAATGACCATAAAACCCATGGCATAGGAGGATAATTGGTTGCTGAATGTAGGAGAATTTTCCACATCCAAAATTTTATTTGGGAAATCATTTTCATTAAAATTGTTTGTCTTGTCCTCTTGACTTCAACGGTGTTCAAATTTTCTTTGTTTAATCTTTATTCAATGTGTCACTTACTATTACAGGTGATAGAATTGGGTGGAACGCCAACAATTGGCGACTGTGCCATGATCTTGCGAGCTGCCATCAAGGCACCATTACCTTCTGCCTTCTTGAAAATCTTGCAGACAACTCACGGTCTTGGCTATGTATTTGGGAGGTATGTGTGTAACAAGGTGTTTTTCTCTCATTTCTCTTAGAAAAAAAAGAGTTTTCTTAAATAGAAGAAATATCTATTACAATTAGGAAAAAACAAATAAATAATCAACATTATGTTTATTTTTCTTGAGATAAAATATTCTAAAAGTCTATCTTCAATAGTTGAGGCCGAACCGTCTAAATATGACATTTAAAAGTTAAACTTTTTGTCTTTAACTTCGTTTCTTTTAGTTAGGTTTATTTATTTATTTATTTTGAATTCTTACATTATGTGGAGTTGGAAGATTTGAGTCTGACATTTGGTCGATGATATATGCCTAAACTAGTTGAATTGTACTTAGGTTGACATCTTTTAATGAGTTGTAAGGTCACTAAAATCTCTTAATGGATTCGTACCTATCACAACAACCCATGTTCATATAATGTTTATGTATAGGTGTATGTGTCCAAGTCATTAAATTGAATCACTGGTCATAAATTTATAGATAATTGTAAATTCATCCACCAATAAATACACCATCATTAAATGTATTTGAATGTTTATTTTAACATGTAATGACGGCATGGATTTTTTAAACCTCGAAACTTCTGACCACCGTAATAATTTTGTATCGTCTTACAATTTTGGACGCACAAGTATGTATCTATGTTTGAACTCTTGGGATTTTTTTGTATTGCAGCCCTTTATATGATGAGGTTATCACCCTTTGCCTTGATCTTGGGGAACTAGATGCAGCCATTGCAGTTGTAGCAGACCTTGAAACAACAGGAATCTTGGTTCCCGATGAAACGCTTGATCGGATAATCTCTGCTAGGTAGACGAACGATGCCATGCCATACCACACTAAATGATCACAGTTAAGCCAATGGTGAAACATCATAATGGATCAGTGTTCTTATTTTTCTTTTGTACAGTTCAGTCGTAGGGTTGCCAGCAAAATGGTTCTTGTAAATTTTATTTGTTAGTTACTTTAGTTGTTTAGTATTTTGAACTTTTGAGTTGAAATATTTGATTCTAGAAACAAGATTTTGAGCAAAATTGTTTATCAAATCATAATTATTACGGTTGGCATACAAATCTTGTCAAATCGCGCTTTTTGCACCATCTCTGAACTAACTTGTGCAAACACTTGTACTGATGTAATACTGTGTCATATCAACTCCAATGTTTAAGTTAGTACACGGAGTATTATATTCAACTAAAGACTGAATCGACACTCACGGATATATATATATATATCTATATATATAAAAAAAATGACTGAACCATCGATTACCTTGTGAGGTGGTAGAACAACATTATTTATAGGACCTGTTATCTGTCATTTGCTTGGGGTGTGTGGAATGCTGGCGGTGTTAGCATGGGTGGAATTGTCGAGTTCAACCAGTGAGCTCAGCTCCAATGGGTGCATGCTTGGCTGAACTGACGTAGGGAACAAGGCTCTGTCTTCCCACTTTGGGATGTGAGCTCCCTAGTGTACCCTAGGTCCAGTATAGGCCTTGCTTGAGATAACCAATTACTACTACATGAGAAACTCGGCTCCTTTTGGCGGGTTTGATACTGCTACCACATTTTGTACATGTTTGACAATTATGTTGGGTTTTTTGTCGGATGACCCCTTTTTAGGGGCCCATTCGATTTTTGGTCCAATATTAAAACTTTAATGAAAAATGGCCTTCTGATGATGTCAGCACCATGTGATTTTATCGTTTTGTCCCTAAAGTCAGTGCGTGTGTCCCAGGCCTACTTGATGCACGCTACACGTTTACTTGATGCACGCTATTTGTCTACTCGATTGCTTGATACAAAAATCAAATAATTTACGCTTTGTTGACTAATCGATGCACGTTACACGTTACACACGTTGCACGTTACTTGACATACTTGATGCACGTTACCCACGAAATGTAAAAAACATACGTACGCTTAAAGTAACCATTTCCAGACGTTTCTTCCACTCACTCTTTCCAACTTTCATGTGCTTCCATTCTTCGTTCTCTGGTGCCGACTAAACTTCTTCCCTTTTGTTTCGCAGTGCCCGACGTCTTCTCGTACTTTGAAAAGGTAACAATCATCCTTTAATCGCTTCATGCATGCATTCATCTTCTCTTTGTAATGTTTTCTTTAGTGTTTGCATTTCGTCGAGTCGATGTCGTCAAGTTCGAATTTTTGTATTGCATTTGGGTTTCTTTGTGGCCGTTGTCTTCTTCTCGTTCATCGTCGGTAGGAAAATATAAGGTTTTCATTGTTCAGGTTGTTTGCGTTGTGGAATAGCGTCAAGTGTCGAGGGTAGCGTGTTCAGGTTGTTTGCAATGTGAAATCATTCGAGTGTCGAGGGTAGCCCGAGTCGAGTAACGTGAAGCCAAGTAATGTGCATCGAGTTTGTCGAGTAACGTGAAGCGTGTAAGTCGAGTAATGTGCATCGAGTAAGTCGAGTAACGTGCATCGAGTATGTCGAGTAACGTGCATCGAGTATATCGAGTAACGCACATCGAGTTTTTTTCAGAGGCAAATGCTAACTTAATTTTCATTTTTTCCTTTGCCGAATGGCTACCCAATTTAAGATCGATGTGAGGGATCGATTTTCTGGCCAAGCTACCAGTCTTTCTTCCTACATCTCGGTTGCAAACAAGATCGTGAAGGAGAAGCTAACACCTACACAACTTGCTCTCTTCAAAAAGACAGTCTTTGGGCGGTTTAAGGATATGGATGTTATCTTCAACAGTCCACTGGTGCATTACATTCTACTGCGAGAAGTGAAAGACAACAATAGGGATGCCATGACGTTTGATTTGAATGGCACCCTTGTGACTTTCACAAAGGACGATTTTCTTCTAGTCACGGGGTTGTGGTCGGCTCCCAATACTGGGATTGCTGAAAGAGCTGAGTGCGACCTGTAGGACACAGTCCTTAGATACTACAAGAAGCCCATCACCAAGGGTATTCATAATAATGCCCTTGAAGCGGAGTACAAGACAATAGAGTTTGAAACCGACATAGATGTTGTCAAGATGACATGTGTCTACTACACAGAACTAGCAATGATGGGTAGGGAGAAGACAAGAGCTATGTTGACATGAGGCTCTTCAATGATGTGGAGAACATGGACTATTACAGTAGTCTAGACTGGGGAAACATTCTATGGGAGAAGACTTTTCCGGGTCTGCAACGAGGATTGGTTGGCAAGGCTGATAACTACAAGAAAAGGGTGAAGAATAACTCGGATTATATTATCAAATACAACCTACCGGACTTTCCTCATGCATTCCAGGTAAAACCTATTCCTTATCTGGTTTGAAGTATTCTGGTTTAATGTGTTTTACGGGTATGCAGTTGTGGGCATACGAGATAATATCCACTGTTGCTAGGAAGTGTGCGATTCGACTTAGCAACCATAGAATTCCTCGTTTCCTGAGGTGAAAATGTACGTACTCCCTACCCACCAAGGCCTTGCAAAAAGATGTTTTTAAGACAGACAAGGTATGCAATTACTTGTTTAAGTATAGTTTAATAATAGGTTAACCAAACAATCTCATTAATGGTTTGTTATTCATGCAGATAGTGATCACAACCCGTCTAGTGATGTCTGAGGAAGAGAAGACGTATAGAGACACTCCTATTAACGAGAGACATGTACACGGGTCTGATGATGGTGATCTGAGCGAGAGCGAGCCATTTAGTGGGGAAGATGATCGCGCTCGACATGTTGATAACGTAGAGGAGGCCTCGTTGGACGAAGACTATGGTCAGCACTAACCGTAAGAGGATCCTATACCTTCCTCACATGACGAAGATAGACAACAGTCCGCGGGTCGATAATCAGACAACGAGACGGTCCATTCCGATCCCCACACTAGACTGGAATAAAGAAGAGTTGTTGCACCCCGCGGACTGTTAAATGCTAGTCCAGCGAGTCACATCAGTCGAGACAAAGGTAGGAGACATTCAGTCGGACCTTACCTCTTTGAGAGCTGATGTGACAGATATGAGGTCGACCTTGCAGCAAATTGCGGACTTCATTGGTAACTTTTGTCAGGTAAGTTAAACAAATTTGTCTTGTTTATTTTTGTTTTTTTTTCGTTTATGCAAGTTGAGTAGTTTTTTGTTTCCCTTGCAGGACTACACTAGACAAAATGAACACCATAACCTTACTCTACCGAGTCCCTTACATCCCTCAGAGTCCAATGAACCAATCCCACCCACCGAGTCCAATGAACCAATCTCTCTCACCGAGTCCAATGAACCAATCCCTCCTTCCAAGTCCAATGAACCCACCGAGTTCTATACACTTCCACCACCCCCCACTCTACCACCCCCACCATCGCCCCCCACTCTACCATTACCACCATCGCCTCCCACTCTACCACCACCACCATCGCCCCTCACTCTACCACTACCACCGCCACCTTCCACTTTACCACCCCCACTGCCACCCCCCACTCTACCACAACCATCATCGCCCCCCACTCTACCACCACCACCTCCTACACCAGCCTCAATCATTCCACCCGATCCACTTCAACTTTATGATATCGAGATCCTTCCTCTTCTGGCGCTTAGATCATTCCCTCAGCTGTCAGCTAGCCAAAGCACATTACTCAACCTGGGAGCTACCAGCCAGCGGGCTGAGGTGAGGCTCAAGGTGAACCTTGAGAGCTACCAGCCAAGGCGCACTGGTAGAGAACGGAAGGCACCTCAACCGTACACACCACCGCTCACGTCAAAGAGGTTGAGGGCGAAGTACATCGACCCAGGCATTCCTCCACCTGGGAGAGGAGCGGTGGTCCCTTACGATTCGTCGATCGTGGATAAGGCCATTATGGAGGAGTTTATGTACTGGCTAAAGGCTCCGGATATGGGGCCTTATAACGGGCCGGGGAAGTGTGCCCTATTCCGAACAAACCACACCGAGAAAGCGCTCTTTAAAGAGCTAACAACGGACAATGAGTGGATAGAATGTGATGTAAGTACCCTATATGCTTTTATTTAATATTCATTGTTTTATATGAATGCGATATATTAACTCATACGGTTTTACAGGTGATGGACGCGTTGTTTTTATATATTCAGAGATTTTTGTTCGTGCGGCCGGACATTTGCATTCACAAGTGGTCGACACTCCCCTATGCTTTAATGGTATGTGACTTATGAATTTTTTTTACCCTTTAGATTCAATTTACTATATTTCGTACTTAGTCTTCTTTTTTTTTTTTGTTTCAGATTTACCTCAATTCTCGTGAAGATTACGCGATATGGAGAGAGATGCAAGGAAAAACATGCGAAGAGGCCGCTCTCATATGGCATCGGGAGAATTACTGTATGGACTTCGTGCTTGGTCTAGAAGAAGACTACCAGTCGGGGTTGACAGAAGTCGACTTTGTCTTCACTCCCCTTAATTTTCGTCAACACTGGTTGATGCTGGTGATCGACCTCAACCAAGGGCGTCTGATCGTCTACGACTCCCACCCATCCTACAAATCCATGCATGATCTCGCGAAGTTCCTACTTTTTGCATGTCACACTATCCCTTCACTAGTGGAGACTTGTGGGTTGTTCGAGTCAAAGTCGAACCTTCAACCTTGTCCATGGACGGTGTACCGGAACAACTTAGGAAAATTTCAGGGGAGCTCCACATTTGATTGTGGAATTTTTTATATAAAAGTTTTTGAATTTTTATGTACCGATAATTTAATAGATTCTTTAGATCAAACTAAGTCTTTAGAATATAGGTTCCATTACTCCGCCAGATTATGGGCGTCTAAACATTTATGTTAACTTATCAATAAATTTGATTTTGTATATCTAAGTTCAATTTCATTTATTAAGTTAAATTCTATTGCAATTTTTATTTATTAATTTATTAAGTTAAATTCTCTTAAAAAGAACTACAACATGTATCGAGGATAAAACAGAAAACTTAACCCTAAACCCTAAAGAACAACGTGTAACGTGTAACGAGTAATGTGCAGCGTGCAGCGTGCAACGTGTATCGAGAAAAAACGATAAACTCAATTAATGATAGAATTTATTTATTTTGTCATTTATAATGAATGATACAATTACATGTTCAACAAATTGACCAATTAATTACATGTTCGACGACGGTGTAGCTTGTGACTTCCTTCGGACACAAGGCACTACGATGTTCAGCGGTTCGTTGCACCATTTTCTATTGTGATCCGATTCGCCACAACGTCCACACTTTTTGGCATTCGGGCGCTCCCCAGCTGATGATATACGATTCACCATCCTCCTACCAACCCTACCAACCCTTTTTGGTGGAAGAATCTTAACCTCTGTATAACCATTTGGCTTATTCCTTTCGAAAATATGACCAACCGGGTTGACCGATTCTGCGTACGAAACGATCAATGATTCAATGTTATACAATCTACTGCATAGGGTGAATGGATTCACATTGCAGTTCCTAGCTGCAGCAGTAGCATGTGAACACGAGATCTCTAAACACTGAAACTAAACGCATGAACACTCTTTTGTGTGGAGATTGACAATTCCGCCTAACCCACCATCTTTGACCTCGAATCTATAACAGTCATTTGGTAACACTTGGTATTGTCTGGCCAACTCGAACTCGATTTTTATCTTCTCCTCAGCGTACTTCGAGTGAGTCGATGTAGAGCTTGACAAAGCGTTTCGCCGTTCATAGAACCACCCTTGCAGAAGACCTCTAATGTGTTCCAACAGTGTTGTGATCGGAAGTTTTCTAGCTTCACTGTTAATGGAGTTAAAACACTCGACTCCATTGCTTGTCATGTTATCATAGCGTCTTTTATATTGATAGCATCGTACCCAACGTTCAACCCCGGCAGCCTCCAAATACCGTGCTAGCGAACCATTACCATAATTGACGATTTGGCCCCAAAGTCTCTTGAACTCAGATTCACGAAATGCCATTGATGAATCGTGAAAAAGTTTTCTAACTATGTCGTCCTTGAAATACTTTTCCACATTCCTCTTTAAATGGAAAGTACAAATACCATGGTATGCCTCTGGGAATACTGGTTCAATGGAATTCGAAATGGACTTATGTTGATCTGAAACAAAAACTAACTCATGACATTCGCCAATTGCGGATTTCAAACAAGACATGAACCACGTCCAAGAATCATTGTTCTCACTATCTACAACGGCATATGCCAACCGGTACAAACTGTTGTCACCATCCATAGCTACACCCACCAAGATGGTTCTACCATACTTACCCTTCAAATGGGTACCGTCCACAATAATAACTGGACGACGGAACTAAATCCTTGCAAGCTCGAACCTAGTGCCATAAACACATACTTGAAGTATACGTCGTCCTCAAGCTTGATCTCAAATACGTTTTCAGGATTTTCTATCTTTAAAGCTTCCCTATACGGATGCAACAATAAATATGATTCCTCGGGAGTCTCCCTTGCCAGGGCGAAGGCAGTTTTCCTAGCACGCCATGCCTTGTTATAACTGATATTTACTCCAAGTTCTTGACGCATGTCGTCTATGATATGAGGCGGGCAATCACCACGACCAAATTGGATGAATATATACCTCTTTTCCATCCTAAAATACAATAAAATATCATAAATTAGCTAAATATTCTACAATAAAAAAATTCAACATTTTGTACAATACACGCTACACGCTACACGACACTCTACACGCTGCACGCTATAAACGCTACATGCCACACCACCTTCCTCACACTCGAGGCACGTGAGAAGATACTGGACGAATGCATTTTCTTGCTTCGTTAAAGATATGGTGCAACCATTTCATTAGTTGAAATGAGAAATAATAGTTTAAGTGCAGTTTACATTCGTCGAAATGAAAAATAAAACTGATTGCTAGTGTATGACAAAATACACAAATTAAGCTTGTAAGTATTCAAAAGTAGAGTTTAAGTGCATCTTACTTGATTGACTTGAACACAAAAGAAAATCGGTTGTGAGATGCTATGAGTTTTGATTTCTTGTTTGTTGAAATTTTTTAGTGAAAAAAATAATTTTTTTGAAGTGTTAGAAACAAAAAGGTACTTTATTATGCAAAATGACTTTTCATTAAATTGATTGTACCCATTGTCAGATTTTTAGCCAAAACTGCGGCTTAACGTCAAATCGCGTGATAGGATTTTGGGGGTAACGTGCATCGAGTATGTCGAGTAACGTGCAACGTGTGTAACGTGTAGCGTGCATCGAGTGGTCAACGAAGCGTATATTGTTTGACTTTTGTATCGAGCAATCAAGTAGACGAATAGCGTGCATCGAGTAAGCGTGTAGCGTGCATCGAGTAGGTCGAGGGCGAGCGCACAGACTTTAGGGACAAAACGGTAAAATCACATGGTGCTGACATCATGAGAAGGCCATTTTTCATTGAAGTTTTAATATTGGGCCAAAAATCGAATGGGCCTTTGAAAAGAGGCTATTCATACAAAAAATCCGTTCAGTATCTTCTAACATGCATCGAGTGTGAGGAAGGTGGTGCAGCATGTAGCGTTTATAGCGTGCAAGCGTGTAGCGTGTAGTGTGTAGCGTGCAGCGTGTAGAGTGTCGTGTAGAGTGTAGCGTGTATTGTACAGAATGTTGAATTTTTTTTATTGTAGAATATTTAGATAATTTATGATATTTTATAGTATTTTAGGATGGAAAAGAGGTATATATTCATCCAATTTGGCGGTACATGGGATGAGGAGAAACAATGTTACAGTA
>JBBPDJ010000008.1:7382932-7403813 GCA_037974625.1 Cucumis cinereus | reverse complement strand
TTGGACTCGGAGGGAGGGATTGGTTCATTGGACTCAGATGGAGGGATTGGTTCATTGGACTCGGTGGGAGGGATTGGTTCATTGGATTCTGTGGGAGAGATTGGTTCATTGGACTCTGTGGGATGTAAGGGACTCGGTGGAGTAGAGTTATGGTCTTCATCCTGTCCAGTGTAGTCCTGCAAGGGAAACAAAAAAAATTAAACAAAAATAGCCATATTTAAATTTGTTTAACTTACCCGACAAAAGTTACCAATGAAGTCCGCAATGTCTTGCAAGGTCGACCTCATATCTGTCCCATCAGCTCTCAAAGATGTAAGGTCGGACTGAATGTCCCCTACCTTTGTCTTGACTGATGTGACTCGCTGGACTAGTTCACTTAACAGTCTGCGGGGTGCAGCAACTCTTCTTGATTCCGGTCTAGTGTGGGGATCGAAATGGACCGTCTCGTGGTCTGATTGTCGACCCGCAGACTGTTGTCTGTCTTCGTCATGTGAGGAAGGTATAGGATCCTCTTGCGGGTAGTGTTGATCTTCGTCCAACGAGGCCTCCTCTACGTCATCAACATGTCGAGCGCGGTCATCTTTCCCACTAAATGACTCGCTCTCGCTCAGATCACCATCGTCAGACCCGTATACATGCCTCTCGTTAATAGGAGGTCTCTATACGTCTTCTCTTTCTCAGACTTCACTAGACGGGTTGTGATCACTATCTGCATGAATAACAAAGCATTAATGAGATTGTTGGTTAGACTATTATTAAACTATACTTAAACAAGTAATTGCATACCTTGTTCGTCTAAAAAATATCTTTTTGCAAGGCCTTGGTGGGTAGGGAGTATGTACATTCTCACCTCAGGAAATGAGGAATTCTGTGGTTGCTAAGCCGAGTTGCACACTTTCCAGCAACAGTGGATATTATCCCGTATGCCCACAACTGCATACCCGTGACACACATTAAACAAGAATACTTCAAACATATTTCAAACAGATAAGGAATACGTTTTACCTGGAATGCATGAGGAAATCCCAGTAGGTTGTATTTGATAATATAATCTGTTCGCAACCGAGATGTGGGAAGAAAGACTGGTAGCTTGGGCGGAAAATCGATCCTTCACAACGATCTTAAATTGGGTAGCCATTCTGCAAAGGAAAAAATGAAAATTAAGTTAGCATTTGCCCCTGAAAAATACTCAATGCACGTTACTCGATATACTCGATGCACGTTACTCGACATACTCGATACACGTTACACGACACTCATTGCACGTTACTCGAGATACTCGATGCACATTACTCGACTTCACGTTACTCGACTCGGGCTACCCTCGTCACTCGAATGATTTCACAACGCAAACAACCTGAACACGCTACCCTACCCTCGACACTCGACGCTATTCCCCAACGCAAACAACATGAATAATGCAAACCCTACATTTTCCTACCGACGATGTACCAGAAGAAGACGACGGCCACAAAGAAAATCAAAAGCAATACAAAAATTTGAACTTGACGACATCGACTCGAAGAAATGCAAACGCTGAAGAAAACGTTATAAAGAGAAGATGAATGCATGCATGAAGCGATTAAAGGATGAAGAAAAATGTTACCTTTTCAAAGGGAAGACGTCGGGCACTGAGAAACGAAAGGGAAGAAGTTTCGTCGGCACCAGAGAGCAAAGAATGGAAGCACAGGAAAGTTGGAAAGAGTGAGAGTGGAGGAAACGTCTGAAAATGGTTACTTTAAGCGTACGTATGTTTTTTAAATTCCGGGGGTAACGTGCATCGAGTATGTCGAGTAACGTGCAACGTGTGTAACGTGTGGCGTGCATCGAGTGGTCAATGAAGCGTATATCGTTTGACTTTTGCATCGAGCAATCGAGTAGACGAGTAGCGTGCATCGAGTAGATCGGGGGCACGCACACGGACTTTAGGGACAAAACGGTAAAATCACATGGTGCTGACATCATGAGAAACCATTTTTCATTGAAGTTTTAATATTGGGCCAAAAATCAAATGGGCCCCTGAAAGGGGGCCATCCGTACAAAAAACCCTAAACTGCTCTCACCAGACTTTACTTTCGTCGTGATCTTGTAGTTTTCTATGTGCAAAAGTATGCCACTAAAATGGTAAAATCCCAAAGACCCTGATCAAAATAATTCTCATCCCTTCCCTTTCATTCTTGATTCAGTTTCACTGTTTTCCTTTGTCTAGGGTTTTCCATTAACCCAATGTCGACTGATACTCAAACAAGCTATTGCACTCTTGGAGGTCTACGATGGTAGACTTTGGCAAGCGTATTGCATCTATATTGGCATATGTTGAACCCAACTTTGAAAAATGGAGATGGCCTTCTTTCTTAAATGTCACGTGGCAGCCATCAACTCTATGTTCAGCAGTATGAGAAGGAGAAGGGGAAGGTGAAGGCTGAGAAGAAACTATCTCAGTGGACATTCCAACTTTGAGACGGTACGAAGCAACAAGTTTGTCTCTACCTGAACAATAGGCAAGAGATGTGATAGGCGTGCAGACGGCCGGAGGCAGTCACGATGTGGCCGACTAGTAATCATCGGTTGGGCTCGGTGTGGTGGCACGCGGAGACTTGGGCGGAGTAGAAGACGATCATCGGCGGAGATGGGGCGGCAGCCGACGAAGATTTGGAACACACAAGGCTGCAACTGTGGCGTGGGAATGGGGAAGAAGTTGAAAAAAGTTCTTTCACGCAAACCTATAAAATAATGGTATAATATTTGAAAACATATTATTTGTATGATACTTAATTGTTTAATTAGTATAATATTTGATTATTTAGTTAATATAATATTTAATTGTTTAATAAAAATTTGAAAAAGGTACATGGTATTAAAAAGACACTCGATTCATCAAGTAAATCTCAATTTTTAAAATGAAAGAAAAGAGATTTTAAAAATAAAATATTAAAGATTTAGTAAATAGTTGTAATCTATTTAGATTCTCTAAAAAGTATTTAGATTGATTATTTGACTCCAATAAGGCAAATTTCGTGATTATCAACTAAAATTCTTATTGATTTCAGATTTTGTCAAAATTCCAACTACCTCTCCTAATTTTGCCATCTTCCTTCCTTAATTTAAAATCATTATTTTTTTTAATGTAAGTAGGAAAAATTGGGAGAATGGACTTCGTTTATTGCTCGTGGCAATGAATTTCATGACTTGAAGCGTTCAATCATTCTTTTGTCAACAATACTAGAAGATTAGATGTCTCTTATCTCGCTTACTGTCATATACAATTGTAGAAGGCTAAATAATGATAATAGAAATAATACAATAATTAGTATATTTGAAGCAAAATCTAACATGTTTGGTTTGCAATAACTTTTACCACATTTAAGTGGGAAAAAAGAAAACTATACACACTTTTCTCTTGAAATCATGATAGTCAATTGTAAATACTCCAAGATTTTAGACAATTTTCATCACGGATGTTTATTTGGAGCTCTATAGCATAATTCCCCAAATAATAATCTATCCATCTATCCCACAATTTAGAAGGTTTAGTAAAGAAAATCTATACAAAATTAGCGTCTATATCACCTTTTTTTTCTTTTTTCTGTGCAGTTGGAAACCAAAAAAGATGCCCCTATTATACAATAAAACTTTGATTAACTAAATAGAAATGTAATACGATCAATGGCAGACATTGAACTTAAATTAAAACAAACATTTGACTTCAATGCCAACCTGTATTGATTCAGAAATCGTCTCAATTTTGCGATAGCGAAAACAAGGCAGATTCGATTAAGCTTCCCAGCTTCTCTCTCAATCTGGAAACAGTGTTCTTCAAAATTGCAGGCATTAATTCCCCCATGTCACCAGATTCATCATTCTCTACTGTGTGAAGGAGCTCCCTTTTCAAATATGTACGAAGACTAGTCTCTGCCACGTTAACAAGACGGGCGGTGTACATAAATTTTGTCACCATAAACGCAGCAAGAATAGGTTGATCAGCCTTTACAAGCTCTGATATGAAGATGGGGAACCCAATCTTCTTGAAAATCACTAACTCTTTCCTATTGATATTACTTGCACTCCTTTTCTGTTTGAGGCATGTTAATTGATCATCTTGAAAGCGGCGTGAAAAGTTTCCGACCAGATAGCAGATATAGGAGAAAGTGTTATCATAAGAAGCATTGGTTAAAATAGTTGATACAATTCCAGAGGAGAATATGAGCAATAAAAATTCAAGGTCTCCACCCAATTCATCTGAGATTCCATCACGTTTCAATTTGCTTTCAACCGCATTCAGACTACGCAATCTCAATGCTTCGTAAGGCAACAAAGCCACCAATTTCAAAGCCAAGAAACAACCTTTGTCGTCCAGAATGTGGCTCAAGGTTTTGGCATCGTCTTCATCAAGCAACGTTCCACAAGATTTCGACAATGATTCATCAACCAATCTCAGCACATCCTTAAGCCGAGAAAGTGAAATGAGCTTTTTGAAAATTTCAGTCCAACAAACATGTAGAGGGTGAGGTGTAGGGCCAGGGGCAGTCTCACTTGCTTTACTCTCTGCCGGTTCCACGTCCTGAAAACTTTCCCACCCTTCATCCCAACCATCCACACTCCAGTCATTTCCTCCAGTGGCCGTTGCCGCAGAGGCTTCGGTTTCATCTCTCTCAATCAGGAAAAGTCCTTCCCATTCAGCCAAAATAGCCAGCAAACTATCCGCATGGACATCTGTCGTTGCAACTGCACATAATTCCATGAAGCAAGAAACTGTAGTCTCAATGCTCAAAAGGTTATCAGATGTGACTTCTAAGTTGGGTGAGATTGTCGCTGCAAGCCGAGTTGACTTCAGGGCAACTAAAGTACTTGTAAACCTGCTAGATGCATCTTTGTCATCTAATGTTGTCGGAACATTTGTCAAGTCACTTTCTTTAGTTGTATACTGGACCTGGTCCCAACCTTCCCAAGGTAAAACATTATATTGTATATCGGACGAGAGACCTTTGATATTTCTACCTGTGATATACTGCATGAGCTCCAACACATAGACACGGACAGAACTTGGCAATTGCAGATTATCAGAGAATTCCGCCATTCTTTCCCAAACTTTCCCTCTGGTACTTCTTAAGTTCTCCAGATCACCTTCTAATCTACTAAGTGAGCATAATAGATTATGCAAATTCTGATGCTCATGGGAGTAATTAACCAAGTCAAGTAGAACAGGCTCCAATATTTGCAGATATAGACAAGATATATCCTGGATAAAAATCTCAGCTTTAGAAAACGAAGCAGCGGGATATAGTGACACTGACTCAGACAACACCTGTTCTACTGCTCCAAAACTGCAGCGTGAGAAAACCATCGCTCGGCAGAAAGCAAAAGCTTCAAAAGCTGAATCATCTAGTAAACCATAAGTAGCATAGCTTACAATGGTGTTCCAACCCTCACTTGGTGAGACACTATCCTCTATAACCAATCTAACAAAAACCTTTAGACAACTCTTTAAACATTCAGGGTTAAACTGCAAAATTTCACCTCTGGTTTCAGTTTTTCTCATTTCGTCCAGCAATCTAATATAAAAGTTCAAAAGGATGATGAGGCACTCCTGCCATTCTGAGCTATCCGGTATATCTCCATAGTTACTATATAGGGGTAAAATTACAGTGAAATACTGCTTCATAACATCCAAAGCATCTGAATGAGACAACAATCTGAGATAAGTAGAGCTCAAGTCATAACTGTGCTCAAGTTGACTAACAAAAGCCTGAAAATCCTCAGGGCTTCCATTCTTGAAATCGATGCTTATTCTAGTCTCCAAGGTCGTTAATAGTTTCAAGATGTAGTGCTTATAGATGTCTTGGGAACATATGAGACCTTCCACCACTGGATCAGAATAGATAGCAGCAAAGTTATCCACCATTTGTGCTAAAAGTTCTATATTACTATCATCAATGTGCAAGTAGATTTCACTGCTTAAGTGTTCAAAATTCAACCCACTTAATCCAGCAATATTTTTGAAGTTGAGATTCTTTATGACGGCAACTCGTCTGCATTCTTGCTCAACAATTTTGTAGAAATGAGCCAAACCCAAGCTGAAGGCATATACTTCTTCGTGTTGTGCCTTTCGTGGTAACCATCCACCTTTTTCCAGCTTAAAGTAGCAGTCAGAAAGCAAACCAAATATACAGTGTAGACGCGACTTATCAGTCCCATCGATAGATGGGTACACAACTGTGGAAATAGTTTCAATGGTTTCTGCAGCACAATTGATAATCTCCTCTCTGAATTCTGAGATATCAACCATAATATCCTCATTGTTCCAAACCTCTGAAACAAGGACAGAACTTAAATATTTCAGTAGCACCTGCAGGAAAAAAACATTTTCCATCATTTAATGATATGATTCTCTTTTGTACATGCACTTTAAAATAAAGCTTGCAAACCTGAATACCTCAGTGCGATTCATGCCATAGGTGTTAGCCAAATTAAGAATATCCTTCAAAATATGTTTCTTCTCCAAATTTACTGATTCAATTAAGGACTGAACAACGCTTTCAATGTAATAACGGTCTCCAGATAAAAACCGTGATGTTTCAACACCGGGAATAATATTCTCCAATGTTCTAGAATGATCAGCTACGCGTTTTTGTTCTTCTAGCTTCAGTTTCCATTCGCGCCAAAATGTTGATTCCACTTCATTACTTTTTCTTCTTTGATCTGAGAACAAAAAAAGTATGAAAGAAGTTTTCATCACATTCCAAATAAATAAAAGAGAGGATTTTAAAAAGTAACAACAATAAACCATTAAAATAATATAAAAAGCAAAGCAATTCACCAGAGTCAAAAGTGTTCTTTTCTTTAAACTTTTCAAGAAGCAGCTGCCTCCTTTGGGATGAACTATCGCACTCAACTCCAGAGTCGTGCAACAAACAATATGTCATGCCCACAGTCATTATGCTACTGACTTTTTGGTAGTCTTCCCTCGTCCTTAATTGCTCTTCAAAAACTTCAACCCCATTGAAGGCATCCACGAGACTCAACAACAGTATACAGCCAGTCAAGTCTCCCTCCTTGGTAGGACATTCAATAACTGACTTTGCAAGAGAGGTGATCAAGCTGTCTTTAGGAACGAACCCATTCCTAGCTAACCATGACAAAATAGTAACCATAGCTTGTGTTTTCAAACTCGAATATTCTGTTCCTGTACCCAGTTTCTTAATTTCTGCCATCTTACTCAATTCAAGCAACCAAGGGAGTTGCAGGTAAGCAAATGACAAAATTTTTCCATTCTCTCTCAGAAAGGTATCCAATTTAGTCCTATTTTCAACAGGTAGTTCTTTTGCAACAAAAAGTAGCCAATTCAACGTACTATCTAGAATAGATTCTTGATCACCAACTAATTCAAAGCAATTTTTGAATTCACCAATATTTTGAATATTGTTTCCTTGAAGTGAGGAGAGCAAAGAACTTTGTACTGGAGGGTTTGAACAATCTGTTCCAGCCATCATCATTAATTTCGAGCACTGCCCTTGCATATCAAGTTCTTTCCATGCATGAAGGAGTTCAGAAATTGACTCCTCATCACAATGGCTCAAAGCAAAACCTAGTAGGTGCTTTCGAGAATTTATATCCATATTCTCAAGGGAAGGACCTCTAGCTATTGCAGCACACAAATCCCAAACAGAACCATGCCCTTTCTTCGTTAAACCAAGGCAGAGATCAAATGCCAATTGCAGATCACCAGCAACTGCAGCTTCTCTAGCTATAGCTTCTTCAACTGCTGATATCTCTGTTGGAGAGCTCAATCCAAGAAGCTTGCCAACCTGAATGAGTTCATCAACATGCATATAAGCTCCAGATTGACATGAAATTGCCATTTTTATTATCTCCATTGGATCTTTTATTTGTCTGAATTGTACGGGCAGAAGAGTCACTCCAAGGCTTGGTAGTAATTCTGTTAGAGCATCAATAATATCAACCTCCGCTTTTACATGTCTACTGCTTGGAAATATGTTGAGACACTCCTTTGCCTTCCAGACCTGCAAAAGGGCCAAAGCTATCATTCAACTAGTATGCACTACACATAATTATCAAGCATTTTGAAAAATTAGACAAGTTCTGAAGAAGACCCAATTAAAATGTCTCAGCTATACATAATAACTGATTCAGTAAAATCATGAAAACTTACTTCTGGACCATTAAGACTTGAAGCAGAGAAAAAATATTCTCTAGCAGCTTGAATGACAAGGTTTTCAGCCTTCTCTGCTGCCAAAGAGACCGAGCTTGTACCCTTTAAGTAGTTTCTTGCAAGCAAAAATTTCCCAGCTTTTAGCAATCCACGGCAAAATTCTATCAGCATGTACTCCAGGTCCAGAAAGGGAAATGCCTTCTCCCTCAGGCACAGCATGTCACGCCACATAGTCGCCCAATCATTGTCAGATCGACTGGATTGTCGACGAACAAACTTTGAGAGTATAAGGCGCATAATTTGTTTTACACCTTTACTATCATCATGAGCTTCTATGAAAAAATGCATTGGCTTCGGCACCTGAAATGTTAGAAAGCAAATTGGATATTGTACGATTTAACATTCAGAGGAAGAAAATAAACAGTAAAGAGCTTCAGTTTTATAATACTAATCTCAACTGGTCATGAGAAGTCTACCAACCTGGTAAAATGACAAAAGTCGTCCTGCTTCAACATGGCCTTCAGCCAGCTTGAGCCTTCTTTTCAGATGATCAGAGGATTTTATGTCTGAAGAGTTTTTAAGCATAAACCAATTGAGAATTAAAAATTAACGACTACCAATGACTTAGGTGTAAAATACAGCAGGCGCAAAGCAAACAAAGGTGTCGAATTAATGTGCAGAATAGATAGCTTTAGAATACAGAAGCAACATCAACATTGCATAACATTTGTGGAAAGCAAACCTCACCACTACTAAAAAGGCATCATTTAAGAACCAAAATTGATTAATGGGCACTGGCCTAGTTTTTTTTTTTTTTTGCAAAAACATTTGCCATCGTTAGTAATTAGAATTTATGTGAGCTTCTTTTGGAAAAACATATTCATCTTTTTGCATAATCACCGTGCTCCTTTCTTCTGCTTTTGTTTATGGGGTCTATCTTCTACTATTGTATTTGTCTTTTATGTATTGGCACCTCATCTTTTTCTGTTCTTCATTTGAAATCACCTGGTTTTGTTTTCCACTACTATTTTTGGGTTTCTTATGTATCTATTTGATGGTTCTTCCTCTTGTAACTCTTCCTGTTATTTCATTCATCAATGAAATGTTTTTTATCCAAAAAGATGAATATTAATAGAGATTCTACTTTCTTCTAGGTGAAGAGTTACTCATCCATAGACTCCTGAGACTTAGATTGCTCTTGCCTTTTGACTTTTGAATGCCAATCAAAAAGCCTTTGTAACTCTGACTGAGTTGCATTTTTTTGTTAACTTCTAAACAGGAGATCCTAGAGATTTAATCTAACTTTTCTCAAAGCAAAAGAATGGAGTTAATTGGGTGGTAATTGGGTAGTAGTCTAGATAATTCCCTTTTTGCCCCCTTGTTTTTTTTTTTTTTTAACAAGAACCAAGCCTCTTTGTTAAGGTAATTTTTTTAAAACAAAAACGAGCCTCTTCATTAATAAAATGAAATGAGACTAATGCTCAAAGTACAAAGGAATTATACAAAATGCAAAAAGAACTAAGGACCAGGAGGAACTCTGGGTATCTCAATTATGTTGAACACCATTTTTTAACAAAAGTACAAAGACTAAATCACATCTAAAGCTAAAGAAGAGCTAGTAAGACCAAAACAAAGCAAGTAGTACAAAACCCTTTACTATGTGAGAACAAATGCAATAGAGACTCAAAACAGAATAACTAGGCCAGCTCTGATCCACAAAGCAAGCAGTTGGCAGAATGCAAAGCTTGGTGCCCTCCAAATAAGCATGAGGCTTGAAAGTAGTAGCCTGCGAAATCTTTACAGGATGTGCACTAATGGGATCCAACCACATTCGAAACTCCAACTTCTGTTGACAACCTGAAAGCTTGCTAATTGCTGAAAGAACATCAAATTGTACTTCTCAAACCCCAGTAATTGAAGCTTCTTTCGAACGGACCACAGTAGAATGCCTTCCAAAAGCCTTCCGGATTCTATACAGTTTGATCATGACAAACTCGGAGGACTATCTTTCAAACCACATGGAAAAGAAACCTCCTAATCTGCCATTTCTCCTTCCAACAAACCAAGAACTCTGTCAACCAAGAATGATTTCACAATTCTCCAAGAAAGAATACAAAAGCTAGGGGATGCCATTTTGTTAAGACTAAGAGTATAGATTGAGAAAACCTCAGTTTCATCCTCTTTGGGATCTTCCGCCTGTGGGCAACTTTTTGAATTACACTCTGCCTTCTCCCTTCATGCGAAAGTAATATCACAGGCTTCAACTATTGATCTCAAGTGCTGAGGAATGTCCTCTTTTTGAATGGGAGAGAATTCAAATTTTCCAAATATTGTGCTATCATCTGGCTGAAATAAATTAACTAAATCCGTACCGAACAACTCAACTTCTTCTGGCTCCTCTTGGAGCTCTTTTTTCTCAAAATAATTGAATTCTTCACATCAGAATCTGAATCGTGTGACTTGGCGCTTGAGGTGAAGGGAGAATGGCATGGAACTAATGGCAAGTAGAATGCTTCTTCGCCAAAGATGAGACATTCTTATGCTGCTTCAATGGAATAGGGATTTCTGAGTCAGGTTCTTCAGTTGCTTCAGCCACTGTATTCAATCTCAATGTCGCTTGTTTAAGCATTCCTAAAAATACCTTCTATCGTTGTTGCGCTGGCCACAATAGTATATGGATGACCACCTTTTGCTGGCCACACCACACATTCAGCATCCAGCCCATATTGGATCTGAACTTCGAAAATCTTGTAGCCCCAAATTCGCCCTGTCCATTATTCAGAAAGAAGCGATTTATTGATCCACTAAGAAGTTCTGAAAGTTGATCGATAAACCAAGAAAGATGTGACTCAGATAAATGGAGGACTTCGTTAGCTTTCATATCTTCTACGTGAAAGCAACCGAACAAGACTAATGCTCAAAGTACAAAATGATGCCATCAAAGCAAAACCTAAGAATCAGGAGGTGCACCCGAGCATCTCATCTAGGTTGACACCCCTTAACACCCTCGTCATATTCCATGAAAACTACAATAGACAGTAATACAATTAAAGGCCAAAACAAAGCCCAAACAATTTCCAACTAATACAAAGTGATACAACATCAAAACCAATAGAGGACTCAAACAAAAGCTGAAACAGAACGAGGGACTCAAAACAATCACAGAAAACAATCACAAAGCCGAGCTGAATCTGAAAAGCAGAGAAATAGTATACGCAGAAAGCAGCAGACTAGAGATCTGGGTTGATGATGGCTTGCAAATATCGACATATATCTTGAACAGAATAATCTGCCAAGGCCTTAGATAGTGAGCACCATGAGGAAGCATTCAGCTGTGCTGTCTCAAAACGAGAAAACCAAGGAGTCTCCTTGTCATGGAACAATCTTTGATTGCTTCCAAACCATAAATCAGTAAGCAGTGTTATTTCATAGAAATTTTGTTGGCCTTTTAAGCTTTGGCCTCAAAAGAACCTGCTAAACATTATCCCTAAAATCTTTTCCAAACACCCAACTAATATTAAAGCAAGCAAAAAGCTTCTGCCAACAATTTCCACCATACCACCAGTAAAAAAAGAGGTGTTGTAAATCTCAATATTGGATATGCGAGGGTGCTAAGGCGGTGTCAACCTAGTTGAGATGCCTGAAAAGTGTGTTTCCTTTTTTAAAAATAAAAAACCCTAGCAAAGGGTGCACATATTAGGAGATAGGTAGTGAGAAGGCAATTCTTCTGCATAACTGAGGAACAATTAAGAAACCCAAAAAGCATGATCCACGTTGTTATATTAACCCTCCAAGGGCTCTTGTATTTCCATAAAGCTTTCGATAAGTCATTTCACCTTTCATCACTTAGATCTTCCCTAAATCCTGCATGGTTAAGATACCTCCTGGTCTGCCTTTTGCTTCAACACAATACCATCCAACGCCCTTTGAACTCCATAAGCTTTTGATGAAAGCTCTATCAAAATGGTCGCTCTTTGTTTCTTGAATTAATACTAGGTCCCAAGGTAGTTATGGGATGCCTTTGTCCCAGATTGGTTAGAATGGGATGACCCATGTGGTCCTTTAGTGACTTGGCTCTCCCACCCCGCTGGCTTTTACGATGTGGTTCTCTAAGGTGCTTCAGTACCTAACAGAATCTTTTAAGTGTCACTCTTTTTGTCTTTATCACCAAGCCCTCTTGTATTTCATGAGACTATCTTCATTGAGAACAAGCCACTACCTTGACAAATTTTACAATCATGGCTTGTCCCCCACTAACACTCTCGGTCATCCAAGAGTAATTTCACAATCGTGCAAGATAGAATGCAGATTCTAGGGATGTCATTCTTGCAGAGGGGAGGGAATGAAAAACCTTCAACATTATTCACTACAGGAGCTGTTTGAAACAATTGATCCAATTCCTTGTCAACTTCATCTAAATCATCAATATTCTCCCAAATTACTTCTGCCTCCGAATTATCGATCTCTTCACTACTTGCGCTTGCAATTGATTCTTCATCAGAGTCTTGCTGCCGCAGTCTTGAGTTGGATGGAGATCAACTTGGAATACCTTGCATGAAAGATACATTTGAGCCTTATAGTTTAATTCCTGAGAGAGTAAAGGAGCTTTGTTGTAAATTTGAATCTACTGACCTGTTTGGTATTATTTCAAGGATCTGAATCTTAACACAGCATTCCTCGAGAAGATATGGGTTTGAAATTGCGGACCATGAGTTAAAAAAGGAGGTCTTCTTTCTGGCGAAGTGTTTGGGGGAATGGCTTCACCAAATGTGCACGTTTTTTTGGAGGCTCAAGGTGGTTCATTTGTGCCTCTTTTTAATTCCAGATTCAATGGAGAGAGAACCTTTGCCGGCTGAGTATTATCATTTTTGTTCTGCCCTTGAGAGAGGTTTTGCTGCAATCAAATTCTATGGTACCATTAATGTGAGAACCGGTTGCTTTAATTTTTGGTTATATGTTAGAACCGAGGCATCTTTGGGCATGGTTTTACTGTTTGGAGAGTGGTAATTGACAGACAGCTGTGCTTCCAACAGCCCTAGTCTTGTGGGCTTCCTTCGAATGGCTATCAACGGTCGTTTTCTAAAAATAAATTTTTGCACCAACACCAAGAGCGTCCCTCGGACTACTTTCTGAATTTCAAACGCAGTCGAAATCTCTCTCCTCATTAAAACGTTCTCTACGTTAAGCCCATTCTAGATTCAAGCCAGAATATTCTATATCTTCATCATTCATAGCTTGTTTCAATAAAACTAAGTCAATTGGGTTGGAAAAATCTTTAACAAATAAAGCACCTTTGACTTTGTTCAGAGGGTCCAAAAACTCTAAATCTCCTTAATTCAAAAAAATGTTACCTCTGTTCTTATCAGTAATTTCTCTCCCCTTGCTTAGAAGTTTCAATTTGCAGGTTTCCCATGAAGCTTCCAACAGGTTTCACGAGTATGTCGGGGTTTATTGTAATAGTCGCACCAGACTCTAGGCTTACATGTGTCTTGTTGGAGTGATCAGACGCCTTCATGGCTGTTTGTTTCATCAGAGCAAAATTTTCTACTAAATCAATAGGCTTTTTTCCAATCATAAAATTCCTACAACTTTCTTCCTTGCAAACTTCAGACAGATGCTTCTATTATAATGGCCCTCTAAAGTTCTTTTGAAATTTTCTGGTTCTAGCCACTCTTTCGAGCAATTCATTTATTTTTAAACTGACCCATTTACTATCTATTATTTGATTGACTAATCCTTTATATTGCAATGGCTGAAGAGTCAAATGTTTTGGCAATTCCTGAGGGGGGGATGAATCAAGATAATTTTGAATCAGTGTTCTCGATTTTTTTTCATCTTTTGCTGTAATAATATCTCGGGGTTTGCACCGATAACTTGGTATATCTACTATAGTGCCATAATGTGATGTGCTTCCAGTGCCAATAAAAAGTAACCCATCCAATGGTATTTAACATCCAGAAAACTGCCAAATAAAAGGCGTCCCAAGCCGAAATATCACAAGTACCACCTCGTCCCGGACCGTCGCAAGGAAAACTATAACCAAAATCCTTTTTATCCGGCATTAATTTGGAACCACGTGCATCTAAAGCACCTTTTACTAAGATCAATGTAGTTGTATGTAAACCTAAAGCAATAGCATGATGAACCAAGAAGTCTCCGGGCCCTATTGTTATACTTAGGAGTTAAATTTTTTCAATACCAAGCTGCATGGCTGTTTGCTCCCATGGTGTTTTCCTCCGATCATTTTGAAGATATTAGTCTGCAATCTTCTGTGTTTTCAGGCTTCTTGTTGAAAGTTTTTTAAATTTTGCCTTGTTCTTATTTTTTTACTGTTTTGATCAGGGTTCCGTTTGTGTTGTTTCTATTTGCTCAATTTTCATGTACTTTTGTTTGTAACCGATCTTTTTGCTCTTAGTATAATTCTCTTGTACTTTGAGCATTAGTCTCTTTTATTAATACAAATAATAAAGAGACTTGTATCCGTTTCAAAAAAAAAAAGTACTATTCCAACAATAAATGAAAATCACAAATTCTAACACAAAAAAGGAAAAACGGACTAGCATAAAACTTGCATAATGGAATATGAATATGACATCAATGTAGTTAAATCACCTTGCATTTGAGGTAATTTTGACAAAATGCCTGCCATGGTACTCCATCTATCAGTCGCAGTGGATAAATATATGCACTGCAATGCACAGTCAACAGCTTCTGCCGCATTTCTAAAAAACCCACTATTTTCGAAGTCTTGGCACCCTTCTTCAACAACCAATAGGCATATCTCCAACTTATTCTCCGTAGCTAGTTCCTTCATCCATTTAACTAGAAATGACTCAGTCATATCATGGTTTTCCAAAATGTCAGATTCTTCCTGCTGATCTTTAGGAACTGAGGCCATATCAGCTGATCTTTTTCTCATGTATGGAACTGCTTTTTCAACTAACCTTCGTATTACACTTTCCTCATTTGTACCCTTCAGCATCAATTTAAATTTTTCATATGAAGACAACTGCTCCCAAGAAACAAGATTAATGCAAATATTTTCATTGCTTCCTTCAGAATAAATTAGCTGATGCAAGTAACTGACATCCACATAAAATTCTTGTAATTCATGAATACCTTTTTGATTAGCACAATCAAGCAAGCAGAGACAGTTGTCAAGCTGTCCACTCAAAGTATCAATGTCTCTAGCTCTTTTCATGAACCACATTGCAAGTTCACTAATTGAAGGCCAGATAAGTCCACGGTATTTCTTGACAATAGGTTCAGTCTTAATCTGTGAACTAAGCTCATGATTTTCAGGTAATTTCATTATAAAGTTTAACATCTTTTGACATTCAACCCAGTCCTCTTCCCTCACTGCAATGCTAGTAGGAGGAGACCTTCCAGGGAGAAGCTGCAAATAAGTCTGCACAGGAACTGTTTCGGGAATAGCAGATAAAATTTCTAACAAGAAAGGACTCATAGAATATGTGTGGCGCTTGAACAAAAGATTTAAGGCCCTGATTTTTCCATTTTTTGCAAGATTGATAGCAGCTTCCTTGATAGGCTTCATGCGGAAGCTGCTATATTCCTGCACAGAAAACCTGATGAAGTTGTGTTGTCAAACTGCTAGTCAAAATAAGTTATAAAAACAACAAAGCTTCGTGAAGAACCCAATACAGGTATGCAACAGAAATGAGTCACAAAATCTTATTATGCTCAAAAGTACAACCCAGTTCAAATACTAATCATCCCTTCTTTCTCACAATAATCATGAAGCGTGAGATAGGGACATATCATATCCATAAATCTATTACAGACAAGCCATATCTACAAATGTAATAATTGGTCAGAGACATAGACACCCATTGTCAAAAGCAGTGAATAGTAAGGCTTGTCAACAGTCAACATAGAATAATATTGAAATATTTCTCAAACATAATACCTGCCCATATTTATGCCAAGATATGTTTCCAGTCTGTCCTTAAATTGCAATAACCGGAGTCTAGCCAGGCGGAAACTCCATATTTCATTGCTTTCAAGATCTTCTACTTCAAGAAACTGATAATGGTTAGTCAGTTTCAGCCCAAAATCAAGCATTGCCTTTACAGTATCTTCTGTTGGTCCAACTTTTTCAATACATTCAGAAAGGATGAAAACCTGATCCTTTATCTTTGACAGATATGCATTCATTTCATTGGTTCCTTGATTAGAATGCAGCCACTGGGACTTCAGAATTTCATCTTTATCCAAGCCATAAGAATCAGCAAAGATCAAGGCATCTTGATACTTCTGATTTCTAATTAAGATATTGTACATTTCCAAAACAGATCTCTGTGTGAGTGATAGCAAGCTCCAACCCAACCAAGAGATGTCAAGATTATTAATTGACTCTTCCATCCTCTGATCCATGTCATGCAAGTCACCATGATCCTTATATTTAGTTGGATCTGACATCCCTTTATTTTCTAAGCACTCTAAAAGAAAATTTTGGCCTTCTAACTGTTGTACCCTTTCTATGATAGGCCTCGAATACATGGGACTGTCCTCTTGAACATTTATGCCACTGAGGATGTCAATCATAACAACAAGACCGTTTCTCCTTGCAATTGTAAGTATATGATCAGACCACCATGTAAAATCCAAAATGTCATCAAGAATCCTATTTGTTTCATTTAATGTTTTATCCGCCGCCTTAGATTTGTGTTTCCCTGGAAAAGAAAAGCTTGAAATGGTAAAGTGCTCCCTTTGTAGATTAAAAATGAACAGTTGTCCTGTCACATCTAGAGTGGCAATGAATTGTGCCTTAGGTGAAACTTGCAGCTTTGAATATGAAGTTTGACCTTCATATCCTTTTGGTATAAAGTATAAACCGTCAAACTGAATAGAATATAGCAGCTCCAAATCAAATATCCCACTTCGCCAAAGAGTCAGATAACAGGAACCTGGAAAAAAAAAACGTTGAAAATAACTAAATTAACAAGCTGTCTGGTTATACTTAAATAAAACAATTTATAAAATGCACAAATCACGTAGAATATTCCACTACATAGCAGGAAGATACATTACATGGAATGTCAATAAACGTACTAAAAATTCATTGCCACAATAGGCAACTGAAAAAGGGCCTTCAAAGAACCAAACTGTTAAGATAGAGAGATGAAACTCTGACTGAGAAAATACTAAAGCTACCACAATATCGGGTAAAAAAGGAAGTAAGGATTGAAGGCTGGCATAAGGAATTGATTGACAAGCAGTGGCACCATGGAGAAGACTAGACCCTTCAGAAGGTATAGGCAAAGAACTTATAAGGGTCTTAAACTCTCACGTAAAGCAGACAATCTTCTCCTATGGGGAACCAAACTATGGGTACAAAAGTGGTAGCTTATATTTAAACTGATACTAACATATACAATTAGTATAAAAAGTAACCATACAAAAACAAGAGGAAAGAAAGAGAATTGGGAACTCCCCCTCCACAGAAATTTTTTATGTTGTGGTTGGAAAAAGAATGGTACAGCACAGAATATAAAACTTAATGATTTACTTTCCTAGAAGAAATTATAGAAAGAGTAGTGGCTCGACTATATCCTATTATTTTCTCCCTCATAGTTCCATGATGGTGGCTTAGGAATCAAGCATAAATTTTCTTTTCAATAATTCAGGAATGTACGATATCATACCAGAGTTTCTACCAGAAGGTATGGAGGTGCTAAAACTACCAACGATGAGAAACAAAGAAAGCTCAGGAGAATAATCAAAGCAGAAAACTCTGTTTGGAAATTGGCTCTTTGTAGTCAATCCACTGTTTGAGTGTGCAGAGAGAAAAGATATAGTTGGATCTTTACTAATCTCCATTTGCCGAATAGAACCATCTGATGCAACAATGATGAAGGTACACCTGAAAAATAGAAGTTGGACAGCTTACACATTGATCAAAAAATGAAACTAAGAATCCCAACTAAATACTACACAAACCAGAACTTCTTTGAAGCCAATCTTGGATAATTGCTTACAAGTAAGATCTTTGAGTATCAGAATCCTCCTTTGCAATCAGGCCTATTATAGGCAGAGAAATTTTTAATCGCTTCCCTGTAACTCTTGATATTTCTTCACCGTTTGATTTGATAAAATAAATTGTATCGTTATCATCAACGACTCCAAGAATATTGCAACTTTCGGACCAAGCTCCCATAGTGAATGAAGTAACATTGGTGTCTGATGCATGGGACAAATGAAAATAGTACTAGTTTTATTTTCAACTGCTTATTCAACTATCTGTTGTACTGATGAAAGACATCATATTAATAAAATGAATAAAACTAATTATTCAATGTTACTAGAAAGGACCAAAAAATTATGAATTTAGGGGAAAGAAAATTTTGACATATTAATGGTTTGGATTTGAAAATAAGTTCTAAAGAATAGAGTAAGATGGGATATACTAGACACGTCTGTGTAAATTTTAAAAATTCAATTAAAATATGGAAATAAAATGAAAACAAATGAGAAAAAGAAAGAACAAAAAAATAAATAAACATAATCCTGGACATCCGTGGTGAGTAATTGAAAACTGATTTGCCTGTCCTTTACAAAGTAGATGACAAGACCAAATAGAATTTGACAATTTTTAAAGTAGTTACATGTCAAAGAAGAAATTTTCAAAAGAAAACAATACCCAAAAAGATGCCAAATGGTTCCAAGTAGTCATCTTCCTTCCGCAATATCGTTATTAGGTTTCCAACAGCCACCGCCACACGTTCCCCACTCGGAGAAATAAATAATGATACCGATCTTCCTATTCTCTGTGTTTGGTTATATCCAATCCATTTATCCTTGAGTCTACCTGCCACCGCACATATCAGAAGAAAGTTAAAATAACTTCATAGGATGCCTCAAAAGAATGACTATATCTAGAAACTCAGTCTTCACATAACAATCAAGAATCACTAATTTAAATCTAAGTGAATTGAAGATCCCAACCACTTACAATACACGCATTCTTCAACAATAAGTTTTGACTTCTATAGGTACCATACCAACGTCAGATACAATAAGCAACATCTTGATCAAATCCAAAAACAATTCTTACTCATCTTAACTTGAATCGATCCCCAAAAGGCCAATAAGCCAATCACATACGTGAATTGGAATAATTACATCACAATAGAAAAGCAAAAGCTTTAAAACCCGATTTTGCTTTGCTCAAGATAGTAATTCAGTTGAGAAACGTGCCAATCTATTAAGGAAAAAATATGGTCTGAAATAAAAAAAAATGCATAGAAATGAAACATACCTCCAATGCGAAACAGAGAGAGGAAGCTACCTTTAGCACCCTCGTTTGCCTAAAATGCAACACAAAGAAACACCCATATATATATATAAACTTAAACAAACAAAGAAATTCAGAGAAACAAATGGAACGTTAAAGAATTAAGCTTATAGACAGAGTTCAAGTAGAAGAAAGAAGTTAAGTAGAGACCTGGTGAGGAGGATAGTTGGAAGGGAACGGCCTCGAAGCGTGACGACGAGTTTCGTAAAGAACTTTCTGGCGAAGCTCCTCCATGCCCAAATTTGAGTTTCTCCTTGTCTCCGGATCGGAGATGACAGAGAGAATTGAAGGAGAGAGAAGGAGAGAGTGGAAGATAAACGAATCGGGCCCTATTAAAACCTGAATGGCGCACTTCTTGACAGAGATATATGGCAAAAAAAAAATGGTTAGAAAAATGACCAAAAAAATAATAATAATAAGAAAAATCGTGAAATTCGATATAACGCTTTTCCGAAATTTCAATATTCCAATTTTATCCTTCACGATCTTCGTTTTAGTTTTTAATGAGGTGTATTTCTCGTATAGTGGTTTTCACAGATTAAATGTTAGATACAATGTATTTTTAGATAGTTAGTATATATTGAATTGTTTTAGATATATTTAGAAATTTTAATTTTTTGATTGACTATATTATTATAGTTTCGAATATAAATAAAAAAAAGAGTTTTTTTCAAAAATAGAAGAAAAAAATAAAATATTTACGACCCATAGAAAGTTTTAAAAAACCAGAAAAGCCCAGCCCAAATTGTATGTAAAATACCAAAAATGCCCCAAAATTTCTTTAACCCTAATTTTGTACCGTGCGATTTTTTCTACCTAACGCTCGATGGCAAATTCCTCCTGCGATTGACAGTTTCTCTTCTCCTCTCCTCGTTATCTCTTCTCCTCATCTATATTCAACTATCTTCATTTATCCCCCATCTACGTTCTTCATCTATCCCTATCTACGTTCCGGTTAAACTTTTCTCAGACCCACTCTTTTTCAAAAGGTTTGAACCCTAAACTATCCATCTATCTCCATCTATCTATACTTCCTTCGTTCATCAAGGTTTGAATCCTTTTTTTAATCACTGGTTACATTGCATTTTAATTGCTTAATGTATTCACATGCTAATACTATTTTTTTTAAATAGATGGTAACCAAAAATAAAAACATGCAAGTATCATCTAGCAGAAAGGTAAAGCAGGAAGGAAAAGGAAAAGAGAAAGAAAGACAAACACAATTTGTGTCAAAAGTAAAGCAAAAATTAGGTTAAAATTATATACTAAATACAAATTTCTAATTTTTTGTTGTGGTCAAATATATTTGTAACTATGGGCTGATGATCATCTTGAAAATGTGATAAGATTCTATAACTGTCTATCTTTAATAGTACTCTGTAAATGAGGAAAAAAAA
>JBBPDJ010000008.1:7357160-7376986 GCA_037974625.1 Cucumis cinereus | reverse complement strand
TATACATATTTGAAAGGTTCAATTAGTTCCTTATAAGACCCAAAAGTCTAGTCTAGGGGAGGGGGAGTTGAAAGGCGAGAATGGCCAAGATTCATCTCAGATACAGTACAAATAGAATGCGCTTCTCTTTTCATATTATATTTCTTCAGTTCCCCCTATGTGACTTTTTAAAGCACAGATCCATTTGCAACTCCTTTGGAAATATTGCCAGAATGGTATTTCTTTCCCATATTTCAAATACTTCGTACAGTGCCAAATAAGTTATTGGGTGTTCTTTTAATGGTTTCCGTACCGGCGGGATTATTAACTGTACCGTTTTTGGAGAATGTCAATAAATTCCAAAATCCATTTCGTCGTCCAGTAGCGACAACCGTCTTTTTGATTGGTACCGCAGTAGCCCTTTGGTTGGGTATTGGAGCAACATTACCGATTGATAAATCCCTAACTTTAGGTCTTTTTTAAATTAAAAAAATTGTGAAATAAATAAAATATCACGATGTGTGTATCTAGGGAATTCACTATAGAAATATCATTAGCTTCTTTAATTGCAGTGACCTTCATAGCAATTTTTTTTTGGCAATATACGTAGAACTTTCCTAACTAGTTTTTCTTTGGATAATTTCTCACCAAGAGAATTGACTCATTAGCAATGTCCAGCACTCGAACATTCTAGTCTGTAATAGTCTCATCATCTAGCATCTTAAGAGATTCAAACTTCGACATAAAGATTTGTAAACGAGATCTCTTTACTTTTAAAGTTTCCTCATGAGCAATAACTAGAATATCCCAAGCTTCCTTAGCAGAAATACACGTATTGATAAATCAAAAATATTTCTTTCAATGTCGTTGAATATAGCATTTAACTCACGTGAGTTTCCAAGAGCTACATTATCTTCATCTTCTGTCCAATTTTTTTCTGGTTTAGGAGACACAACACCATCTTCACCAGTGTTTGAAGGAGGTGTCCAGCCAGTTAGAACAACTTTTTAGGTTTTGCTATCAATAGATTTGAGAAAAACAGTCATCCTTGCTTTCCAGTACGAATAGTTAGTGTCATCTAGAGCAGGAGGTCTAGTAGTTGAACTACCTTCTCTAATTGCATCCACGATTGAGAAAATAAAGTACACGCTCTGATACCAATTGAAAAAGAGTGCAAATACGATAAACCAGAAAATAACTAAATAGCAATGACGCTAATAACTTGAATTATAACTGAAGATGCAGTAACATGTAATTTAAAGAACACAGAAAACTTGGTAACCCAGTGCGGTGGATACCACCTACGTCTGAAAGGCCTATATGCCCGATTAAGAACAATAATTTGATATTCAACAAGAGTCTCGCAAGCTTACACTATAGAAATGATAAACTAACATTCTCTAAACATAACTGGCTTAGTTCATACAATAATAGATTTTAGATTCGTCTGAAACCATTATCTTGTATCTTCAATTTATAGGCTCCCCCTGAAAAAACTACTTGAGATACAGTAAGAGTTAGGCTTCCCTAACTCATTCAACTCTTGTCGTCATTGTTCTTCATAGAGTCATCGTTTGGATAATCAACAACATATTATGTAGAACACAACATGCATCTTATATTGAAAATATTAAAGCATAATCTCAATAGCTTCTTCTTGCTTTTAGATCGTTCTGTTTTTTTCGTCAATTTTTCGTACGCCTCACTCTTCTAGAGATTACATGTATATATATATATATACATATATATATTCACCATATGATTATCTTGAAAGATATACTAAAATATCTTCAACCAAATTTCAAATACTAAGAATATCTTTTAATAAAATATTAAGATTCTCCGACTAAGTAGCTAAGATATCGCAAAACATTTTTCAATGAAAATACCTTCAAATAAAATTAATTCGTGAAGATAATAGACTGAGATAATTTCAAAAATAAATATTGTCTAGCCAATTAAAACTTAACAAAAGTTATCAACACCATTAGAATATTCACTAGAAGTTCGATCTCTTAAATTTATCCAACTTCGATCCATAATAAATACAACTTAAAGTACCTAAGTTATAAATCAAAGTGTTAGAATCAAAACCTTATGTTAATTGTAAAATGTCACACAAATAAGGGAAAAAGAGTTCAATGTCTAGTGTTTTGGCATGTTTGTAACTTTGTGATAATGGAATTGTGTAGTTGTATTTTATGAGAATGAACATAATCTAAGTTGTCTTGTTTCTTAAGTTTCTGTTCTTGTTGTAAATTAACTTGACGTTTTATCCAATTGTAATTCACTTCTAATCAACTACAAGCTCTAAAGTTATATGATTGAACTATTTGAAACTATAGTTTCTTTACTAAATGGGTTGAATGGATTGTTCGATGGAAGGATATAATACCTACATTATGACCTCAAATTTCAACCTACCACCACGCATATAATCTCAAATACATATTAACATAAGAGAAGCTCGTTCTCCACTCCAATACAAAGCCTAAATCTCAGGCACCTACAATTCATATCTTAGAAAACACTTCAAATAGCTATTGCCACAAAACTTCACATCTTTGGCCCAAGGCAAAAGTAAACTCTCCACCAAAATTTTAAAACTTATTTTCAATCAGCAAAGACATAAAAGCAAATGCACATATAAATATTTTTAATTTTACAAACACTATATGTAAACTCATGTCCAATCAATTAGGCATTCGAGTAAAGATTAACATAAGTGTAGTTCAATTCCAAAAATTCAGAACAAAGCACATTCAAAAGATTAATAGTGTCTATTGAGAAGTAATAAGGGAAGAGTAAATCACCGTCAGAGCAAGAGTAGAATCGAACACAATCTTCAAATCAATTCATGAGTCGTGGGTCGGTCGTCGGTCGTGGATCACAAGTCGTGTGGGTCGTCGATCGTCGACGTTCGGCAAACGTGAGTTGTGGGTGGGTCGTCGATCGTATGGGTCATCGATCGTCATCGTCGTTCGTTGTATGTGGGTTGCAATCGTCGTGGGTCGTCAGCAGGAGCAAGAATCATAGGTCACCGGTCGTTGGTCGTTGGTTGTCATCATGTGGGTGTATGTTTGTGGGGTGAGTCGAGTGTGTGGTGTGATTGTGGAGGTGTGTTGTCGTTTGAGATGGAGAGAAATGAAAAATAATTAGGGTTTTGTTTTCTAAATATTTTAATGAAAATGTAGAGGAAAAGTAAAATGAGGAGGGAGAAATTTTGGGGGGAAATTTTCGCTCACTTTTAGCAACATCTACTTTAGTTGCTAAATTTATTCAATATTTAGTGGCATTTATTGTTGTGTTACTAATTCTTTTAGTGACGCAAATTAAAATTGCATTGCTAATAATAATATTTTGCGACACATTTTTAATGTGTTGCAATAAATGACCTTCTAGCGACAAAAATTACTAGTGCCACTAAAACTTTGTCCCTAAAAACTTATTTTCTTGTAGTGTGTTCCTTTTACTTTACAAACCCATACATTATAGTGATCATCGAAGTGCCTAAAAAAATTACTAGCGCCACTAAAACTGTCATTAAAAATTACAACATCCTTTTTCTTCTCTCGTTCTTCTTCTATTATTTAAAATACTCTATCAGTCATGTTTGATCCTTCTTCTACCATTCAAATTACTTTGTCGATCATGTTCCCATAGCTATAAGAAAAGGTGTTCGTAGTTGTAACATTTTAGTGCAAACTTTATGCCATATCAGAAATTGTCAAATAGCCATAGAGTCTTCGCATTTAGGGTAGTTGACTTGCTTGTTCCAAATAATATACAAAAGGCATTAAAAGATACAAATTGGAAATTAATAGTTGTGGAGGAGATGAATTATCTCAAATAAAATGGAACATGAGAAAAAGTAGAGTTAGCTACAAACAAGAAACTAGTGGTTTGTTAATGGGTATTTACCGTAAAATGTCATGCAGATAGTAGTATTGAGAGATACAAGACTAGATTGGTAGCTAAAGGATTCACTCAAACATATGGAATTGATGATTATCAGAAAACATTTATCCCTTTGCCAAAATTAACTCAATTAGAGTGCTTTTGTCTCTTGCAATTAATTTAGATTGGTCACTTTATCAACTTGACGTAAAAAATGCTTTTCTGAATGTTGATCTTGAGGAACATATATTTTATGAGCTTGCCACAGGTTTGTAAAGGAACTTGGATGTAATAAAAATTTGTAAATTAAATAAATATCTTTATGGTCTCAAATAATCTCCAAGAGCTTGGTTTAAGCATTTTGGAAACGTTGTGTCCAGCTATGAACTTCAAAATCATGCAAATCATACTATAGTTAATAAACACTCGAAGAATAATAGAATCTCAATTTTGATTGTCCATGTTGATGATATTATTCTCACGGGTGATGATGAAGTAGGTTCAGTGGACTTCTGAAAAATCTTGCATGTGAATTTCAAATCAAAGACTTGTGAATATTGAAATATTTCCTTGGAATAGAATTTGCATAATCGAGGAAGGATATCTTTGTTAATCAAAGGAAGTATGTTCTTGATTTACTTAAAGAAACATGCTTACTTAGTTGCCAGACTGTAGAAAACCCTATTGAATCTAATCTAAAGCTGGAGAAATAACGGACAAGGAACGCTACCAGAGACTTGTTGGAAGATTGATTTATCTATCTCATATGCTTCCTGCAATTGCATATGTCTTGAGCATGGTTAGTCAATTTATGCATGCTCCTGGACCAACTCACTTCGAAGTTTCTTATAGAATTTAAGGTATTTGAAGGGAGCACCTGGAAAAGGTATTTTATTCAAAAGAAATAATCACTTCCCAATAGAAGTTTATACAAATTCAAATTGAGCAAGAAGTACTACGGATAGAAGATCTACCTCAGGTTATTGTTCCTTTGTTGGAGAAAATTTGGTTATTTGGAGAAAAAAACAGCATGGGGTGGCCAGAAGTAGTGCTGAAGTGAGTTTAGAGCTTTAGCTCATGGGATTTGGTGAGCGCATATGGATCAAAAGGATTCTTGAAGAATTGAAGATTTCCTTGACTATGCCTATACAGCCACAGGTTTATTGTGACACTAAAGTTGCATTTCTATTGCTCATAATCTAGTTCTACATGATAGAACAAAATACATCGAGGTGGATAAGCATTTTATTAAGGAGAAGATTGAAGCAAAAACAATGTGCATTTCTTATCTTTCTACCTCATAGAAACAACCCTATTCCTTATCTTTCTAACTCATAGCAAATATTGTCGATATATTGACTAAAGGTCTCTCAAAGAAACAATTGGATAGATTGATCGACAAGTGGTTGTAGAAGATATCTTCAAACCAGCTTAACAGGGAGTGTTAGAATTCCTACGTGTATAAATAGTAATTGTTAAATATTTTCCTTTATTGTTTTTATTAATTTCCATTACTCTAAGAGGTCTTTCTCCCATATAAGAAGACCTAAGATTATGTATATAATAAGAAAAATAAATTTATTCCCTCTCAAATTCAAGTTTATAAATTATTGAAGGTGGAAATCTAGGGTATGAATTTTATGGGCCCTTTCAAACTTGATTTAGTAACAAAATTACACCTTACTCATAGTGGATAATGTATCAAAGTAGTTTACAAATGATGTCAAGGCAAGTGAGATCCAATTGCCCGTAATCTACCAAACATGTGTTGACAAACAAAGAGAATGCAATCATACTTTTTATTTATTCTCCTCTATGTGAATCTTGGCATAAATTATCCATATGAAGCTTTGTCTAAATTAAATTAAATATAGTTGAACATAGAAATAGTTGTACATTGTATTCTTCAATGAAAAGAAAAAGAAAAAATAAAAAGGTTGGACATCATATAAAATTGTATGAAACTTAGGAATGTACGAAGACTTAAAAAATAAATATAAATTAAAACAAAGTCATAAGCTGGAAGTGGATATATTTCTCTCTATCCTATTAACTTGTCATGTCTCTTTATAGTTATGTATTTATGCACTGGATTTATTGTTTTAAAATGAATCATGCTTTGGTGTTAATTGGTTATTAAGTAATTATCATCAACTTTTGCTTTTCCTATTTATTTCAAAACCTTGATTTTGATATCACTTTCGTTTAAGTTTTTTTCTTTTTCTTTTTCTTTTTCTTTTTTAATTTGATTCATTTTAGTATTTTAGTTTAGGTTCATTATAGTCTTTCCACTTTTAAAATGTACAATTTAATTTAATTCAGGTGTTTTTTAAGAATCAACCATTTTGGTTAATGTTTGCAAAATTTAGTGTAGTAAACGGCTCGGATGAGAGGTTGCGTAACAATCACAAAAGTGGTCGGAGTAGTGAGTGATAGAAGAAAATAGAGATTTGAGTTGAGCATGGATTTGGGAATTGGCAGTAGTAGTTGGATTAAGATTTGCATGTCTACTGCTATTGTTCTCCATATGGAAATTAGGTTGAAGAAGAAGAGAAAAAGTGCGGGAAAACCACAAATCCAAACAAATTTCTCTCTAATACCATGTCGTGTAAATAAATGGGTATTTATACATCAACATATCCAAGGATAAAGTAACTAATGAACTGATTGTTAACTAAGTTTACACATTTCTACAAATTATATTTACTAACACAAACCCTTTACTTGTACAGTTTATTGATTATAATTGTAACGATAAAAAGCTCTAGTAAAATCAAACAATCTAAATCAAACAATTTCAACATCGTAATCAAATTATGTTTGCAACATATATAAATAAATGTAATAAAAAAAATTATTTATGTTCTATAATGAAATTCTATTACAAATACACCGATTTTAATTTGATTACAAATGCTTATAGTATTTGAAACTAAACTTTGTGTGTTGAACCTGTGTGTGGGATGTCACTAGCACTCAACATATATTTAGAAAGTGTTTTTTCTTGTACAAATCCAATTCATATTAACTTTAATGAATTGGTCTGCCTACAATACTTGTCTTTTACTATTATAAGATAAAAATAAAAACGTATAATAATAATCAATATTAAAAAATAAATAAAGACAAAGGGGGATATAGTAGTATGGATAATAATGGGAAAAAACATTTGGTGGTGTCCCCAAATATATATGCTCCAAATGGAGTGAGCTGGTGGGCATATGAATATTGTAACAAACACTTTCTTTTTCACATTATTATTATTAAATATCAATTCTCTTTTGTCCTTTAATGTTGTGAATGGAGTCACATTAAGTTAGGTTATTTCTTGGAAGATTCCCATTTTCATTTCTTTAATATTTATTAAGATTCTTCCGTTTTTATTCAAATATTGAAAATAATATATTAAACAAAATACCAAAATTCTCTCTCTCTCTCTCTTCTTTTTAAATAATAATTTTTAAACCCTATCTTCATCGGTTGTGTCACTGAAAGAACAATGAACTACTTGTTCTTTGTATATAAATATTTGCCAAGCAAGGGCTTTAGCATTCAGCTCGTGATCCATCGTCGCTTTTCTCGAAAGCTAGACAGTTGTGGTGGTCGAAGATGGCGGTTGTTTCTGGCAGAAGGCGGCCGGGAAAAGGAGGTTGCGATCGAAAAAAGTTGTTTGATATATTAGTTTAATGAAACAAAGGTGGCCTATCTTGCTTTGAAGAGGCCTTATGAAAATTATTAGTAGCCTTTATCGGCAAGTCAAAGTTCTTGGCTCTTATTATGCTCTTCCAAACTCTCTTTTCTACTTTTTCTTCTTTTGAATTTGGAGTAATTAGATTTTTTTTTTCTTTTTTTTTTTTTGAGATATTATGATTAACAATAGGTGATAATTTGAATCTATGACTCGTAACGGAGAAATATTGATATATGACTTTGTTGAGTTATATGTTCCAATGAGTGGATGTATCGAGATTATTGAGACTATTTAAATAAAATCTTACCATAGAGATGTGCTCTCTATTTTTCTTATTTACTACTTTGTGACAATCAAATATAATTGAGTAATATGAGTGAGTTATCATGTGAAAGCTTTTTGAATGATTATTATTATTATGTAGTTTATGTGAATTCTTTTTATCTTAATTCAGTTTATAGTGGCATATTTGTTCTAATTTCTTAAGATTAAAAACATGAGATGGTCATATATGTAAAAGTGTCAATCTATTTCTTAAAAAAAATCAAATTAAATCAAACAAATTTGAACCAATTTTTAGTTTTTTGTTTAAAACTAATATCCTGCACCGTTTATGCTACATAAAGTTTAAGAATTTTGTATTGAATATGGTTATATATTCAATAAAAAAAAATAAGAAAAAAAAATTGGTATCTGTGATTCTTGATTGCAATATTTACTATGGAGTTATTATTGCAATACTGAACATTATTATGATACCTAAAAGACTGAATTCATAAAAATAGTGTGTTTTCGTTATGCACAATTAAGTTTGGACAATAAAATAAAATATTGGTCTCAAAGTTGCAATTTAAAATATATCAATTTCTACCTCTTAATTAAATTTATGTTAAACTTAAATAATTGTTTCAAAATGTAGCTTGGCTAAAGTTTCATTTGAAATATATTATGATGGGCACTAATTAATATACATATGTATATATATACATGCATATTTTGTATACTTATGTATGCATATACGTCTCATCTAAAATGAATGAAATTTTAAAGAAAATTATAACTAAAGCTGAAAAATCTTGTTTAAACGTGTTTGAGGATAAATTTTGGCTAATTCTAAATTCTTGCTTTTTTATTAGTGATGATCAAATTACATAACACAATTTGTCACCCAATTTAAGAATTAATTTGTATCATTAAATTCAAATTAATTTATATTATGTGTCTCAATATATTAATATCAACCTTTCAATTTTTTCTTTCAACAAAATTCGATCTCTAATTATTCATATAAGCTAGCAAGCTATGAAACTTATAAACTTACAAATTATAAGCTCCAAATGATAATAAAAAAAAAAATTAATTAATTAAAATTTTTAATTAATCAATTTTCATTCATTAGACCTATCTAGTTGCACTCTTAAAAGTAAGTCATTAAAAGTAAGCCCACGAGTTGTTGGTAATTAAACATGATTCAAATGTCTAATTTATTCTTATAATTACATCTTGAACATTAAGTATTTATCATGTTTAACTTAACGTAGCTTTCCAAATTATTGATGAATGTGTGGTCGGATGTTATTGCATTGATTTATAAAATGTAGTTTTGGATCTAAGTTTTGAGATTTGTTACTATTTGATCTCAAAAGTTTCAGAATGTGCATTTTAGTCCTTGATCTTTGAAAAATAATTAAAAAGTCCTTGAGTTCATTTGAGTGTAAGCTAACTAACAAAAATTTAACGTGGCAAATTGAAATGATAAAATTTAAATTAGACGGAAAAGTTATCCTAATTTACATTATTTTTAATAGATTACATGGAATTTTTTAATTATCTTTTATTATTTTTATTTGTTTCACATCCCCACGCCATTCATGTTATTCGTCTCCAAGCTCCCTCTTTATCTCTCCCATGGGATTCTCCCTGTTACTATTTCTTCTCTCTTCTTTTCTATTTTTATCATTTCTGCTTTTCATTGACTACCACCATCTATGTCGTTATTGATTAAAAATTTGTAAACTTACTTCAAAAATAAATATTAATATTTTATTTCAACTTTGTATTTTCACATTGCTAAAAAAGCAAAGTGGAAGCTACTTCATATACCCCTACCTTATGTTCTGGGTTTGGGCCCCAAAGGGTATCCATGTTTTAAAGGAGTGAGGAGATAAACAACGTAGAGATTTGTTGATATCTCCACATGCGTCGTCATCTGTCTGATAGGACAGACAAGGTGAAGAATAAAATAATATTTTTATTTTTTCAATAATAGTTTTACGATCGTTGAGGCGTTATAGATCTCGTAATAATGCTATGACCGTTGAAGTGTTATAGTACTCAAAGCTCTATATGTACTCCTCCTTCTCCTCTCATTTCAAATGATCTGAAATCACTTTTTCTTACCAAATTCTCTCAAAAGTTTTTCTCCTTTCTGTTTTTCGAGCAAAGTCATTAAAGAAAAGTTTGTTTTCGATCTATTCTAGTGCAACTCCGATTGAATTTTTTGGTTGTTTTATCTTAAGGACGACATGGCAAGCAAGAGTTATTTGCACTTCAAGCAGAGCCGCGAAACGTCTTAAAGAGAGTGTGGTTCGCGGCTCAACCTTTTAGGACAAGTTTCCGTTTTGCAGTTAGGCCTTCAATTCTATCTAGGTATCCACTAGCCTAGACATTCAGTCAAGGCGTCCACCCTCCAGGCGTCCACCAGTCTAGGCGTTCTGTCTAGGCGACCAACTGACCAGGCAACCAAATTTCAGACGATTTTTGATCTAGGTGTCCAAACATTCAGCAGCCTACTTGTTACTTTCAGTATTTGCACCAACAATTTAAAGACATTTTCTTTCTACTACGCGATGGTCGATTCAAATCAAGGTGATTTTCTCTCTACTGATCTGAACCGTCCATTCCGGTTTGAAGAAGTACACGTCAAGCGGTGAAAATAAAAGATGTTTTTCTTAAATCATTAAAAAAAGTTGTCGCCGCTTGCACCACTGAAGAACAAGAAATCCCATAAACCAATTCAACCAAGGAGTAACTCAAGAATCTCAACGCATGGAAGGAAAATGATTTTATTTATAAAATTCTTATTTTAAATGGTTTGACTAATGAGTTATATGACTATTATAGTACGATGTCCTCAACAAAAGAAGTTTGGGATGCTCTACAAAAGAAGTATAATACCGAAAAGGCTGGTTCAAAGAAGTGTGCAATCAATCTATACTTATTATACCAGATGAAGGATGAAAAATTTGTAGAAGCACAATCTCATGAACTGCAAAAAATTGCTCATGAAATAATAAGTGAAGGTATGTCTTTAGATGAACAATTCCAAGTTGCTGTTATTATTGACAAATTACTTCCTATGTGGATGTGGAAGGAATTTAAAAATACCCAAAGGCATAAGACGAAAGAATTCTCCCTGAAAAGTCTGATAACACGCCTGAGGATTGATGAGGAAGCCGAAAACATGACCAGAAGGAGGAGGTGAACATCATTCCTAAAAGGACTTCCACTTTCGTTTTGAAACATGGATTGAAACCAAAAGAAAACAAGATGAAGGTTCAAAACTAAGGTCTCAACAACCAGAAAAATTAAAAGAATAAAAATCTCAGTCCAAAAGTACGGTACAAATTATCTGCTACAATTGTAATAAGCCTGGTCATTTAGCTATAGATTGTTGAAACATAAGTTGTCCTATTGCGCAAGCGAACCTGACAGAGGCAGAACTTGACTAGATACTGGCACCACAAGTCATGTCTGTCATGACCTTAATCTCTTTGAAAAGTTATAACGAAACTAAGGATGGAAAAATACTTCTGGGAGATCACCACACAACAAAGGTTGGAATCAGCAAAGTAGCTGAAGTTCGACTTTGCAGAGACAGTCATTCTAAAGGAAGTTTGCACACTCCAGAAATAAGAAAGAATTTGGTCTTGGACTATCTCCTCAACAAGGCGGGCTTCACTCAGACTATAGGCGCAAATTTATTTACTCTACTAAGAATGATGTCTTTGTGGGGAAGGGTTATGCAAGTGTTGAAATGTTTAAGCTTAATCTCGAAATGAAAAAACTTCAATCTTCTACTTACATGTTGTCTTCTTTTAATACTTGGCATAGTAGATTTTGTCATGTTAATAAACGAATAATTAGCAACATGTGTGTTTAATATGATTCCTAAGTTATCAATAAATGATTTTGATAAATGTGAATATTGTAGTTAAACTAAAATAACTAAGACTTCACATAAATCTATAATTAGAAATTCTAAGCCTCTAGATTTAATACATTCAGACTAATATGAATTTGATAGTGTCTTCACTATGAACAATAAAAGGCATTTCATAACTTTTATTGATGATTGTTCTGATTACACTTTTATTTATTTACTGAAAAATAAAAGTGATGGTTTTGACATGTTTAAGTTGTTTGTGACTGAAATAGAAAATCAGTTTAATCGAAAAATTAAGAAACTTCATAGTGATAGAGGACCTTAATATGATTTAGTTGCCTTTAACAACTTCTTAACACACATGGAATAATTCATGAAAATACTACACCTTATTCTCTTGAAATGAACGGTAAAGTCGAAAGAAAAATAGAACTCTATCTAAATTAGTAGTTGCTATTTTACTTGATTCAGGAGCTGCACCATATTGATGAGGTGAAATTATTCAAACTGTGTGTTATGTTCTTAATAGAATTCCAAAATCTAAGAATGCAACTTTGTCTTACGAAGTCCTTAAGAATAAGAAACCAAACTTGTCATACTCCAGAACTTGGAGGTATCTAGCTTTTGTTAGAATTTCATATCCTAAAAGAAGAAAGCTTGCTAGTGGAGCCTATAAGTGTGTCATTATTGAATATGCAGTTAATAGTAAAGTCTATAGGTTCTATGATCTAGTAAATCAAATGATGTTGATTTTTTTTATGATAGATTTTCTTTTAAATCAAAAAATAGTGGGAGCTTAAGCTCTAATAGTCTAACTAGTGGGCGCTCGAGTTTTAGTAGTCTACCTTTAGTTAGAGCTCAAACTTCAAATGAGAAAGCAGATCCTGAGTCTAGAAGAAACAAGAGAGTTCGAACCATTAAAGACTTTGGAGATGACTTCATAACCTACAATGTAGAAAAAGACCCTAAAGATCTAACAAAAGCCCTCTCCTCAATCGATATCAACTTATGACAATAAGCTATTAACGATGAAATAAATTCTCTTGAATCAAATAGAACTTAGCATTTAATAGACCTACCCACTAGCTGCAAAGCAATAGGATGCAAATGGGTTCTGAGGAAGAAACTCAAACCTGATGGAATAGTAGACAAGTACAAGGTCAGACTTGTAGCTAAAGGTTTAGACAAAGAGAAAACATAGATTTCTTTGGTACCTTCTCCCCAGTGACTAGAATCACCTCAATTGGAGTGTTGATTTCTATAACAACTCTTCATAATCTCTTAGTACATCAAATGGATGTCAAGACCACTTTCCTAAATGGTGAATTAGAAGAATAGATTTATATGGAACAACGACTTGAAGGTTTCGTAGTTCATGGTCAAAAAAATAAAGTTTGTAAGTTAGATAAATTTCTATATGGATTGAAACAAGCTCCTAAACATTGACATGAGAAATTTGATAATCTTATCATTTCTAAAGATTTTATAATTAATGAAAGTGACAAATGCTCTACTATAAGTTTGAAAATAGCTTATGCACTATTATATGTTTATACGTAGATGATAAGTTAATCTTTGGATCAAACTTGCATGTTATAAATGATGTAAAATCAATGTTGAGTGTAAATTTTGACAGAAAAGATTTAGGAGAAGCTAATGTAATCTTAGGTATAAAAAGCACTAGGTCTGAAAATGAATTTTCTTGGATAAATCTCACAACATTTAAAAGATTCTAAAGAAGTGTAATTACTTTGATAGTAAACTTGCATGTACTCGTTACGATTCTAGTGGAAAGTTGTTCAAGAATACTAGTGACAGTCTTAGATATGTTGCTGATTGTACTAGACCAAACATAACTTATGTTGTAGGATTATTATGTATATTTGCAAGCAGACATAGTATAGAGCATTGGAATGCTGTAGAAAGAGTCATGAGATACTTAAAGAAAACTCGAACATAGAACTACATCATCAAAAGTTTTTCGTTGTCCTAGAAGGTTAAGCGACGTAAATTGAAATTTCCTCTCAGATGACTCTAAGGCTACCAGTGGCTATATCTTCAATATAGTAGGTGGAGTTGTTGCTTGAAAATTCAAGAAACTGACTATTTTAGCTCAGTCAACAATGGAATATGAAATGATAGCACTAGCAATATCTAGTGAAGAAGCAAGTTGGCTTAAGCTTGTTATCTGAGATTCCTATATGGGATAAATCGAGACCAACCATACTGATCCATTGCGATTGTACTGCAGCAATCACAAAAGTTAAGAACCGTTATTCCAAAGACAAGAGACAACAAATACGTCGTACGCGCAGTACCATTAGAGAGTTTCTCACTATTGGTGCAGTTATAGTGAATCATGTACGGAATGATAAAAACTTGGCCGATCCTTGGACGAAAGGACGAGCCAAAGAGAAGATTTTTAAAACCTCAGAAAGAATGGAACTCAAGCCTACAGAAAAATGAATCACTCGTGAGGTAAACCTAACTTGTAGACTGGAGATCCCAAGAAATTAACAAAGTCAATGGGAAAAACTGATCACAAGTGATATGGAGAGAACCATGCTAGAATAATTAGGAGTTTCATACTTATGACCTAAAGTATTAGCATAATATCCTGATGCGAATGAAAAGGTTGAACTTCGTTTTTAATGAGATCTATACTTGATATCAAGAAGAGTACCTAGCTACACGAGTACTTTTGATAGACTCACCTTTGTGGATGTGGAAGTGAGGGTCGCTTCCAATGAATTTTTAGACAAATTCTCTAGAGCATCAACTAAACTAGAATAGACGTGTCAGGCCTTAAAGTACGGATTTTGAAACTACACTTGAATAATGTTGTGTGTAAGATATTGTTAGAGATAGAGTTCAAAACCAAGAGTTACTCTATTGTATTCTAAATCATCTTCACTACGTAAAGGTTCAAGTCGACAGACACCTTTGTTTATGCACAGTATTATATAGAATGACACTGCTCGATGAAAATGTTTTAAAAATTTTCAAGTGGGGATTGTTAGTAAAAAAATTTGAAGTGGAGGATTGTTGATGAAAAATTTGTAAACTTGGTTGAAAAATATATATTAATATTTTGTTCTAACTTTGTGTTCCCATATTGCTAAGAAAACAAAGTGGAAGCTCCTTTATATGCCCCTACTTATGTTATGTTGTGGGTTTGAGCCCCAAGTGGTACCCATATTTTAGAGGGGGTGAGAAAATAGACAAATGTAGATTTGTTGATATCTCTACATGCGTGTGATTTCTGATCTAGGCGTCAAACATTTAGCCACCTATTTGTTGCTTCCAGTATTTGTACCACAATCATACCATTACCTTGGTTGTAGCCTGAATCTTTAACACCATTCCACCATAAACTGGCCATTTTATTTGTTCTGAAATCTCAATCGAAATCCCCAAATCAAAGATCTCTTATAGTTTAATTCATTTTGAAATTCAATTTTTCCTTCCTAATTTCAGTGGTTCGATGTCGATGACCAATTTTAGGATCTTGTGATAGGAGATAAAAGAACCTAATTTTTCTTCCTAGTTCCAGTAATTGGCAGGGAATGATGCATTTTTGAATAACTTAGCACTCCCAGAAGCTAATTTACCGAATCAAATCGCAAGTGCAAAAAGCTTCATGGTGGAGCAGAAGAAGGATGAGAGTTGAAGGATTTATTATCTGTGTGAGATCAACAGTGCTAGAATTTTGTTGAATGTTATATGTTGATTCATCTCTATTTTAGAACAAAGCAAATATAAAGAATAAAGGATAATTTCTTCTCTTTTTTCCTTTTTAAAAAAGCAACGTCGTCTATTAAAATAATATGAATTAAAGTAATATTTTCCATCTGTTTAAATTTTGCTCACCTCAATTGGCCACATCAAATTTCCGTTAACCAAATAACAATCAAGTTAATTCGAGAACCTTTTAGAACTATTTTTCAAACCCTAAAATGCACATTTTGAAATTTTAGGGACCAAACACCTGAGGTATATTTTAAATCTCAAAGACCTAAGGTATATTTTACCTTAAGTTTTATATTCATTTCATGCATGCATTCTAATATTAGTAAATTGAATGAATCATTGGCATATTCTGCTTGTGTTTTTAACAAATGACAATCAACAACCCAATAGACTAATTGAAATTAAGACTAGGATCAGGTAGACACAAATCTAAACCTATAATTGTCCACTGAACCTTTTTAGGCATTTTTGTTGTTTGCTCATTCCTTTTAATTTTATTGAATGTCGCTTGTTCCGACTAAGAGTATTCACAAAGATGTTAAGCTCGTTGCCACTTATTTTTGGATGTCAATCAGAAATAATGAAAACAAGGTCCATAAATCTGAAAGAGGCAACAGATTCCAGATCCCATAATACACTAAAAGTGGGGGTGGACATTGAAACCGCTAAAACCGAACCGAACATCAAAACCGAACTGAACCGAATCGAACCGCTTTCAAAACAGAAAAATTCGATTCGATGCGGTTTGAAATTTACCAAACCAATTTTAATCGGTTTGGTTACGGTCTCTTTAGAGTTTTAATTTATTTATGGTGATGGTTCTATAGTGAAGAACTCTTTGTGCATATGTATATTGTAGTCATTTAATTGTATATTTATGGATGTTTTTATTTTAGGTTGACAAGAAGAGGAAAGAAGAACCATTTAAAATCAAAAGAAATTAAACAACAAAAAAAGAAAAAAATATTGAAACCGATTGATGAAATCGAACCGAAACGTTTTTAAAACAATTCGATTCAGTTTGGTCTGAATGCACAAACGAATCGATTCGATTTTGTATACTATTTTTGTTAAAAAAATCGATTCAATTCGGTTTGACCCTCAAACAACAAAAACCGAACTATTTTCACCCTAACTAAAAGACTTAAGAAGGCTGTTCAGCGATTAAAAAATATTAAGGCTCTATAAATAAGATCTTGATTATGGAGTGTTCAAATCCTTCCTTATTTCCATTTTACATGCCTCTTTTCTCAACCTCATTTTTCATAGTTTCTAATTATTTCTTACAAATCCCTTTTTCCGGATAAAACTTCTAAACTAGTGAGTAAAGAAAAATTTAATCATCACATTCAACAATCACTTGTAGATCCGAAATATGAATTGACTCAACAAGTGAATGATTAGATCTAAAATATGAATAAGACTCAGAAACAGTACAAGGTTCGCATTGAACTCCAAAACGAACATATTGGATCGTCTTAAAAATTACCTATTGATCAAAAGCAAACTTAGTTGCATATTATCCATCTTAAATCACCAATTACCCAAACAACAAACAAACGTGTAAATCATCTAAAGGATCAGGTACATTTGAAGTTTTTAAAATTCTCTCTTTATATAATCCACAATACAAAATATTCACTCGAAATATTTGAGGCATATAGAATAGGCACCTTAATATTGATGAATTCTGAGAATAAGCCATCACATGTATGTGCTTTTACCCATCTACGTCTAAGGCTTAAGAATCCACCAACCTCTATAATTCAAAGAAAAATCAAAACTCTCATGCAACTGATCCAAATCGAACTGCTTCATCCCCCATACACAACAATATATAAAACATGGCTCAAAAATCAGCCACTGTTTCTCTAAAAATAATAACAATACAGCTGCCCGCTGCTAACATTTCCTTTTGTAATCTCACCAACAAATGTATGTAATTTTGTGCTTCACTCTGCTGCTTACCTTCTTTTTTACCAACCATACCTCAACAAACTGAATCAAGTCCAAACAATCTACCAGTTCATTCCACTTGACAATAGCTGCAAACACTCAACTACAAGCTGATTCTGTCGAAACATTATGTCGATAGTATGCCAACTAGATCACATCAAAATTACCAGCAAGGCTTACTGATACAAACAATGAGATGAGTGGCATGAAATGGCAGAGCTGCTGTAGCCAAATAACTTTTTATCTCAATTCATTTTATGACATCTCTACAACATCCGTTTTGATCCACATATATTTTACCCCTCGTACATATTTTACACAAATTTTTTTCCCTCTTTTGGTATATACAATCCCGTGTCATCTCTCTTACCTATCTATCGAAGGGATACTCCAAATTGTTTTCGGTCACCTTGAAATGTTGTGGACGCTGCCCTGAACAATGCAAGTTCCACATTTTGAAGTACGACCTCTCCAAGTTCCTCACCTATAACAGAAATGAGTTTTGTGAGTTTTAATCCAAAACACAAACGTACAATGTTAAATCACATGAGCATACCCATCGAGCCGTGTCAAATAGAGGGCAAGTCATCCTCACTGCCTTCAATTTGTTGGTAAGTGCTTGCAGTTTTGGCCGGTTCAATGCCAATGTTACTGCCTTCTCCTCATATTCTTTCATGCTACACAACATGTCAAAACAAAATAAATCAGAGAACCACCTATACTTTTGACACCACCAGGAAAAGTTAGGCCGACATTCATCATGAATAATAAGAATAGCAGTAACCCACAAAAGAACCATATCAATTCATACTTAGAAGCAAAATATCATTGCAAACAGTGGAAAAAATTGCAGCATAAACTGCAATGAACACAATGCTTCAGCACAGAAACAAACTCTGACCATACCACTGTCACATGGAGGGAAAAAAACATTCAAATGATGAACCTGAAGCATTACTTTTAATTGTAGTTTGTGATTTTTGAACAATTAAACGTAATTCTCTTCGTGCAACACACTCACACCCACAGTGTAGTGATGGAGATTGAACAGATGAAAGAAGTAAAAGCAGCCCTTTCTTCTGCTTACCCGCGTTTGGTAACATCCAGTCTTACCAAAGAGCAAAAGTTCCCAGAATATTAATGATTTTCACAAGCTCACGAGAAGTTGTACAATAATAAAATAATCACCTGCTAACAATCATTTCATCTCCCAGTCCAGTTGCAAGACAGAGAGACCCGGCAACCCTAGTAGCCATTTTCTCGAGAGGCAGGGTAATCATCGGTAAACCCGCCCATAAGATGTCAGTTCCTGTGGTATGTGCATTGCACAAAGGCCTGAACATGCATATCACGTCAGAAACCAAACAAAAGAAGCAATTAAAATAAACCAGTAAGGGATCATCATAGAGATGGAGAAAGAGGATAACTAACGTGTCCAGGAACAAATCTGCTAAAGCACTACGTCTGATGTGCTCATTTTTCATGGCAACATCTGTAAAAATTATTTGCTCTGGTTGCACTCCTTGAGCTACAGCATCTGCACAAGATAATCTCATTTACCAGTAGAAATAATTTTTTCATTGTCAATAGCATAACTAACACAGCACATGAGAATATTTCTATCACCATCGAAAACAATATCAAATAAATTTCTCATACATGCTCGAAGTCTCATTTCACCAGCAGCTGGGAATCTGAGAAGCCAAAGTGCACTGTTTGGCACACACTTGAGAATATTACACCTGATCCCAGTAGAAAGCATCCAGTGAGATGAAAAACTGAAAATAGAAAAAAAGAAAGAAAAAAAAAAACAATGGTCTAATACAGAGATAATGTTACCAGGTGTTGAAGATCTCTGGATCCATTTTGTACAACTGATTAAAGCAAGCAAAAATGAATTTCCCTTCAGGTAACCCATAATCTGAACGTTTATGCTGGCAGTTTGGATCCAACGCATCCAGATTTTTCTGCATTGTACAGCAAATAATAGGTGACGCAGATGCAAAACTAATAAACAAACTAACACAGCAGCACGAAATTACATTTTAAAGTACTAACCTGCTTATAATCATTAACGAAGTAACAGTGTGGGAGATGAACGATCTTCTCAGAGTAAATATGTGCATAACGTAAAGGTGAAACAAACTGAAAGCAGAAAAATATGTTCAGCAAACTTAACAAGACCATTAAAAAAGAAAAGAAAATTGTAACCTATACCAAGCTCACCTCATCAGTCACTAAATAATCTATGTAAGTGGCCCCTGTTGTTCCTGGAAACCCCATGTATGAAACCTGAATGGGTGCAGGCTACATGGCAAATATTTCATTTCTAGCTCCCTGCCAAGTGCAACAAAATATTTATCGTACTATAAAAATAATAATAAATCA
>JBBPDJ010000008.1:7300421-7351302 GCA_037974625.1 Cucumis cinereus | reverse complement strand
CATTTATTTGAACACCCAAGGCAATGAAAAGCAATCTTCAAGATAATTCCAGAAAACGATGTCTGAAGAAAAATCATCAGGAGAAAAAAAAAAAACAGAACCTTAAACACAAGTTGAGCTTCATCAATAAAAAAACATGATAAAAAAAAAACTAGACCTTAGTATAGCCATTCAAATTTATTAGTATTTGAATTTTGTCTTCATTGATCATTTTGGCAATCACATCAGATGTCATGGCAGAGACATCCACAAAGTGCTCAGCTTCAAATTGAATTCGCTGTCTCCACTCTGTATTATCGTTTGGACTCAAAGCATAGCAAAAGACCTAAACAGGAAGGAGTCAGAAGAAAAAGCAGGAGAAACGGGTTTCGAATTTGTCAAAACAAAAATGCTCATACCTCAACATGTTCTCTGTTGTGCATGCCAAAAACAGATCCCATAAGATGTGATAAGGGGTGATTACCAAAGTCACTGCTCACATAGCTGCAGTTCAACAGAGCTTCAGTAAAATGAACAATTTCAACAGAATAAAAAGGGCATCTTTAGGTAAATACGTACCCAATCCTTAGCCTCTCAAATCCACCATTTCGCTTTATAGGAACTGGTGAAGGGTGGTTGAAACTAGGAAGTGAAAATCGAGATGCAATTTTCAAACAGTGTGATGCATAACTGCGGCTGTAATAACAGAGAGAAAACTTGAGAGAGCTGCATTCATTTTGAAGAGCATATACAAAGGTGGAATTACTGTACCTAATTTCAAGTGCAAGCAATGGGTCAATCGGATAAGCTATTGCATGAAAAGGTTGAACACTTGGTAGAACAGATATCTGAAACAAAGAGTAGGGGGGCATAAAATTACATTGCATAGAAATTGGATAAATAAGTGAGAATGTAAAGGAAAAATAAGTCATACTAACATTAATTTGCCTCTTGATAATCCCCTCTACCTCCGCAAACATTTTATCACGGTCCTCCCAATTGCAGACGCACTGCAAAAGAATATATATTCTTGTTCACAAAACTTCAAGGCTTAACCAATTGGTGTCAACTTAACACCAAGAACCAGATCTAAGAAATTCATGAAGCTGGCCAAAAACAAGGATAAAAGTTACACCAATTGCCAATTTTGAATTCAACCTTGATGCAGAAAACATGGGGAACCAGGTACCACATGCTTCATAAGACACAGGCATTCACTCATAACAGCTCTAGACCAAAATGTTGCAAATAGGATAATACATAGACAACAGCATAGAAGAAGAGTTCACAACAGAAGCAACAGACATGGGGAACTTATGGCTGCAAAAATTTTAATGTCAAATACTATAATGGAAGAACTAAAACAAGACTAAATGGAGATCAGTGAAACCTTTTTCACCGTGCTTACTGGATCATCTTTCATACAGTCCATGCTTCCAGTAAAATTATACAGTTCATGCCCCTTTTATTGAACTAAAAACCATGGGAAATGTAAATGAAATCATAACATTACCTGTAAAGTATGCAAAAGGTTGCATGTTGCCTCAGGGAACTCAGGCCGCAGATGCAATGCTTGTTTATAGCTCTTGATAGCAGCCTCCACAAGTCCACTATCGCCCAAGGAATTTAAATCAAATTAAAACCAATACAAACAGTCACCAAGTTTGTCCTCATCCAATAGAGGAAAAAGTGAATGAAAACCAGTTGGCTCCATTTTTACAAACTTGTAATGTTAAATATTTGCATCTTTAGTGTATAATAGGAGCAGCCACTTCAAAATTACAGAAAACACAGTTTGCTTGATCTGAAAACTAAAGCTCCAAGAAAAAAAAATCAGCTCTTATATTTCAGAATCCTCCCAAGACCCACCTTGAACCAGGTGGGCAGTACACGCTCTTATATTGTTTCAGATCGAGGCATTAACAAGACATAAAACATGATGACAACATTTTTTTATACATGAATCTGATGACAACATATCAAATCATTTACAAATAAGACGAATTGCACGAAAATTTTAGGGGCACAGTTAAAATTTGCCTTCACAGGGAGAGGATATACCTGTCCTTATAAGCTGAAGCTAAATTAGCATGGGCTTCAGCCATAGTAGGCCGGATATTAATGGCCCGTATGTAGTCCTGAATTGCTTCACTCACTCTACCAATTTCCTTGTAAGTGTTTCCCCTATTCACAAGGCCATCAGCTGCCAATGGATCAATACGAAGGACCTCATTGTAGCAAGAAATTGCATCAGCATAGTTTCCCTGCAGTAGATTGAGTTTATGGGTTAGAAACTGAGAGAGATTCCAAATGGAAAATCAAACTATTCTAAAGTTCCCAAGCTCCTCTCTATTGTAACCTTATTCTTGGGACTTCTCCTCGTACCTATTGTCCACTTTGCTTTGGTGTTGTTCGAACCATTAAGTATTATAAAAAAAGACTAAAGCATCTCTGAATTTGTTACCTGTTGCTTGTATATGATGGCAAGATTGTTAAAGGGGGCTGACAATCCAGTAGTTACTCTAAGTGTGGCCTTATAATATGAAGCAGCAGCAGGCACCATATTCCTGTAGGTACAAAATCAGCTCTTATAAATCATCCCTGAAAGAAGCAGTGAAATAAATAGCAATGAATATATAACATCATAATCATATAGACAGCGAAAAATTTACCATTCCATGTATATATTTCCAAGGTTGGTAAGAGCTTGTGGGTGGCTTGGTTGCAGAGCAAGGCATTGCTTCATGCAGCAACGTAAAGTTAATCACTGGAAACAAGAACCATAAACTAAACGAAGAATAGAATGACAATTGACAAAAACATACGTTGTAGCATTGTATAGCCTCCTCCACTCTGCCGAACTCCTTAAGAGCATTACCCTTAAAGATAGCAGGACGGAACAAAGTACATGTTAAGAGAGTAGAAGATAATTTGAAGACATAATAAAAACTCATGGTCACTTAAGATGATAAATCATGTGGAACCAACCAAATTGTTGTAGGCCTCCAGAAATCTAGGATCACATGTAATAGCTTGCTTGTAATGAAGTATTGCCATATCAAGTTGACTTTGCTCGTAATAGGTACTTGCCAAATTACCTGAAATATTATTAAACACATGTCAACCACGAAGGCAGAGGTGAAAATGAGACAGCTATTAAACAGCAAAACATGAAGAATGTAAACTAGATTGCACATGTGCAACTTAAGCTACCACTCTTGAGCACAAGATTGGAAAACTCAGTCCAAGATATTTTCACATAAAACAAGAACACTTATTGATAGAAGCCAAACTGAAGCCAAACTCAAGAGGCATCCATACATCCACCACACAATAAACTTACTCAAAAACCATCTCATTAAGCACGAACACTTACCATAAGCTATAGCATAGTTTGGTCGCATCTGAATGGCACGTTGGTAGCACACAATTGCCTCCTGAGGCATTCCCAAAGCCTGGAAAAAAGCAAAAGAAACCTCTTGTTTTTTTCTCTAATACCAGGGTAGAGGAGACACTCTCCAACGCAAGGACAAACACTTGCAGCCCTCGGACCTGCTCATACAAGGCATATGACACCTTACCTTATAAACATTCCCCAGATTCAAGTAGGCATCTGGAAATTGGGGTTTGAGCTTTACGGCCTCCTAAAAGATTTAAAGGTACCAAGAACAGTTCAGAAAGACGAGAGATTTAGGCAACCAAAAAACCTCCATGCACAGGTTAATGGAAGGAAGTCATTTTCATTGTGAAATGTTGTGAAGTAAAAAAGAGCAAGAATACCTTATAGTATTGAAGTGCTCTGTTAAGGTCACCAGATTCCATGAAAAGACCAGCAAGATTCGACCACGCAATAGCAAATGTAGGCTGTATACGTAAAGCTTCAAGGTAGCAGCTGTACGCCTGCACAAAATGTTAGTTTCCTTGACAATTTGCAGACTTGGCATGGAAGTAACAACAAGACCAACCATCATCTGTTCCCTGGCCTGAAGATAACAAATTGAAATATGTATCGAACTGTGGATTCCAACACAGTTCCACCAATGAATTGTTTCAATTAGTAATTTTACTGGAGGAAGAGGGACATTAAGTATGAAAAACTAAATAATAGTCAATAGATGACACTCTTCCTCCCAACTACTAAAAACGAACATAAGTTAACACTTGATTCTTTTCATAACATCTCCGTTCTCCTTCGTGGCCTTTTTTTTCCATATCCTCTAAATTAGGCTTGGGGATTTTTCATCCCTAAAGCCTTTAAGATGTTACTTTTACTATCTTAACTACTAATACAATATCTCAATTTCTTATAGAAAAATATAAAATATAAAATATAAAATAGGAGGATATCCATTGTGTGAAGAGAAAAAGGCAGGACTTCAGATCCAATCTCTTTTAGTGTTATCTTCTCATCAAGAAATTACTTTGGTTTATGTGAAATTATTTTGCTAGGAGAGTTAAAACCGTATCTGACATATAAATGCACTTGTTCACAATATTGATTAAGTTCATGGTTAAACCCAGTTTAAATAGTCTATTGGAAAGGGTGGACTCAAGATCCCAGATCCCGAACATCGATCGTTCAGCCATCACATATTCAGAAATAAAAGAGGGGCAATTCGGAAAATACTTTAAGGTACTTACTTCTTGAACCATCCCCTGTGCTTTCATGAGATTCCCAAGGTTGCTATGAGCATCAACCTATTTTCCGAAGAACACAGAAGAAAGGTATCAAAATTCTTGTTGCTTCGAAGAAGCATAATTTTTCATGATAGCAACTGAAACATCACTAGATAGTAGAAGGGGAAGAGAAAGAGATTGAGAGAGAAAAAAACAAACACAAAAAAATTAGGATACTCCAAACTTCGATTGAGAAAAAAAAATGAAAGAATACATGAGGAATATGAAAAATACCTCGAGGAAAGCCCAACTAAACTAATCAAAAGGGGGGCTCCAGTTAAAAAAAGGGACTAAAAAAGGGGGAGTGGGGGTGAGAAATTACCAGAAGAGGATTCAATGCAAGGGCCTGACGACAACATTGTGCAGCCTCACCAAGCCTGCCTTTCCGCATGTATGCACTGGCCAAGTTTGACCATGCATCACAAAAATTGGGTCGAAGCTGCAGCATCAGCAAAATAGGTTGAGGACCACACTTGCACAGACTCAAAGTGAAAGGAGCGTTGAGAAACATAGTTCAAGTATAATAGCCCTTAAAACTCTCCACAAGCCACAGAAAAAGAATAGAATTAGAAAATTTGGAAGAAATTCTCCAAAAATTATTTCAAGCAACCCCCATCAAATAACATTAAGGTTAAACACTAATAAAAGCAAGCACTCCTAGCCAGAAAGAAATACATAGATCCCAACTCCAAGTATTCTTTTTTTTTTTTATGGGAAACATAGAGCCTCCATTTCATTGATGATATCATGATATGAAAAATAAGTTCCAACAAGTAATATAATTAAATTCCATAATCAACATCTAGAGCATAAAATAAGATGGAAACGTCAACATCAGATAACAAACCATCGCTGCCTTTTTGCCAAGCCTAGTCCATCTTAAAAAGACTATTTAGTTCCTTCAATAGTATAAACCTTAACTACCGGACCAAGAAACCTAGAAAATTGAATTCTATAACATACTATACTCAAAAGTCCAGATGAAACTAGCTCAAAAAATGTTAATTTTTCATTACAACAAATGATATTGAGTGAAAATCATTGAGTCGCATACAACAACACCGTTATCAACAATTTGTGCAGTTGATGAGGGTTTATCAAATAAAATGAGGTCATTTACATCTATACAGCTATGGGCCCAAATATAAAAGAAGTAAATAACAAGTTAGTATCAGCATTGTTAATAGTCATATTATATCAGCATCACTTTTACATGAAAAGAGACTGGAAATCTTTACAAACCTCAATGGCGAGTAGATAGTAACGAATTGCAAGATCTATATTTCCTTTTTCCTGTATGGAACATGAAGGCAGTAGCATCAGCACCCATTGCGTATAAAGAACAATTAGGATGTCAAGCACAATCACAAGGATTACCTTCCAAGCATTAGCCATATTTCCATAACACTCAGCAAAACGTGGTTCTATACGGAGAGCTTGTTCGTTTTTTGCAATACACATATCAAAGTCGCTCAACTGTAAAGAAAAAGTCGAGCATATACTTGAATATCAAATCATTACAGAATTGATAATTGAGCATAAGGAAATCTAAGAGAACTGGTGAACTAAAGCTATAAATAACTTTATTAACAACAATTCATCATATATCAAGATTAAAAAAATGATGTTTTAACTATGAGACCTAGCCATGCAAAGCACAATACCTGATAGTATATGGCACCCATCAGAAGAAGATTATCTGTGCGAAGTGAATTCCTCTCATAAACTAGGGTACTGTGCTCCAGCGCCTGCTTATAGTCACCATTCTTATACTTCTGATGAGCAAGAGCCAGGTAGGTTTCTTCATCAACTATAAAATAAACATGATATTAGAACACGTCCTTTAAAGAATGGAAGTCAAAAAAATATCTTTTTCATTTAATTTGTGATGTTTCAAGAAAACAGCATAACAATGACGGGGCAGGGAAGTGAAACCACATGGGTTCTCTCTTCTCCTCGAGTTCTTGTTCTTCCTTCTCTTTGATATTAGTTAAGATGCAATGAATGAAAACTCTAGTTCGAAATATATTTCAAAATTAATAGCAAGAATGCAAGGAACCCCAGAAAAATCCTTGCCAATACACTTTTTTTCCGGCAAATGACGTGAACAGTATACAGAATAGATATGTAAGAAATTAGTCCCCAAGGTAGCGCATACGAGGATGGCATCCCCAATACATGAACGAGTTAAACCAGACAAAAGAAATCCCCTCCAGAAACACCGATTTACAAAATTATCATCAACTAACCACTGCATTAAGCACCTCCAAGAGGTGGGCTTTAACTAAATAACTAAAATTTCATCACAAATCCCCAAATTCCAATTCAGAAATGAAATCAACAAACCTTCGTGAGAATCAGGACTCTCGAAGGTAACCAGGCTGAGAGATGGGGGTTCCCCCTTCCCCACAAAGGATTCGCTGTTGCGATCAGAACCAAAAGCAGCTCGAGAAACCCCAACCACAGCCCCAGTCCCTGGCAGGAGCTGCTGATGGCGAACCTCGCCTTGTACCGACATCATAACCGCGATCTTTTGAGAGGATCAAAACAATTGGTCACTGCCACCAACCAGATCGGAGGTCCAGCGACGAAAACCCACGAAAGAAAACAGTGAGAGCAAATCAAATCGAAAAAGAAGAAGAAGAAGAAGAAGAAGAAATGGGAAAGCTCGGAAAAACCAAACCAACCAAACCCTACGTCAGTTTGGAATTTTCGAGTACTTCTTCAAGGAATATGGTGGAAAGACAAAGAAGGAGAAGAAGAATTGCTCGAAAAAGTAATTTGTGTTCTGTAGAAGCTGAAATTAGAGAGAGGCAATGCGTATAAATAGGAGGAAAGAAAGAAAAAGGTCGTAAGAGAGGAGAGATCTGGACCGTTGACGTGGACGGTTCAGATTGAGCCGTTGTGATATTAGATTCGTTTCCTATGGACACGTATTTAGAAGAAAATAGTGGGTGGGAGGTGTATCAAGAAATTTTGGCATGAGATTCCATATTCTCTCTTCTCTTCTAAAGTTCTATAGAATTTTCTCTTTCTTTATTTTTTTCTTTTATTTTTTTACTTTCTTCTCTATTTCAGAATCTTCTTCTTCTTTTTCGATTGATACTATGTCCACATTCTCTTTTCTTTGTCTTTTTCAAAATTCGAGCACGATCGGAATATTGATATCGTTCACAAATTTAGGATTCGAGTGTCAATAATGAGAGTTGTGAATTGCTTTAATTGGTGGAGGTAAGAATCTATCTTTGCATAAACGATTTTACTAACACCATCAGTCGCCCACTGATTACATCAGTACATAGAAGAAAAACTCAAACTAGAATCAACCCTTTTGCGATGATTATTTAAGTTCTACTCCACAAACTGTGGCTATAAGTCTTTTCAATCTTAATGATTTAGGATTAAGAAATTTCTTTACTTTCAAAAATAAGAATATACCATCAATAAGTGTGTTTAACGTGTCAACCTAATATTGTCTTATACACTTTGATATTTTCCTATATTTATAAATATTTTTCTTTATTTTTCTATATTACAAAACAATTCCATTTTAAAAAAAACTTTTTTTTAATATATTTGTGAGTGTCCGAAGCAATTTACACACACCTCGACTAATCTCACGGAACAATCCGCCTGACTCTACAACATTTTGGTGTCAAAGAAACTCGTAGAGCACAATTCCATTTTTAAAAACTAATCCCGGTAAATCTCATATAACTTTAATAGACTAATTAATTAACAGTTAAAGGATCATTTTAAATGGATATTTTTTTTTCAAGCTTATTTGGATAGTCAATTAAAGTAATATTGAAAATCATTAATTCTTCTAAATAATTTTACTAATACTAAAATTAGTCAATGAATTTTTTTAATAAACTTCTTTTGATTACAAATGGAGCTACCATAGCTCAATTGGCACCTAAGTGTGTTAAAAATCACATGTTTGGTGGTTTGAATCCTGCTACCATCAATTCACTACAAGAATAAACACTTTGAGTGGCACAAAAATGCGTATCTAAAAGCCGAAAAATACTGTTGAATGTTTCAGCAACGCCGATGTAACATCCCAAGTTTAGGAGCGAAACATGAATGAACCGATATCACATCTGAATGAGAGGGGCCCTAAGGACATGAAAGTAAGGTTAAAAATGCTTAAAAGAAATGAAAGTTACTACCTATACCAACAAGGTATACCTTCCTTTTCAGTGGCTTAATCATAAGAACTTCAAAGTTAAGCGTGCATAGCTTGGAAAATTCTATGTTGCGTGACCTCTTGAGAATTTTCCTAGGATGCATGTGAGTGAGGACAAAGCATGTTGAAAGGACCCGTGTTGGTTTGTGAGGACAACTTTCACTCTAATAAGTCTTTAACACAAGTAAGGATGATATGGATGATGCTGTCAGGTCGTAGGAGATGCAGAAGAATTTCGGAGCCGTTAGGGGCTGAATCCGAATTCTGAGCCTGAGGCGTTACAGCCGAAGCAAACATTGTTGTATCCGCCCCAAAATCCTTGTAGTCAATAGGTATAATAACACATTCTTCGTGCCCGCTATAAAACCTCACTTTTATTGACGTGTACACATTACTAAAACTTAACCTTTAGTAACATTATATGCGTTGCTTATGGTAATATACAATGGCGCAAGAACCTTGCCTCTGGAAGATAAGTTTTAGCCACATGCATGTTGTTGGTAAATGTGGGCTTTTGGATATTATATATCTGCTGCGACATAAAGTAAGTGTCCGTAAAATTTATATTTGTGTCACTATTAAATTTCAAATTATATAATTTTATTTGATTCACTAATGTTAAATAAAACGTCACTAAAAATATTTTATTAGTTAAAAAAATAATACCTAATTTAATCCGTAAACAAAATATAAACTCTACATGGCAATGATCTATTGTACAAATTAATAATCAACTAATCATTTTTTATTTAAACCAAAAAATTATAAAGGGAGATACACATGTTCACAAGTTTCTCTGACAAGTTATACATTGACCTATTTTGATAATTTCCTAAATAAGTTCAAGTTATATAAACAAAAATTAGTACCAACACTAGGGTTTAGAGTTGAAGTTAATAACAACAAAATTATATATAATACCACTCCAAAATCTTTGCATAAACTCCCAATGGATCAAAAACCGATGAAAAGCAGTGCAAATGTAACAAATGGAACTCATTAACACTTCAAGCAAACCCCTTCATGAGACTTAAGCAGATAATAGAAGGGAAAAAAATGAAGAAGACGAAAGAACCCCTTAAACCAAAACCATCAAAACCTTGGGTTGGTACCAAAAACTCAAAAAAAAAAAAAAAAAAACGTTTAACTATGTACATTGGCCTCCCAACAAGACAAACATAACCAATCTAAAACTCAAATCAAGAATTAAAGCATAAACTACCAATAGGTCTAAACTTGATGAAAAGCATTGCTTACTTTAAGATTTCTATGGTTTTCTCTATCTCCCAATGGGTCAAGAACTCAAATCATTTTCATAGTATTTCTACCTCTATTTTTTACTCTAAGATTTCTATTGTCTTCTCTACTTTCAACTGAATTTGAAAATGTTGCACCTAAAAACCTTGAAGTAGATCCTAAGAGTGAAGAAAGTTCAACCACATCTCCACGGAAATCCAACGACTTTAAGACGAAGACGTATCATATTTATATAAACGGTATTCTATGTCATCTAATTTATTCCAATTGGTATTCAAACAATTTGAACAATGACATCTTGTTATTCCTTCTTCCTCTAAATAATTCTTCGCAACTTCGATAAAATTATCAAGACCGTTAGAATATTGACTAGACCTTCGATCTCTAAAATTTATTCAACTATGATCCATAACAAGTACAAATTAAAGTATCTAAGTTAAGAAATTGAGGTGTTAGAACACAAAGTCTTATACAAATTGCAAATATGCAATCGAATTACATATTAAAGTTAGATAATGACCCACTGATAAAGTTTTTGGAATTTTTTAGCAGTGAAGTTTTTGTTGCGGATGTTATGATGTTTCTTTGGCAAAGTAAGGTGATCTAATTTTGATCTTTTAAATAGGCTCAAAATGTAGGTAAAACAAAAGAATGAGTTGCATTTATGCAAAATGTTGAAGAAAGGACAACTCAAAAAGATTTGGCTTACGCTGACAACATTCTCTTACTAATTGCAGAAGCATATCAGGCTCTTTGATATAGGCACACTTATGTAAACACTTCTATAGGCAGTTGTCTATTGGTCTCTTTTTGTAATGCCAACATTTCATGAAATGTTTGTAGGTTGTGAAATATTTCAAAACGACATTCAAAAACAAAACTTACATTGGGTCCTTTGTAAAGAGTGTTCCAAAATGAAATAAGATAACTTTCTTCATTAAAAATATGATAAAAAGAAAAAGGTTTAAATGTTGTTTAAACTCAATTGAATGTTTGAAATTTAAACTTAGATAATTGAAACCTAAAAAATAAAGTTGCCATTCAAAATGAATGGCGTATGTGGAAACCTACATATTTCAATCTTAGAGTACTATTGAAGAGTTGGTGAAAGCAAGCTTCTTGGATTCCCACGAGAAATTATGTGCTTTGTATTCAAATGTAAAGAATGATGGTTTTTTACAAACTTATGAAAAATGATACAATTGTATTTGTGACCTAAAGTATGCTCAAAATTACATAAGAGTTAGTTACACTCATTTAACATATTGCTACTAATTCCAAATCAAAAGTGGAATAATCATCATGTTGTAAAAGGACTAAGCAAAAATAAAATTGGAAGATAAGGCTCAAAGTAATTAATCAATTAGGCGTTTGAGTAAAGATATGTGTATTTTGGTTTCAAAATTTCTAATTAAGAGTATTTTAGTTAAATCTCACAATGTTATTGAGAAGTAACTAAAAATATAGAGAATGGGTAAGATTCATACCTTCACAAGGGGTTAGGGCTTGGAACCTAAAAGTGAAATAGGTGTTCTTCGTAGTGAAATCGACGTTCGGGTCAGCAAAATCGTAGGCGAGTCGTGGAGTGGCCAGCATCAAGAGCATGCCTCAACATGTGGGAGCAGAGGTGGAGCAATGGAGTCATCGGCATCAAAGTAGTGAGCGGTGTTCGTTTCGGAGTAGGTCATTCATTCTCGCCATCCTTCGTTCGTTCCTAGTGTCAAAGCAGCGATAGAGATGTTTGTCAGAAGCACATGTAGGCGATGGAGATGGGGCATTTTGACAAGGCTTGAAGGGGGTGTTCATTACTTTGCTTTTTTATGGGCTTTTGTACAGATGGCCTCTTTTCAGGGACCCAAACGATTTTTTGCCCAAATTTTAGAAATGAATGAAAAATGGTCTTCTGGTTACGTTCGTACCCTGCGAAATCACCCGTTTGGTCCTAACTTCAATACGTGTGTCCAAAGGCCACTCGATGTACGTTGCAAGTTTACTCACTACACGCTGCTCGTTACTCGTTCCACAAGTCAACGAATAAGTGGACATTTTACTACTCGATACACGTTACACGCTCCTCACTACACTCTATGCTCGATTCCTTGAAGTCCATTGCTGTAAGTTGACGTACAGCTGCAATTTTTGGAAAATTTCTGACAGCGGATACAATCTTGTCTTCTCAAATTAATGAAAAGTCATTTTGCATAATAAACCACACCTTTTGATTATCAAACACTTTAAAAAATATATTTTTCCTCCTAAAAAATTTCAACGAAGAAGAAAACAAAACTCATAGCATATCACAATCGATATCCTTTTAAGACAATGTTTTGAAAGAATTTGTTCAACTCAATCACGTAAGTTACACCCAAACTCTAGTTTGAAATACTTGTAAGGTTAAACAATAATCAGTTTATGTATAAGTTGGTCAAATATATTTAGAACGAGTGTGTTTTGCATCCAAAGCTCGGTAGGGTTACATGGAAAGCACATAGTCCTTGTGTTTTGCATGTCATGTAAGCTGAGAGTTATAGATATAATCGAGCAACAAAATACATGCATCAAGTATCTTGCAACGTGTAGCATGCATCGGACAAATTGCATCAAGTAGTGTGTAATGTATATTTTAAAAAATGGTCCAATATTTGTATGGTAGAATAGTTTAACTGATTTATTGTGTTTGTATTGTAGGATGGAAAATAGGCATATATTTATCCAATTTTGTGATACATGGGATGGGAAGAAACAATGCTACAATCAAGGTTGCATGAAGGGTGTCCAAGTGGATTCTACAATCACATATGATGCTTTGAAAGAACTGATATGCAAAGTGACTAAGTTTTAGTGCATCAGAATATAATAGTTATTCATGTGAAATACAAGTTAGATGTCGAGGCTCCTATTGTATTAGTAGAGGATGATGATGATGTCTAATCCTTGCTTGATGAATATACCCACAGTAGACCTTCGATATATGTAAGTGTTGAAAAGATCCAACAAGAAAGAATAGAGTCATTCACTGAAGATATTAATGATTCCAAAAAAATTCCAACAGCAGTCTCCCTAAAGAATGACATGAAAAACACATGACAATATTATGATGATAATGACACCGGTGCTGAGACGACATCATGTATTTCTGATGCCCTAAACCTTTCTATTGTTCTAAGCCATTATGATGTCCTTAACACTCCTGATGCCCTAAACCCTCTAATACAGAATTAGGTTGGAGCAAGCAGTGGGGCTAATCTAACCGGGAAAGAACACTCAACTTAAAACATCCATAGCTTTCTTAGTAATGGACAGACAATCTACTGGTTTAGGCCATATATTGTCAGACTGAATCCAATACTCCTAACGTACCTTCGAGTAGTGGTTATAGACCAGTTGACTTGGTAATTCAACCATGCGCTAGATCACATTTGGACACCAACGTTCATAAGGGATCGATCTTCTTTAGTAAAAGCGACGTGAAGATGAGACTGTTGTTGTTGGTTATTAATAACAACTTCGAAATGTGGGTTCAAAAATCTAATAAAGATCTGTATAGTGTGCTATGTATCCATCCTTTTTGCAAATGAGTTGTTCGTGCACAAAAAACGAAATGGTATTACATATTCATGATAACCAAGTGTACGACTAAGCACACATATTCAATTAAGGTTTTGAATCACGATCACAGGCGAGCAAGTGCATTCGTCATTGGACATTTAATTAAAGAAAGGTTTGGAGATGGTCATTATGATTGCCCGCGTCATATTATATACGACATGCGACAACAATTTAGAGTCAATATCAATTATGACAAGGCATGGAACGCTAGGAAAACTGCTTTCGCCCTTGCATGAGAAACTCCCGAGGAATCATATGAATTGTTGCATGCTTACGAGGAAGCTTTGAAGATAGAAAATCCTAAGACCTTATTTGAGATCAAGTTTAAGGATAAAGAATAATTCAAGTACGTGTTCATGGCATTAGGTTCGAGCTTGAGAGGATTTACTTCTTGTTGGCCCGTTATTAATGTGGATGGTAGTACGGAAGAACTATGTTGGTCGGTGTGGTTATGAATGGCAACAACAATTTGTATCCGTTGACATACGTCGTAGTTGATAGCGAGAACAACGATTCTTGAATGTGATTCATGTCTACTTTAAAATCTGCAATTAACAAATGTCCTAATTTTGATTTTGTTTCAGACCAACATCAATCCATTTCGAATTCCATTAAGGTCGTATTTTTCACGTCATACCAGGCTATTTTTACTTACCTTCTAAAGAGGAACGTGAAAAAGTACTTCCAGGACGACACAATTGAAAAAAAATTCTACGAGCATCGATGACATTTTGAAAATTTAAATTCAAAAGACATTGAAAGTAAATAGTCAATTACGATAATGATTTGCTCGCAAGGTATTTGGAGGGTCCTAGTGTTGAATGTTGGACAAGGTGTTATCAATATGCAAGACGCTACAACAACATGATCAGCAATGAAGTCGAGTGTTTCAACTCCATTAACAGTGAAGCTAGAAAATTGCCCATAACACTACTATTGACTTCTACAAAAGTCTCCTACAAGGGTGGTTCTATGAACGACGAAACTGTTGGTCTACTAGTACATCGATTCACTTGAAGTATGCTAAGCATTTAATAACAATCGAATTTGAGTTGGCGAGACGGTACCAAGTGTTATCTACTATAGATTTTAAGTTAAAGATGACGGGTTAGGCAGTATTGTTGATCTCCCTATCAAAGAATATTCATGTGTACAGTTTTGGAGATACCACGTTCACATGCTATTGTTGCAACTAGAAAATACAATATCAATACATTCACCGCGTGCAATAGACTGTATAACATTAAATCATTAATTGTTTCGTGCATGGAATCAATAAATCTGGTTGGTCATGTTTTCGAAGGGAAGAAGTTGAATGATTATATTGAGGTGAAAAATACTTCCATAAAAAAAGGTTGTCCAAGTTGGTAGAAAAATGGCGAACCTTATACCATCAGCTGGAGAATGCACGAATGCTAAAAAGTGTAGACGTTATGGCCAATTGGGTGACAATAGAAAACGGTGTAGCGAACCGATAAACACTACTTCTCGTAATGTCCAAAGACGTACACAACCACTGTCGTCATGTACAATTTAGAATACACTAGTGGTGTATATATATTCATTTTTTAGTTTCTGTCTTCTACACATGTTTAGGGTCATTGTTAAATTGAAATTGTACAAAAAATTCTGTATATATATATTTCAAATTTTAAGTTGTTGTCTTTTTCTCGCTATACACGTTACTCGATGCACGCTGCACGTTACTCGACACATGCTGCTTGTTACTCGACACAGGTCACACGTTGCTCGTTATTTGTACCAAGTTTGCACTATGGACATTAAATTGAAATTGTTACACTTTGCGCGTTACTCGTTGCACATTACACGTCACACACTATTCATTACTTATTATAAATGCGATTAGGGTAAGCAAGTATAACACTAATAGAATAAATTTTTTACCCACTGCACATTACTCGTTGCACGATACACGTTACACGTTATTCGTTGCTCGTTGCACGTTACACTTTACACATTCCTTGTGAAAAATTAACTTGAATGTTTCTATAATATTCTCGATACTCAATAATAAATTCCTGACAAATTTTTAATTTGTTGCTCCATAATTGCGTTCACAATAATAAAAAAATTGATACATTCATAGTGAAGAAATTCAACCTGTTAATCTTAATTCAAACTTAACTTTACAAATATTCAAATTGTTAACATGTTAACCTTTTAATCTTAATTCAAACTTAACTTTACAGATATTCAAACTGTTTATCAGCTCAACTGTGAATGTTGTCGATGCCAATGCCGATGTCGATACCAATACCGGAGCAACTAAAGAAAGCTAACTGGGAGCATTTAATATTTTCAGTTCGAGTGATAGGAATGAGCTCAAATATTAGAAATTCATATTATTAGTTATTTAGTGGTATCATCATTGTTATTGTTACTAATCCGTGGTATTTGTACCATAAAAAGTAGTAAGATATAGTATTCAAAAGTCAAGATAGATCGAATAGTTTGAGGTACTTTATAGTTACGAGTTCAATCCAATCAGTTGATCCATTTGAGGTTACTCTATGTATATGTTATGCCGTCACCCAATCCATTCTTCTTATATATTTGATTGATAGCTTTTTACTGAAAGGTAGCCAAGGGTAGTCTAGTTAAATATAGGGCTTTGAGGTTCAACAGAGAGGGATCGTAAGGTGGACTGGTGCCCTAGATAGTAGCTCCTTCATTAGGATGATGGAGTTGCGGCATGCTAATCTTAATTCATATTTAAAAATATTCGAAGAAATTCACAATGAAGAATTTGACATACAATTAAGTTTAGAATAATCAAATTTACATATATTTAACTACCTATAATTTGGCAGAATATTGGAACTTATATTGTAAGATTCGTTCTTGACTAAGACTAGACAGAGTATTACAACGACATAAATATTCAAAAAACTTCAACTAGAAGATACCACAATCCATTGTAGATTTTCCCTAAATGTTGCTCATGTTGCTTTCGTACACCATCCACGAGTCAGGTTGAAGGTTCGACTTTCTCTCCCGCAACCCACAAACTTCCACCAATAATGGGATGGTATGACAGGCAAGTTTTAGGAATCTACTTAAATTCTGTTTAGAGATGTAAGTGGGATACGAGTCGTATACAATGAGCCGACCTTAGTTGATGTCGATCACCAATATCATTCAGTGTTGAAGATACTGGATAGAGGTGTAAATGTAGTCAACCTCTGTCCACCTCGATTGGTGATCTTTTTCCAGATCAAGGACGACATTCATATATGTATGCTCCCTCTATCATACCAATGCGACCTTCATGAGAGTTCAGGTAAATCGTACCCGCATAAAACATATGTCAATGTTTATTGAATTACAATTGATCAAAGTAGTAAAGAAATAAAGAATTACACGTACCAACAGATAGTACGAAAGTGTTGTAAACTTGTGATACACATGTTCGGGTTTGAAATCAAGAACCCCTATTTGAATAAAAACATCTAGCACTAGTGGATGTTAGGTTATAAAGAACTCATTGGAAGGTGAGGGACGCAGGGTAAATGACTCAATGGGAGGTTTGGGAGGTATGGTTAGAAATGAATTAATGGAATGTGGGGTAGGTAGCGTAAGTGACTCAGTGGGAGGTTGGGGAGGTAAGGTTATAAGTGACTCAGTGGAAGGTTGGAGAGGTAGGGTTATAAGTGACTCAGTGGAAGGTTAGGAAGGTAAGGGTGGTGGAGGTGGTGGTGGTGGTGAAGGTGGTAGTGGGTGAGATAGTGGTGGCAGAATTGACTATGTGGTAAGTGGTGGTGGAGGATTAGACTCTGTGGAAGTTAGGGGTAAATTGGACTGTTTAGGATACATGGGTACGTTGGACTCGTTGGGATGTAGGATTGTATTGGACTAGATAGAAGGTAGGGGTGTATTGAATGGAATGAGTGGTAAGGGTGTATTGGACTGGGTGGAATGTAGAGGTATATTGGACTGGGTGGAATGTAGAGGTATATTGGACTTAGTGGGATGTAAGGGTATAGTGGACTCGTGTTCATGTCCTTCTCTAGAACCAGGTGACTCTCATTCCGTGTTCTGGACGTCATTGGATGGTCCAGTATCGCTCTGCAAATAAAAATAAATGTTTTAAGTTACTGACCCCAAACTTTATAATATATGACATCAATGAGTTATACATACCTGACAGAAGTTGTTGATGAAGTCAAAGATGTGTTGCAAGTAGGACTTCATCTTTGGTCACATCAGCTTTCCAAGATCCTAGGTTTCACTGAACATCTCTAGCTTCCTCTCTACTGAAGTGACTCGCTCAACCAAGTCAGCCAACACTCCACATGAAGGACCAACTCTTGTGGATTTCGATCGAGTCTTGACATCAAAATGGAGTGTCTCGTGGTCCCATTGATGACCATCAAATTGATGTGTATCTTGTTCATGTGAGAAAGTAGGAACCGAGTGATGTGTATGCTTCTCATGGTGTGTGTAGTCTTCACATGACCCAGACACTTGGTCCAAAGAGGGCTTCTTTAGGTCATCGACAACTCGAAGAGGAGTGCAGTCGCTGAACGACTCTAACTCGCTCATCCCATCATCATCAGTAGGGGTGCACACGGTTCGGTTTGGTTCGGTTTTGGCGGTTTTCCTACACATTGAACCATTGAAAATCGAGTTTCATTGATTTTGGCTGTTGAACCGAACCAATTTTCTTCGGTTTAGATTGGTTCGGTTCGGTTCAAACCGTTTAGAAAAAAGAGAAAAAAAATCAAATCATTCTTAAGTTGGGCATGAGCCTAAAGAAAAAAATTATAACAAAAGGTTTTGTGCCGAGATTTTTGTAAATTAGTATATATATTTTTATTAATATAAATATTGACATAATTAATATAATAGATTATGGTTCGGTTCAATTTTTCACGGTTTTTAAGGTGGTGAACCGAAGACCGAATCGAACCTCTCTGTTCTATTACTTAGAGAACCGGTGGTTGCATAGTTTTTAATAAAACCGAACCGAACCAATTGATTTGGTTTTGTTCGATCCGATTCGTCGGTTTTTCTCGATTTTTGCACACCCCAAATCATCAGTGGGCCCATAGACTACTCTCTCGTGGATCGAAGTGTCTTTATAAAATCCCTCATCCTCAGACATCACCAATTCGGGTGTTATCACCAACTATCGAACACCCAAACATGCTACACTAGCTCAACATTTCCAACTAACCACCCAAACATGCTACACTAGCTAAGATAGTAATCGTTGATCCTAGGAAATCCAAACACACTACAAACTTATCGAACACCAAACTAACATAGATTATAGAAGGGGTTTCTTTCCTTTTTCCCTAAACTTAAACTTTTGCTAGACCTTTAAGGCTTCAATTTTACACGCCTAGCTCACGTCATTCTCTTTTTCTTTTGCCTAGGACAATCATTAGTGTCATTCTCACTTTCATTTCAAATTGCCCCCACGAGTTACCTGCAAACATCTGACTACGAACAAGAGTCACACATGAGACGCACACTAATTTTTCAAGCTATCCTTTTCACATAAAGAAAGCACAAGAATATCATGTTTCACTTCTAGCTACTTTTTATGGCTAACCCAAAAAGGAGGAGTCCCCCCCCCCCCCCCCTCAAACTTAATATAAGCAATGTCCTCCGTACTTGAAAAGGAAAAACTACAAACGCGAAAAACAAGAGAATGATATTTTGGCTTAGTTGCAAAATGTATGGCTAGGCTCTCTTAGTATACAAAACTAGATGGCATGTAGGAGACTAGTCTAGAAAGGGGTTTGCACATAAAGACAAAAATAAAACTCTTGGTTTTGTATTCTTTTGAGGTTGAAAGCAAGGTACAAGGAAAACCAATATGCTCTAAGTATCATCATGAAGAGCATCTTTGCACGACAAACAAAACAACATGCTTCCAACAATTTTCATACAATTTGAGCCTAAAAATAAATTTCAGCATAATCAAAATAACTAACAATAAAACTAACCTAACAACAAAGGAAAGAAAACTAAAAATAAAGCAAAATAAAATGAGACTAGTTTTGAGAACATAAAGAAGAAAACAACATAAGGAACATGATGGTCCCCTAATTTTTCCCCTGTTAGTGCGATCACATGACTCTGTTTGATGTGGGCATATTGTCCATCTCTTATCTTTTTTTTCCTTATCTGTACTCTTAGGCCAAGACAAAGGTTTATCTTCACTCGTTGTCTGATCATTTTGAAAGCATTTCTTTTACTGCCTTGAAAACTAATTGTTCCATCATGCGAGCTAAATAGTTGCTTTTGTCTCCTATCTTTTAAGCTTGTAGTATAATCTCTTTCCTTCTCTTATGACTCTTTTCTTCTTCTCCTATTTTTGCATTTAAGGTTTTTAAAGGGAATCTTTTGATCTTATTTTGGTTGTTGGAAGTTTTTCTCTGTTTAGACCTTAGGTGTTGTTGACACTACTATTGCAGCAACATGTTCTATTGTATTCTATGCTTTGTCTAAATCCTCATGGTGTTTAATCATTCAACATCTCATGTGAATCAAAGAATAAAAAAATTAGTGCTTTTAATAAAAGAACATTCCTCAATATCACCACAAAATCTAAGAGCATTCAACACGTTGAATGTGATTTGTTGATCATTAACTTTCATTGTCAACTCTCCCTTCTGAACATCAATCAAAGTACTCCCTATTGCAAGAAATGATCTTTCTAGGATGATGGACACTTTCTTATCTGTTTCGCAGTCTAAGATTATAAAGTCTGCGGGGAACACAAATTTGTCGACTTTTACAAACGTATCTTAAATCTTTCCTACTAGCTTGGTAGTTAACCTAGCTACTAGCTGCAGTGTCACAGGAATGGGTTTTGCTTTGCCGATTCCCAATTGAGTGAATGTGGAATATGACATTAGATTGATGCTTGCTCTCAAGTCACCGAGGGCTCTGCCAAGTTTTTATCCACCAATTGAGCACAAAATCGAAAAGCTTCCTAGGTCTTTTAGCTTTAGGGGAATTATGCAGCTAACCATGGTGCTGCAACATTCGATTAGTGCAATTGTTTTTAATCTTCAAGAAACTTTTGTTTCTTCAACAAGATGTCTTTCAGGAATTTAACGTATTTGGGCATTTGCTCACTAATACATCCGTTACGTCTAGAAATAACGTATTTGTAGCATTGAAGCGCCAAAATGTAGCTTTGCTTAATTAGTAATTTGGTGCATGATTGTTATTTATGTTTTTTTGAAGGATTGAAGGAAAACTTCTTAACCCTATCTAATCATATACTCTTCCAACCACCAAACACATATTTAGCCAAGTGATTGATTGTTCTCTTTACTATACATACCCATTGCATTTCATCAAGCCAATAATTACTTAGTTTAATTTAGAACGCATAACACTACTTGATTCAAATTATTTGTAGTTCGCATTGCAAAAGGCTGAAACCCAAACTCATAACAAAAAGCAACAATTTTTCTGTGTTCGACTATGAACTCACTAGGAGACTATATAAGTTTGCACTTGGATTTGAATAGGAAAACTTGTAATGCATTATCATCATTTCACTTCATCACACCGTAGCTTTAGGATTAGTCCAACACCTACTGAGCATTTCATCGCACAACACATAATCAAATTATACAACCACAACATTGACCCTTTAATTTTTATTTCTTTCATCACAATAATTCATTGATCTTGGAGCCTTTTCTTTTTTTCTTTTTACAGTGAAAAATATATAGATTTTACTTTTAAAATATTGTTCATCAATGTAAAAGTCTTTTCATTCTCACTTGCAATCACTATTTTTTTAGTCATTTTATAGTCGCGGCATTTCTTTTAAAAAACAAAAACAATACAATGCCAAAACCAATTTTAAATAGAACGCAGTTGAATTTGTATTAGCATTGTCATTAAAAAAAACTTAAATTAAATACCAAATAAAATTGAAATATCATGTGTGCACATATTAAAAATACTAGTACTCTTAATAAAGTAACCCTTTTGATCCATCCATTTTCATTTTTAAAGGAAGTAAATGGTAAGTTTTTAAATACAAGGACCATATAACGAACTAAGATTGAAAGTATAAGGACCAAAATAACATTTTAAGAGTACAATGACCAACATGAACCAAAGTTAAAATTATATAAACCAAAATGAATGTTTTGAGAGCCCAGGATTAAGATGACCAATATTGAAAGTAAGAGGGCCAAAATGGTTTAAACATTAAATTAATATTTTCAAGTACAATAGAGTAAAAGGGATTTGAAACACAACCCTAGTCCCTAACATATTCATATGCCACTTGAGTTATTCTCATTTTGGCTAAACCTTAGATATTTTTATTAGAAAATATTTTATAGGTAAGTTCTTAATTAACGTTAAGGTTTAATGAGTAATTGTTTCTCTGGATAGAAATATTACCTTTCTTATGGAAGCAACATCTTGTCCACAAAATCCAAAAATTATAATTTGTGGACATAAACTGAACTTGCACAAATTCATAAAAGGGGAAAGAGTTTTATGAGAGAAAAATGCTTACGAAAGAGTTCTCAAATGCAATTTGAAGAATAGTCATATTTCTAGTCGTGGCATCCATATAGTTGTATTTCTTCTTCAAGTTGGTTGATGTTTATACATATTATAGTAAAAAGCTGAAAGAAATAAGGATGAATATGTCTGGGTTTACCACAATAGTTACAAATTTACTTGGGCTTAATACTAGTATCACTGGGAAAAAAGATCGTCTTTGAAGATATTGTCCAGCTGCTTCCATCGTCAAGTGAATTTTCAGCCTGAGCTAAAATAAAAATGGTTTGAGAATCACTTGCTTCTTTCGTATTTCCTTGATCACAAGCAAAGTCAATGCCTCTTCTGTCATTTTGGAATTTTCCAGAACTTAGGATTTTGTTCAAATCTTCAGTTCCTGTGTTCAACATTTGAACTAATTTTGACATAGAATCAAATTCTAAACGAGTTTACTTTAGTTCCTTTTTTAGGTTAGAGATAATGGATAGTTAAAGATGATTGTCATTAATTAGAATTTGAATATGTTTTTTTACTGCTCTTGAACAACAAGGTCTTCTTCCCACGTTTCATATATCTCTTTCACAGTACAATCTTCAGAACAATGTGTAACAGGTATACCTTTAGGTTTAGATTGACTGTCTTTCAAAACACATATTTCACTACTTTTGGGAGTATCAGAGATCATACATCCTACTAAGGCTCGAATCTCTTCTTCACTGTCACTACTTGATGTTGATTCATCATCAGATAGAGTTGCAACAAGACCTTTTTTTTATCTTCTCAAGTAGTTAGGACATTTAGCTTGATAGTGCCTAAAACCTTCACAGTCTCTGCATTGAAAGCTACGATAATTTTGCTGTTGAAAGTTGTTCCCACTCCTTTCAATTTCTTGCTTTCTAATTGTCAAGTTGGAGAATTTTGATGCATTCATGTTTTCTTGGCCTTGACCATAGCTTCTTGGTCGTTTATTGAACCAATTGAAAACTTTGGAGAATTTCTTAGCCAAAAGAACAATGGAGTCAACTAATTTTTCTTTCGTCTCCTTGTCTTTGTTAGAAATAGGTTATTCATTTGACATAGATTGAAGAGCTAGTCCTTTTCCCTTTATGTCGACCTGGCCACTGAAGGATAATCCAAAGGTGCACAGAGAGCCAAACAACTTGTCCATCTTCATAATTGATATATCATTTGCTTCTTTAATGACAATAATCTTCATATCAAGAGAAAAAGAGCAAAAGACTCATTTGCAATATCCAATACACGAATATTATAATTTGGGATAGTTTCATCATCTAACATCTTGAGAGATTCAAATTTCGATGTAAGGACTTGCAGACAGGACCTCTTGTCACTTTTGAAGTTCCTTCATGAGCAATCTCTAGAATATCCCAAGCTTCCTTGTCAGATGTGCATGTGTTTATAAGTCTGAAGACATTCCTATCAACGCCATTGAAAATAGCATTTAAAGCATGAGCATTCCCAAGAGCAGCATTGTCTTCATCCTCAGTCCAACTATTTTCAGGTTTGAGAGTTACAATGCCATCTTTGTAAACTCAAGAATGAGACCAACAAGTTAGACCAACTTCCAGGTTTTGTTGTCAATGGATTTGAGAAAAGCAATCATTCTAGCTTTTCAATAGCATAGTTGGATCCATCAAGAATGGGGTTTGTCGAACTATCTTCTCTAATTGCATCCATGACATAGAATACAAAAACCTACTCTGATACCAATTGAAAAACAATAGATTCTATTAATCATGATATATATAGTTAGAATCGAAGCTAATAACTTAGAAGATAACACAAGGAGCAACAACAAAAAGACACCAAGAACTTGGTAACCTAGTTTGGTGAATTCTACCTATGTCTAGAGGGTTGGATGCCCAATTAAGAACAATGATTCACTATGCAACAAGAGTTTCACAAACTTACAACTCATAGAATGATAAACTATCTTGCTCTAAACATAATTAACTAAGTTTGCATAAGACGAAGTTTAGGCTCCCCCTAAAATCATACTATTTAAAGTTTATCTGGATATCTCCAATCTACAGGCTCCACCTGAAAGAATACTTGAAATATGAGAATGGTTAGACTCCCCCTAATTCATATAACTCTTGTCATCATTATTCTTCACGACGTCAATAACTAAATATGCAACAATATACTCTGTGGAGTTCTTCACATAAACCATCATGAAAAGACATTTTGTTTCCTTATTTCTGTCTCACATCTTGATCCCACTGATAATTTTATGACTTTAGCAGCGCCAATGGACCATTGGGGAAGTTGGTTTTACGGAGTATGAGACTGTTTTCCTATGAACAATGAAGATCAGCAATTCTTGGTGGGTATGGTAATGGGGTTTTTTGTTTAGGAATTTTGAGAAAATGGGTTTTGTTTATTTATACATGTTTAGCGTTGTTGAGGATTTAAGGAAGGAATTGTGAGAGACCTTTTTGGTGTTTTAACGAACTGGAAGGATAAAGATGGAGAATTTGATGATTGTTCTTGGTTTATCATTGTAAAACTACAAAGTTGTAAGTGGTCAAAATTGAAAGTTTAAAGGTTTGATTGGAAGTGGTTTTTACAATTTCTCCTGGTGTCCATGACTTATATTCTTAGATATGCTACTATTAACAACGTACATTTGCTAATATTTAGTTCTTAATCAATGTTGAAGATTTGTTTTTAATACTTTCAAGGTCACCTTTTAAGTTCTGCCTTCTGTGTACAAAAAAAGTTGATGATATGGTTTCAAAACTCACTTTCACACACATTTTGTTATTTTTTAAACCCAACACATTTTGTTAAATTAATTTTACGTTTCAATGTTGATATTATGATAAATTACAAAGTTTACATAAATTTTCAATATATAGTTCAAATCCTCACCCGTGTTTGTACTTCAAAAAAAATTTCAAAAAGAAAACAAAAAAAACATTGAAACCTACCATTTAAATTCAATAGAAAAATATATAAACTCAAATTTTCCAAAGACTAGTCTAAATTAATCAGTATAATTAACTTTAAAAATTATTTTTCTTAAAAAAAATGAATTTAAGCAATAAATATCCTCATGATACAGTAACCGATACATTTTCCTTAAAGTATTAAATTTTTGTAAATAATTTCAATATGTCATTTACAATAATTTTCCACCTTATTATGATGTTTCTCAAATTCAATTCACAACTACGTTCTTAATGTTATAAAGATCGTGCAATGTAAAAATGAATTAAGTAACAGACCTCCTCACACTATTAGTTAACAAATACATTTTTTACACCTTCGAATTATTCAAATATTTATTTTATTTAACCTTTAACAGTATATATAATTTTTTTCAAATTCAACTCATAAGTTGCATTTTCAACATTTATGACATATATGTTCCATGCAAATAGCTAGTACAAAACTAGTTTTTTTCCTAAAAAAAAATGAGCGTTTAGAAACATAGCAATGTGGAGTGGGTTGGTGGTATAGATTGGGACTAATTAATCAAATAAGTAGATTCATTTGATGTGGCATAGTTTATGGTCCATCAATTTACTGTTCAATAAAGACAATATGTCTGATCAATGTTCATGAAATCCACTGCCTACCAACTATCCATGTGATTTGATGATATCTATTTCTTTTGTATTTTTTGAACCAATCATATGTTTCTACATTTATTTTTAAGGAAAATTGGGTGATCAATATCAATTAAATAAGTTCTGAATAAAGCTAATGATTTTTTTAGATTTTGCATGTATAGTAAATTTTTTAAATGTTAATTCCTTGTTTTACTATCTTTCAATTTTACCCTTGGTTTTTTTTTCTCCCTTGTACACTGCAACAAATATCACTTATAATAACTTTAAAAAAACATTATCATAGATTTTTCATAGTGTTTCGAAATGTTGTTCTAGTCCATATTATTGCAAATCCTCAACTTTTCATAGTGTTTGTTTAACGCTTCAAAAATTGCTATAAAAAATCAACATTTGATAGCATGTGTTCAATGTAATAGAAACTTTTCATAGCATTGGCAAAAATGTACTTTAGAAGGTCTTTAAAGCGTTTTTTTTTAGTGTTTTTTTATAGCAATAAAAACTTCTATAGAAATCCTTTTATAGCGTTTTTAAGCATGTTTTCGTATCGGATGTTAATGAAAGTTTTCGACTTTCCATAACATTTTTGTAAGGCTATAAGAAGCACTATGAAAAGTAAATTAGCATTAATTTCATGTTCTACTTGTGTCACACCATTCTCAAGATTTTTCCTCACAAACCCAAGGGAAGATGCGACTTAGGCGAGAAAAATGCCAACATCCTTATTTGGGGTGACATCCGATGCCTAGTAAAAACTTAACTTCTTAGTACTTTGCTATGCATCCACTTTTAAGCTACTAACGCGTCATATTTAAACTAAACCTGCTATGCGACGAACACACAAAGTAGTAAACTCAAACTTGTCTTTATTTTTTAAACAACCTTTATTACAACACATGCTCCATTCTCTTACAAAGTTAAACTTAAAATCTTTACTAACTTTCAAGTTTCACAAACAAGTTAATGCAATGTGATGAAACTAAAGACACTATGCAACAAGGGCAGTTAGTAGCTCCGAGGGACACTTTGAACTCTTTCTACTGGGGGAGGAGGGGAGAGGGAACATTTTAAAAACATAAGTCAAACGCTTAGTGAGAGACAACTTTAAGAAAACATTTCATAAATCATTTACAATGTATAGAAACATAGTTTTGAAAACCATTTTCTTTCTTCAGGCACCCATTTATTAATGAGCGGCGCTTCACACCAAACCCTCATCAGCTTGCAGTCGTTCACAACTCTTGAGACGGTTGCATGCTCAATTCACCCAAACCTTAATGTTGAAACATACACAACATTCCTAGTCAATGATGTGGGCAAACTCACACTCTCAGAGTCGAAGTGGACAACAATCAGACATTCCATTACTGGGCTCTCAGTTTAAAATGGAAAAACACATACTTTGGCTGCAATACTCTAGTGAACGCATCTCACACCAAAGATTTTTTTATCTAGGCAAACACTTCAACACCTAGCTTGCCTTACACTTACATGTGCACATAGAGTTAGCTCTCAGAATCGGGTCAACACTAATGGTTTGAAATTTTTTTTATCAAATCAACATATAATCAAGAAACAACATTTTAACAATTCAAACATGCATCAGAACATATTTATAAACTTAAAATAGAAGGAACAACTTTTTAAAAATACATAAGCTTTTGAAGAGTCACTCACAACGCAAACTCCTCTCAATTCTTCTTCTCTCTTCTCCAACGCTTATCAACGCCTCCTCAGCTTTTCAGAATCTTGGCAGTACTGAAAAACATCATCACTTTCCCTATGCCTTCGAAATTCTGCAACATTTAACTCTTTTACTTAACCTTAAACTTGAACTGATATAATTTTTTCTCGAATTATGAGACCTTCCCCCTGTTTATAAACTTCATAAACCCAAGTTAGTCAACTATTAACTCCCCAAAATCACCCACCTCCTACTTTAGCCTTTATACGTGTCTTCACCTAACCCTACTTAATCTTAAACTCAACCTAAACTTGCCACTTCAAGTCCCACTTAATTATTCTCATGACACATGTTCCACTAATAACTCACCTCATGGTGTCGAAATTTTCCTTAATAAACTTGCCAGCTCAAGATCTAGATGCCTACCACATCCTCAGATCTTGCCCATACATAGTTTGAACGCTAGACCTTTCTCATCTCAGTGCCTAACTTCTCAACACATACTTCACAGCTTCACCATTTGCATCCAAAACTTTAACGCTAACACTCTACTCTACGCAACAAAACTATTCACAACAAGTTGGACGCCTAACCTTTCATGCGTTCCAGTTTCCCACTTAGACGCCTAGCTACCTATGTGTCTCACCTCATATTTGGCATCAACTATTTACAACGAACGAGTGTTACAAAATGCTTTTCAGAGCGTTGACAAAAACGTTGTAGAAAGCTTTTATCGTAATAAAAAATGTTATAAAAAATTCTTATAGCATTTCTAGCTATGCTCGTAGCCATGTTATTAGAAATCCCTATCCTTTAGTCGCATTTTTCAATGTAATTGAAAATACTATAAGTGATTTTTAATAGGATTACGTATTTGTATTTTTAAAACTTTTATTGCCATGGAAACATTTGTACAATTTTGAAATAGCATAAGCATTTTTATAATATTTTTTATATATGACTAAAAAAATTGCTTCAAATATTATTGTAAAATCAAAATTATTTAATCTACAAACTTCTAATGCATTGCAAATAAATTTTCTGAAGTGTGAACATATATACTTATTGAAGTCTTCTGCCCATATTGTTGTATAGACAAAGATGTAATTCTCATTTCATTTCACACCTACAATCACACAGATAAAAAAATATCTTCAAATTTGTAGCATAAAAAATAATAATGATAAAACATTGCATTATATTAATTTAATCTAAACTCTAAAGTTATTATAGTCATCATAAGAATGCTGTAACAAAGTTATTATACTTATTAAAACAAAGAGATTTTTAAATAATAGCTAACACTAACATTCTCCCATAAATATTTAGCTCCAATGTATGTCTCATCATTTCAGGCACTAGATTAAAAAAAGAGAGAAAAAAATTATGTTTTATAAATCAACCTAGCTAATTTAACTCTAACAAATCCTAAGTCACAAGAAAGAGATAAAAAGTAAAAGGTAGTAATAAATTAAAAGTAAGTGAAGCTAGTAATTAACCTCATGAGAAAGAGATAAACTGTAAGAGCTAGCAATAATACTGAGAGGAAGACAAAAAGATAGTCAAATATAGGTGCATCCCCGTACAAAACAAGAAACAACATCCAAACACAAAAGAACTCAGTGCAAATCCAAAATTTCTTATCTGTAAGAAGAGAAGTGAAGTCTGAAGGAAAACTGAATTACTGCTACATTCCTTCACTAATGCAACCAAAATTATATATATATATATATATATATATATATATAAAAGCCTCTAATTCACAATTTGACTCTATTAATGTGCCTAAGCACCCGAAAAATAATTCAAAATAATCTAAGTAACTATCATATCTACAGAATAGCCACAAAACATGCCTACTACAAAAAATCGCACAACACTCTCCCAAGAGCTACATAACCTTCTAACTTTAAATTCTGTAATCTATATTCATTATTTGTTGCTTCTACTGCTTTGCCAAACTGGTTACAATAGCCCACAAAAATCACCTGCTAAGTTCCACAAAAAGAGTATTAATAAATTATGAGAGAACATCAAGTTTTGAACGATAAATTCCATCAAGAACATGTCACAATATTGACACCGTACTTGTGTTAAATCAAGATAACTTCCTCTACAAAACCTTAATTAAGCCCAAGATTGTGAGAAATCCTATACATTCTGAGAACAATATTAAAACCCAAAACAAGTTAACCTATGATACTCAGTTTAACACAAAAATTCAAAGTTTAAAATAGAAGGAATAATTAGAACAGTATACTAATGGAATTAAAAAAAAAAAAAAAAAAAAAAAAAAAACTTGAACTGCATTTTCTTACCACTTTCCGTGTTTTGGCATAAGAGAGTTGATGACTTATAGAAATGCAAGTTATTGTTCCTCTTTACAAAAGATATTTAAGGAAAAATGGTAGAAAACGCATCGGCTAGACTTAGAAATCATGTAAATTTATGGGTTATGTGTTCATGTGTTTACAAAGCCTAAAATTCTGAAACTATAAGTTTTTCTATTTTTGATTTGAAGAAAAGAAGAAGAAATCATCCAAAGCACGAATTGCAACAAACCTGGATGCATAGCAAGTCTATCTATTAACACAAGAGGAGGAACTTGCTACAAGACTCAATGAAACAAGGAATCACATGACAGTTGGGTGACAAAGAAAAGACTACTAGACGTTGAGCACAACCTGAACGCATATCTTGAAGAACAAAGACAGAAGTATGCACCATGGTTAACTATTGTTAGGGCATCTTTACTTATCGTGGGAGGACCCACGCATGTGCGAACATTCCTCCTTAAAATGAGGAATATGCTAAGTGGGGGAAAAGCAGTTGAAGGCCTATATATTAGAGCATTGAAGAAGAGAAGACACACAAAATTTTATTAGAGTCGAATCTCTGCCAAAATTCTTATTCTTCATTTCCTTCACATTCCGTTCAACGAGCAATTAGCCAGTGAAGCAGTGCGGTAAACAATCAGAGCCAAAGGGAGTAAAAATGTGATCGACGACTTGACATTTGCTCTTCTCTTCCATTTTGTTTTGTGTTGTATTATTGAATTAAGGATTGAAAAATTTCTCATATTCTTCCATATAACATTGTCAATTTCATTTCTAATTCATCCATATTTTTTACTTTCAATCATGAGCAGTCAAGCTCTCTAATGGGTTAAGAAGATGGACTAATATTCTCTAAAAGCATGTATAAGTAAATTTCAGTTCATTATTTAATATGATAATAAGTCAATGCTTAAGTTAATCAATAGATTGGTTTAAGTATAGGTAAGTAACTACTCGAAATAATTAGTGACTAAGACCAAGTTAAACGAAGGTAGAAGTAATCTTAGAAATGAGATTAAGTGTACCATGTACAGCTACAACATTTACATCTACAACATTTATTACATCCATGATATGAACCAACCAAACATAAAATTATTAATTAGATTTTTATTTAATAGTTGTGATGTAATTTTAATATTTTTTCAGTTTTATCATTTTTAATAATATTTAAGTAGGGTTATTTTAGCCTTTTTATGATGAATTAGAGTTTTTATTGGGAAGGCTATTTAAGTCTTGCTATTAGGTTGTAAAAAGGAAGTTTTTGGCACATTGAAATTTGAATGAGATTTTCCTCTGTGTTGATGATGGAGTTTCATCACCAACTTTTACAATTCTTAATCTAGGATTGCATGCTGAGTATTTGTGGAAGTTTGATCATCTTGCTTATGAAGTGTTCAAACCTTAAGTCTTATCTCTTGGTCTTCAATCAAAAGGTAATCTAATTCTAGTCCTTCCCTTTGGATTTTTGTCAAATTGACAAGGGGTTTTAGAATTTAATATTAAAGGTTCACCAATTGAGTTCTTAATTTTCAAATCTAAGGCAATGGCAGGCAATGGAGGTGCTCCATATAGGCTGTTATAAGAAGGATTCAATGAGGAAGTCATGCAACGCTTGGAAACTTTAATCAATGTGAGGTTAGACAGACTAGAACAAATGTTTCAAGCTAGGGAAAGACGTGAAATAAGGAGACCGGTTGTGAGGGATCCTGAGGAGGAAGAAGATTCAGATAAAAATGAATCTGACTTTGATCCTGTTATAGATGAACTTAGAAGGTAAGCGAACAATGAACTCTAAAACAATGAACTAAAAGAGTTAGAGAATGCAACCTTTGTAGCTCGATTTCTTCACGATCTCCTTGCTGAATCACAAGCTAAACACGTACCACTAGAGCTTTCCAGCTATTCTCTAAACTTGGAATGGGGTTGTGTGTAACATCCCAAAAGTTTGAGATAATTTTAGTTCGATTATCTTGAATTATTTAAGTATAAGTTGGATTTATTTGAAGATTTTATTTGTTTTGGGTGTTGATTAATTTATTTTGGTTAAAAAAGTAATTAAATATATATATATAGGTATATATATATATTTAATGATTTTGGTTAGAAGTTAATGGTTGAAAAAAATTATTGAATAGTGAAGTATGGGTTTAATTGAGGAGAGAGAAAAGTATGAAATTGAATTTTTTGAAAGAAAAGAAAAGATAAATAGTAGTAATAATAATTTTTTTTATTATTATTATTATTATTTAAAAAATAAAAGTTAAAGATTAGGTTTTTTCCCTTTTCCTTCTCCTTCTTGAAACGTCGCCGCCCCTCCCTCTCCTTCTTGCGCTCTCCTTCCGTCTGGCCAGCCTCCACCGCGCAGCACAAATGTCGAGCCAATGGTCCACGCTCCGCCCAGCCCACTTAGATCCAAGTCGCGACTCTTCTTTGAGCCATCCGGTGTCGCGTCGCCCTTGCTGCGATCCGTGTCCAGACCGTGCGTCGCCAAAGGTTCCAAATCGAGTCGTCACGAGTCGAGCCGCTCTTAATGTCGTCTCCATCTCTGTTCGCTGCTGCGAGCCGCGAAGCCGCCACCGCGCCGCTCCTTTGTCTCTCATGAAGTCGACGTCGTCGCGAGCCGCGAAGCCTCCACCACGTAGCTTGTCCGTGCCGCCCTCTGTCTGCCTTCGTGTTCTGCACTGCCGTCGGTTGTTGGTTGTTGGGTGACTTTTGGTTGGTAAAGTGGGTTTTGGATGCCCAATAATTAATAAATTAAGAATTTATTTTTGGAATTTAATGAAGAGTTTTCTTATGATTTTGAAGGAGTAAATTGAAGCGACATTGAAAAGTAACTCGTAGAATTCAGACGATCGTTGGATAAGTTTTGGTTAAAGGTGTTGAGGTTATTTCGATCAATAATTGCTATAGAATTTATTGATTGTATTGTGGTGTTTAGGACGACTATGACGATCTACTTGTGCACGCCAAGACTCCATTTGATAACTAAGGTAAGAGACACTCCTATTGGACTCACGACTGTAGGTAACGTAAGATTAGTGGAAATTGGTAACTTGTCTGGTTGTGTGATGAAATGTCATCCTGTGATGAAATGTCATCTTGTAATTAATTGACTGAGTGGTACCTATGCATGTCATATGTTTTGAGTTGGTTGAGTATGAAGTATTAGGTTGATTATGGTCTGTTTGTTGTATCGGTATGTGTGACATTGTCAATGAGACTGGGATGACCTATGTGATATCGCTTGTTACGTTTTATGGGTGTTATGGAAAACTATGAACATGACCAGTATGCAATGCTGGTGGAATGGTGTATGTTACAGTTAAGCATGTGTTAGACAGATATGATGATTTGGATTTTGATAGTTGTTAACTCTACGATTAACCATATCTCACCTCGTATGTGGGACCCCGTATTTTGCTAGGGCAACCCTTACATGGGGTTGATATGGGCGTTCCTACTGGCTCATTAGACTGTGTGGCATGGGGCGTAGATCTAATAGGGCGTTAACGGTCACTTAGTGGACTCGATGGTATGTTTTTATGTGATAAACTGATTGTTTAGCACTTATGTGATAAGATGTCGGTTATGACTTATGTGATATGTCAAGTTGTGTGGTATTGATGTTTGGTCTATGGGATAAGCAAACAGTTACGTCTTACGTGGTAAGCTAAGTTGGGTGATATTGCTAGTGTGACTGATTTAACCTTTGAATTATTGTTTGTTTCACTTTTATGGTTTATTATGGAGAAACCCTAAAGCACAGCAAATGTGGAGTGAGAATGGATTAGTTAACTGTTAGTATTGGTTATATGTTGAGATAACCGAATGGACTATCTAATGAGTTTACAGTTGTGGAGGAGATAACTATGTTGATATGGACTGAAGGGCTATGTGACGATCCGTTAGGATAGGTCATTATCGGAAAAACCTATAAGTTTGGGTGCTATTATGTCTTGGATAAACCATAAGGTAGGTTAAAGAGGTAATGTGGTTGTAATGCCGGGCGTTTAGGTTCAATCGGAGGGCTTATGTTGTTTGCGTAGCTGCAAGATCTTCATTTGAGGTAAAATGTTCCCTTCTGTCTCACGTGCTAACACTTTGAAGTGTATGGTTGTTAAGTTGATGTGATAATTGTGTGTTACTCTTAGGTGACATGTTTTACCTTTGAAAATTTAGGGGCATGTGTGGTCACTGTTGAGGTTACTGATGTGTGTAGTATCTTTGGAAAATATTGTTGTGTGTCAATGATTTTGGATTTCATAACTGAACTTTATTGTTGTTATGCATAACGACTGGAAAAAAAATGATACCTATGTTATATATGTTGTGTGGACTTTAACATATGGTGTACTTATTGTTGCATAATGTTTGGGACAATGATACCTATGTTATATATATTGTGTGGACTTTGTAACGTAGGGTGTAGTTATTGTTATGCATAATGTCTGGGACAATGATACCTATGTTATATATGTTGTGTGGACTATGTAACATAGGCTGTAGTTATTGTTATGCATAATGTTTGGGACAATGATACCTATGTTATATATGCTGTGTGGACTTTTGTAGGGTGTAGTTATTGTTATGCATAATGTTTGGGACAATGATACCTATGGTATATATGCTGTGTGAACTTTGTAACATAGGGTGTAGTTGTTGTTATGCATAATGTAGGGGTGTGCACGGTTCGATTTGGTCCGATTTTGGGTCGAACCAAGGACCAAACCAAACCTCTCGATTTTCCTACTCATTGAACCATTGAAAATCGAGTCTCATCGATTTTGGTTGTTGAACCGAACCAATTTTCTTCTATTAGATTGCTTCGGTTCGGTTCAAACCGTTTAGAAAAAAGAAAAAAAAAATATCAAATGATTCTTAAGTTGGGTCTGAGCCTAAAGAAAAAAATAATAACAAAAGGTTTTGTGGCGAGCTTTTTGTAAATTAGTATATATATTTTTATTAATATAAATATTGACATAATTAATATAATAGGTTACGGTTTGGTTCGATTCGATTTTTCACCGTTTTTAAGGTGGTGAACTGAAGACCGAACCGAACCTCTCGGTTCTATTCTTTAGAGAACCGGTGGTTCCATATTTAAAAAAAACGAACTGAACCAATTGATTTGGTTCGGTTCGGTCCTGTTCGTCGATTTTTCTCGATTTTTGCACACCCCTAGCATAAAGGTTGGGACAATCATACTTATGTTATATATGTTGTGTGGACTTTGTAACATAGGGTAAAGTTATCGTCATGCATAACGATTGACGCTATACTACTAATGTTATATATGTTGTGTGGACTTTATAACGTGTAGTATAGTCGTTATTATGCATAAAGACTGGCACGATGCTACCTAGGTTATATATGTTGTGTGAACTTTATATCCTAAGGTTTAGCTATCTCTGTGCATATTGACTAGCATGTGTGTGGTACTTTGCTTTATGACTGAGCAGAACATAAAAGTATGACTACTAGTTGGCGTGATATGTTGAACTAAGGTAGGCGTTGTTTCTGTTTATGGGTCACTTGTCATACTCTGTAGTGGGACGGGTTCGCTTCTGTGTGGCACGTGGCTCGATGATACACAAAACTGTTTTGCATGTGTTCCCACAAGTTCCTATGTTGACCCTTACGTTTTGGCTGATATGGGCTTTCCTTGTGGACCGTTATTACTATGTGAAACAGGGTACTGACTTAATGAGGAATCAACAGCTACTTAGTGGGGCCCGTAGAGAGAGTTCCTTACTGAGTATATTTATATATTCATTCTTCTGTGTGTTTTGTTTTTCAGGCAAAGGTAAAAGGAGACCGGTGAGGGACAAGAGGAATCCGTGATTGCTCATTGGGACTATATGACCAGATGCTTCCGCAATAGTTTTGAACAATTTTCATATTTACTTTAGCTTTTACAAATAGCATGTTTTATTTAGGGCTCGAACATCAGAAGTTTTACATTGTTTTATGGATTTATTCATTTGATTTTCTGCATAAAGTTGATTTGAATGTAAATTTCAATTTGTTTAATAAAACGATTTGAAATTCTCATGAGTCTGGTTTTAAGTTCTTGTTTTTGTTTCAAGTAACGATCTCGAGTTGTGATAGAAAACTCGGGACGTTAAATTGTGGGACCTCGTGAGTGAGAGATTTGTTAAAGAGAAGGGAAATATTGAAGGCTTGGGAATTTAGGGGACTTTCGTGGTGAATTTCGTGGAATTTTAGAAATTTCATCAAGAATTTTTTTTAACACAAGGTTAATCTATTTAAAAACATTTTACAAGCATCTTAGGCATGTTGAGACTCACCACCTCACAATCCACTAACACTTGGTGGACTAAGTGTTTTGATTTATGAGGAAACACCTAACAAATTCAATTGGTCATATTTTCACTAATAGTTAGTGGAATTATTTAACATCTTGTTGGATTTTTCCACTAAGTGAGAAAGAAGGGTAAAACAGTCTTTTGACCTTTTGGTCACCTGTCAAACTTTGACTTTCTAAGTAAAAAATAAACATTTTGACTTTTTCAATTTTGACCCTCTTGACTAATCTTGAGTCATCGTATATGTGCATTCATTTTCTTAATATTTAAATTATATTTAAACATGTTAACTAATCTCTCAATACTCTAACGTTAATCACATTGGATATCATTAACAGTTTATTCTCCAACTTAATTCGAACGTTTCGAATCAATTCGTAATACTATTCCAAGTTTATTTCAATATGAGCTCACAAGCGAACCTAATGGACCTACAGATCATAAGCTCCAACGATCTAAGATTAACTGACTAAACTTGTTAACCAACATTCGTTAACTAATGGGTCATTCAACTAAATTCTCATAGTTGCACTCTCTTCATTGTAGATATATTTTTGTCCACTTGATATAACCATAGTCTGTAAATCGATCATTCACAGGTTGTTCATGGTCACGACTAGGTCAAATTACCATTTTACTCCCAAGATCACTTCTTGTTTCTTAAGTCCCACTGATCATCTAATGAACAATTGATTTGTGGTCTATCTGCCAAACTGAGTCCTTCTCAGACCAGAGTCGAATTTTTGCCTTGCACCCTATGTCCCCAGTTATCTACCCGATCTTACCCTAGAAATGGGAGGCCTATTGAGGAGTGCTATTGAGCTACTCTCACCCATACAGATCTAAGGATAATCCCAAATAAATAGGAGTTCATAGTTAGCTCTGGATAATGTCGAGTTACCTAGGTCATGAAATTTGAAATAGTTAGTTTGATCCAGTAAACTGTGTTATAAAGAAAAAATGACTATTTCGTGGTATGGTCTTATACAAACTCATTACATAGGATTTCCCAACTCGCATGTTTCTACATGAACGATTTAAGATCACATAATTTGTACTAGAGTTACAAAGTGGGTCAAGATCACATCATTTGTACTAGAGCTACAAAGTAGACCACATCCATAGTGTCTCTAGAATAAGACGCCCAACCTTATTCCTATACTATAGATCGTTTAAGCTATATACTCGAGCTTGATCCTCGTTTATGTCAATACATAAAGCTCAAGTCTACATAAGATCTACAAGACCTTAGTTTATTGAATTCAGGGTTATCATCCTCACTTATTCAACAACCACCTTATTGAATAATGCCTCAATAACAATTTTATTGCAAAACAAAATAGAATTAGTTTATCATTTAAAAACTACGAGTTTTAGGACATAAAATCCAACGTATTTAACCACCGAGTTTTAGGACATAAGTTATTTAATTTTATGTCTCGTAGATCCAGAAAAATTTAAAAAAAATAACAAATATGCCAAAGGTCATATTGAACATAAAATTTAAAATTCAAAAAATCTATAGAATAAAAATTTAATTAATTAAAAGTATTTTAAACATTTATTAAAAAATTATTTATTAGACATAAAATTGAAAGCTCCAATATCTATTCAATTATAAGAATTTATTAGATAATTTTAGGAGTATAAGGACTTATTTGAAAATTTGTAGACTAATAACCAGTAAATTTAAAAAGGGGTCTTTCAAATATAATTAAATAAACCAAAATATTTATAAAATATAGCAAAATTTTAGATTCTATCAATTATAGACATTGACACTGATAGACTTTTATGAGTACCTATCAGTGACATTTGGAGATATCCATTTATCCCAAACAGAGCGAGGAATGCTTGATTGAACGAGGAATATATGGGGAAGGGAGCAGGGAAAATTTTCTCCCCGCTCACTAAACGGGGATGGGAACCCCGTCGCCAATGCCAACCCTGCCCCAGTTCCCTATCCCACCCCGATGGAAAAAATTATATATATATATATATATATATATATATATATATATGAACGCACAAAATGTGAGTGATATAAAGTCACATTTTGAGTTTATTTTAATTAGATTTTATTGAATAAAATTTTTTGGACCAATCGTAAATTGTGACAACATTTCTCAAAATAAATAACGAAATTTCAAATAATTAAATTTAGGGCTAATTAAAAGTTTACATGTGTCCCAAATTAAAATTAAAGACATAAATTTGGCGAATTCGGATTCATGTGTTTTCATTATAACTGTTGGATCCAACAAATTATTTTGGTCAATTAAATATTAGGGCAATTGGAGGAAATGGCAAAAACGGTGGTCACTTTGATTTTTTGGCAAAAAAGTGGAGAATAAGATTTATGGCAAATCACCAGAATTTGACGTGTAGGGTATTATGACTATTTCGAAAATGCCCCCAAATGTAATCTTTCATCCCAAATTTGTTAAATTATATTTTCGTATATTTAGGAAAATTAGTTAAAAAAACAGAAAAAATCTTTTTGAATTTAAATATATAAAATTAGAAAAAATCTTTTTGAATTTAAATATATAAAAATAGAAAAAATCTTTTTGAATTTAAATATATAAAAATAGAAAAAATCTTTTTGAATTTAAATATATAAAATCAGAAAATATCTTTTTGAATTTAGATATATAAAAACATAAAAAAAATCTTTTTGAATTTAAATATATAAAAACAGAAAAAATCTTTTTGAATTTAAATATATATATATATATATATATAGAAAAATTAGTAAGACTGTCATTATTCGCCCCATCTAGTGGACGAGAAGCGATTGATTGCTTCTTGAGCATATGAATTTTATATGAAATATGATTTCTATAGAGTGATTTTTGCAACTTCTTACTTGATCACTTCAATAAATGCACAACATTAGGTTTACTAAGAGGGAATAACTTGTTGTTGTTAATGGATTCATCCTTGGAAGGACAATACATAGATGATGATGCAATCTAGTTCATCGATCTTGTTTCCAAATGTCTACAATACAAAGCAAGAGATCGACCCGATATCAAATTTGTTCTTTCATCAGTGGCACTACTGCAAAAGTAGGAGGTAAACATTTAAATACCGTAACTCAATCCAAAAATTTTATCAAGGTGATGTGATGCTCTGATTTTATTTGTTGGCAATTAGAAGTTTTCTCACTAGTAACATGTTTGGTATCCTAGGTTGCATTACATGTACTGATGGGTTCAACAAAAAGACCAGTGGTGTTGCCAATTATGCCTTCGACCCTCGAAAAAGCTTGTGTTCAGATGGATTTTACTGTTGTACACGACATATTGCTTAAAGTCGGTTACAAGGACGAGGAAGGCGCAGAGAGCGAAGATAGCTAGCTTGAAAATACAAGGTATCCAAATACAAGGTATTCTACTACAATCGTCCACAAATACAAGGTATTCTACTACACGACATAGTTTGGTTTTGTTAAGATTATCATAGTTTGGAAACAAACAAACAAAAAAGCTATTCTACTACAATCGTCAGGTATCCAAATACAAGGTATGCAAATATAAAGTATTTGTTTAATCGATATGCACATCTTACACTTTCTAGGACATCTTATTTGTTACACTTTCTAGGATAGGATATTGTATTTGTTTCACTTGATACATTGTATTTGTTACACTTTCTAGGATACTGTATTTGTTACGGATACTATATTTTTTACACTTTCTAGGATACTGTATTTGTTACACTTCCTAGGATACTGTATTTGTTACACTTCCTAGGATACTGTATTTGTTACACTTTCTAGGATATTGTATTTGTATTTGTAGGATGAGGACTAATAGTTATTTCTATTTGACTATAGACTTTCTAGGATACTGTGTTCGTATTTGTATTTGTTGGATGGGGAGTAATAGTTATTTTAAATATTGTGGTTCATAGATTTTTTTTATCGTAATTGTTATTTTAAATGTCGTGGTTCATATGATTTTTTTTTTAAAAAAAAACATACTTTATTTTGAAAATATTATGTTTTTTTTATAGTTACTGGTTTTTTTAATAATAATTGTTTATAGGAATATAGTTAAGATTTGAATTTTAGAAATATTTGAATTTAAAAATATTTATTTTTTAATAGTAGTAAAATATGGGTTGTTAGAATTTGAATCTTAGATTGTTTGGAAATTAGTTAGGGGTATTTTGGTCAATCGTTAATTTATAATTAATCATTTTAAAATTTATTTTGCTATTTTTATAATTTTAAATTTTTTTTACTTTTTTTCAAAATGAAACATTTTATTTTGTCATTTATCTTGTTGGCCCTAAATATTATTATTTGAATTAAAGTTTAATTTAGCCCAAAAAATAGGCTTAATTTAGCCAAATGCTAAATAATGCCCAAACCCAACCAATTAGGATTAAGGTGCCTAAGGTCATAGTGGGGGGAACAAAAATTTTACACTTCAGATGGCCTAAGGGAGAATTCTCCCAACAATCATAAGACTCTCTAACTCCTAAAGCTGGCCAAACATGAACATTGAACTTATTTAGAGATTAAACATTCTTCCACGATTACAACATCAAGAACATCACGCGCTCCGCTTTCATACATCAAGCATACGCATTCAACCGATATAGAATTAGAGGATCAAGTAGTAGAGATCGAACCATATTGCATCAAAATCTGCATCAACATAAGTTCAACTCCACGAAAAAAGCTTTTTCGGAAACCTCGTGTGAACAAATTGGCATGTTCAGTAGGACATTTCTACCTCTCATCTTTCTTTCGTAATCCAAATCAACAAATCAACAAAAGTCACCAAAGAAAGTCGCATCTAAAGCTACTATAAATAGCGATGCTTACACTAGACCTATCACCTAAAGTCATTCAAAGAGGACCATGGAAGAACAAGAACAAGGTTCTGATCTCGCGAAGAAAATTTGAGAACAACTAACAGGCTCTTAAAGACAAAATAATCATTAGAGAAAATCGTTTGTTTGATAACTCTGCTTCTACTTTTGATGGATCGAAAAAAGAATCACACCTTAAAGTAGTGTCTACCATGATGGCAGGTGTAACAGCGAAGGCACATGGCAGATATGGAGAGGAAAATAAATCTTGTAATGAAAGTTGTCAAGGAGCAAGATCATGAGCTCAATGCCTCAAGAGATCAATTGCAGGCTTGAGAAATTACTTAGTCGAGCCAAACCCCTACTGTCAAAGGCAATGATAAAGGAAAACCTATGTTGCAGGAAACCTACGCAACAATCCATCTACGTTGCCTCCATGTCGATCTAACAACTCCGAATATGGTCACGAGCTCCACAAGAGCTCAGTATGGAGGACCGCCACAAACTTCTTTTATGTACTCCAAGTTATATACCAAAAGAATTGACGACTTGAGAATGCCTTTTGGTACCAACCTCCATAAGTTCCAACCAGGACAAAGCCACATGGCGGCAAAGGGAGCACATGTCCACTCGCAATTGGTTGGTTTATTTTATATGTACAATACAATGCAGACAAAATAATAAAACATATTCTTGGCTCAGTGGTTGTTGGCTCCATGTGGAATGAGCGTGCCCCTCATTTGCATGTTTAAGTCTTGTAGGCCTTATTGAGGTTCTTGTTTCTTTTTTAATTATTATTATTTTCTTTTCTTATCTTTTTTACTTATTTTTTCGAATTTATTTAACCTTTAGTTTTTTTCCAATTAAAACTACTTCTGAATTTCTCATAACGTAGTTGTAACCTTTTATTTTCCCTTATTTTTAAATTTTATTTAATCTTCCATTTTCTCAATTGAAATATTTATATTAGGTTTTTTATTACACTTTAAATTCAGTATTAAAAATTAATTATAATTACATATAAATCTAATAAATTTTAGGGTTGTTTTCAAATATAGAAAAATAAAATAAATGATCATAAATATAATAAAATACCATTGATAGATTTAATAAACTCTAATAGACTATTATCATCCATCACTAATAGATATTGATAGACACTAATAGATGTCTATCATTGTCTATTATTATTATCATTGCTAGACTATCAAATTTTCAAAAAATTTATCATTTAAAATAAATTTCCTAATTTTAAATCTTTAATAAACATTTTTTAAAAAATAATTAATTATTTTAAAGTATAAGTGTAGTCTCTAGAATTTCAAAATTATGTTAACAAATATTTAAAATTTTAATATTATGTCTACTAAGTCACAAATTCTAGCTTATCCACGAACTTCAAATTTTGTTTCTAATTGAAACTTAAATTTTAAATTTAGCGAGCAATAGATAGTGCATTAATTAACAAAGAATTTGAGGAATGAGTCCCCTCGAGGACCCATTTCTTCCAATAGGGAATCTATGCCCCTATTCTCGTCTTCAAATGGCTGGAGTAGAATCAGGGATGAGGATAAATACCATCGCAGAGACATAGATGGAACCCACAGTCAATGAACTTGTTGCCAACTCTAGTTCTGCCTCATTTTATACAATTTCTAGCTCTGCCACTAGTTCCAACAATTCGATGGAAGGGGTAATCCAAAACAACACATTGCTCATTTTATTGAAATATGTAAAAATGCAGGCAGTAGAGATGGCCAACTCGTCAAACAATTCATTCGAAGTTTGAAGGGGAACACTTTTGAGTGGTACACTAATCTTGAGCTACAATTGATCGACAGTTGGGAGCAGCTGAAAAAGGAGTTCCTTAACCGCTTCTATAACATTAGACGTATATTTAGTATAATGGAGCTAACAAACACTAAGCAACAGAAGGGAGAGCCAGTCATCGTGATGTAGTATAAATAGAGTATTATGGTCAAAACCTTAATTTATTAGGATTAGGATTACTTTCTTCGGTTTATTAGGATTATGATTAGTTTCTTTTATTTTTTAGGATTAGGATTAAGTTGCTTTTATTAATTAGGATTAGGATTAGAATTAGTATACTTCGTTATAAATAAAGTACTTGTCTTCTTGTATTCACAACTTTTGATATTCAATAAAATTCTCTCATTTGGTATACACCATTTGGTATCAAAGTTCCAAGAAACTTGGACCTGATGGCGGGAAAAAGGCCTACTGGTAGTGACCCCATGACAACCTTCAAAGAGGCGGGACAAACAACTATCCTATCTCCGAAAACATCGACCCGACGCTTGCGGTCAATCTAAAGCTCTATCAATGGTATCTTTTGTTTACTTGAACGCATGTCCTTGGCACTCGATCAATAAGAAAACAACATGGATTTATCACAACCACGAATTGGATAAAGAATCACCAATTACCTCCAACAAAGACAGAATCTGAACATGTAACAACAAATTCCTCCAAGACATGTCCAAAATTTGCCACTGGTTATCCAAGAACGACCAAGAAGGCAAGTTTACCAAAGAAGATACCACAAACACCGCATGCCAACAATTGAAGAAAATGAGCCGAGTAAAGAAGATGAGAAAGAAATTAACTCAAAGAAGCGAGAATATTACGATTTAACCCCAAAAGAAGAAGAAATCGTCTGTGGAAATGAAACGACAAAAACATTTTCAATTTAGAGACTCTGCAACCTAATTTGAAAGAGAAAACAACGTTGACAATTGTGGAAAAAATCAGGGAATAACCCATCCAAAATTTCAAACACGAAAGAAAACATGATTAGAACTCTAAGCGTTGAAGTGCAAATCGTTGACAACAAAAAACGGGGAGCACCACATTACCTACTTTAGACGAAGAAGATGAAGTTAGCAGAGTTGTAGAGGAAATCGAACAATACGATTGACCGTTATTAATAAAAAGTTATTATTCCAATTTCAATAAATAATTATTGATTATTAGTTTTGTCTTCTTAACCCAAATCCAATAAACTAACATCCTGGGCTGTTTTATGAGTCTTGAACTGTCTGTGAAGATATATAGGGATCAATGTTCGAGATACAACTTAAAGATTCTATGGTATAAAGATAAGGTTAAGTACTTTATTCTCATAACACTATGGATACGACTCACTTTGTATTTGATACAAACACAATTACCCAACGTGTTCGTGTAGGTAACACGCGAGTGGGGGTATCCTATGTAATGAGTTTGTATAAGACTAGACCACGAAATAGTAACCACTAGATGTAACTCCGTTAACTTGTTAGGTTTCTGTTTCAATAGGACCTAGGCAACTTAGTCTGAATCCTGAGTTTATTATGAACTTTTGTTCACAACGGATTGTCCTTTGATTTGTACGGGTGAGAGTGGCCAAATTGTCGACTCAATAAGCCTACCATTTTGGAGACAAGACCGAGTGGATAGATGGAAACATAATCACACAAGATGAAATTTACTCTTTTCCGACTTTAGGGTAAGTAGATGAGTGTTCCCTTAAATGGTGTCTCCAGGACTTGAACAAAGGGTCATACCATCTCTATGGCACAAGAAGGATTTTTGTTTATTGTTGGACCATAAACAAGTTGTTCATTAGAGGAGCACTGATATTTAAGAACTAAAAAGTAACCCAGGGGTAAAACAATAATTTGACCCAGCTAGTTACGACCACTTCTGAAGGACTTAACTTGATGTTATTAACTTGCTGTTATTAATCTATATCCGTGGACACAGAAATATATCTATAGTGAGAAGAGTTCAGCTATGAGTCTTTAGTAGAGTGTACACACAGTTAACGAATAATGATTAATGTGGTTAATGAGTTTAGCCAATTAATTTCATGTTGTTGTGGCTTCTGATTTGTTGGTCCATTAGGTCCCCTTCCTAGCTCGTAAAGGGTAATGAGGTTAATATATCTTGGATATAATTTGAAGTGTTCAAATTGACTTAGGAAATTTATATAATGTATGGTGATACATTAAGTTTATATTTTAATTAAACTTTATAATATAATTTTATTTTGGATGTAATTTAAAATTAGGTTATGGAAGAATAAAATATTTGAATAAGTTTAAATATTATTTTAATGTGAATTAGATTCATATTAAAACTATAGATTAAATTTAATGCGCATATGATACACATTAAACTATAGGTTATGAGAGAATGTTATATTTGAGTATCATTCAAATCAGAATTAAATTAAATATAAGATATTAAATTTAGTAATAAATTAATTGGAGAATGAATTAATAGTTTGGTTTGATTATTAATTAAATTTTATTTAATTATATTAAAACTAAAGGTTATGAGAGAAATATTCATTTAAATATGATTTAAATGGAATATTTATTAAATATTATTTAATTGATTGATTAATTAAATTAATTTTAATTTAATTTTAATTTGATGGAAATTAAATAACTGTAGAAAACATGGGATTCACCCACGTAATCCCACAGATCTCTCTAACCTCCTTTTCTTGTTCTTCTAGAAAAGGGAGACGATAAATAGTTCTTTTCGGTGATTTAAAAAGAACAGAGGTTTGCATACGAAGAATACTTTTTCCTCTCTTTCTCTCTACAATTTTCTATAAAAAATTCTCAAATTCCAAGAGGTTCCCACAAACCAAAACCTCAATTACTCAAAGGATAAGAAAGGTTTTAAGTGGTGGTGGCCTCCAAATTTGACGATTTATAGATTCAAAGCGTCGACGAAAGGAAGTTCATCTCTTTTCTAAAATTTAATTTTACTAGAAAAGCATGCTTAACCATTAATTATTTTACAGTAAAATTTGTTTCTGTATTTTTTTCTATGTATTGGTATTTTTAATTTCCCATATTAAATTTGAGTAATGGTTCTGTATTTGTTTTTCGTTGCGCAAGGGCTCTCATTCCTTCATCTATTTCGAGATACAATGCTTGTTTGGTAACTAAAGGTTTTCATTAGACAATAGAAATAAATTATACTGAAACCTTTAGCTGCGTTATGAAATTTGTAACCATTAGCGTTCTCTTTACTTATGCACTATATAATCGATGGAAACTAAGACAAGTAGATATCAACAATGCATTACGTCATGGTTTATTATCTGAAACAGTGTATATGGAACAACCTACATGTATTATTGAAGAATCCACTACCAAGTATGTTTGTAAGTTGAAATTTTTTTTTCTTTGTCCATTAGGATTCCTTGTTCTAAAGTTGATCCTTTACTACTATACAGATTCACTCCAACTAAAGCATGTTATATGTTGATTTACGCTAATGATATTGCAATAATAGGCAGCTCCGATCATTTTACTTAGATATTTATAGACTTGCTCAATGGAAAGTTCTCTTTAAAGGATCTTGGATGTCTGACATATTTTCTGGGCATTGAAGTATCATCTCCTCTTAATGGCGGTCTTTTTCTCTCCAAAAGAAAATATATTATTGATCTTCTTCACCGAGCCCAGATGTTTGAAGCAAATGGTATTACAACTCCAACTATCAGCTCTCTTACAATCTCTGCTACTCAATGTGATAAATTTCAAGATTCTTTTTGTATAGGAGCATTGAAAAATCTCTTCAATACATTACTTTAACTAGGTCCAAAATTTCCTTCTGTGTCAATAAAGCTTGTCAATTCATGCATGCTCCTACAACTCTTCATTGGCAATATGTTAAGAGATTCTTAAGATATCTCAGAGGCACACTCGATTCAGGACTATATGACAGAGGTCCACTAGTCTTGATATAGTTGGTTTTACAGATGCTGATTGGGCATTCGATTCAGATAACAGAAAATCTACTTGACATTTGTATCTGAATCGATTCAGATATAGTTGACATTTTTACAGAAAACAACTAGATTATAGTTTTTGTATACTTTTTTTAAATAATCTAGTTGTTTCGAGATCTAAAAAAAAATCTATTATCTCCAGATCAAGCACAGAAGCAAAATATAGAACTTAAGCTTGGGAGCTGTAAAAATCGTGTGGTTAAAACCTTTGTTTAATGAGTTGAAAAGTTTTGTAAAACAGGCTCCAATAATCAGGTGTGATAACCTCAGTGTTGTTCATCTAAATGTCAATTCAATACTTCATGCAAGAATTAAACATGTAGAAATTGATATATGACCCTACAATTTCAATATGACATGCCTTTATCTTTTCATTTGTTAAAATGATCTCTCCAAATGAAGTAGAAATTGATAAAACAAAGTTTAAAGGCTCTACTTCTAACATAGCACAGTTTACAAACATCAATGATATAAAAGAAATGAGAAGAGTCAGAGTCAAATAACACCAAAGCATAGTACCCTAGAATTGGAAGCGTACTTGTAACCACCGTGTCTGGTCTCTCAGCCTTTCACAAATTGGTAGCAAAAACTTGACCATGTTGTCTGCTAGTATTATCCTGAAAAGTATTGGCGGGCTAGTTTTGACCACTCTCTGTAGAACCACTACGACAAAAAATGGAGGGATTGGTAGAACAAGAGGGAAAAAATGGAGGGATTTTCAAAGCAAGTCACAACAATAGAGAGGTTGATAGAGATACGATCCATCGAAGCTACCGAGCTACACATAGCTCTTGAGGAAAAAATGGACAGTTGGTTTGCCAAAGCTGAAGCGAAACGCATAGTCGTAGAGTAAAAAACTGAGGCAAATTTAGCAGGGACGAGGGACGATCTGATGAATTGGATGCGAAAGACGGAATTGATTACGGGTGGGCCGACGAAAGAAGCATCATACTCAGAATGAAAAATTACTAACAAACATAAAAAATCTTAGAGGATCAGAACACTCACCTGGTGTCGGAAGAGTTCAGTGCACCGATTGTGCCAAATAATAAGGAGGTTTCTTTGTTTGATATGCAATTAAGAAAACTTGAGGTTCCAATTTTTAAAGGAGAAGAAGGTGAAAATGTTTATGGGTGGTTGCACCGTGTAAAGAGATATTTTGTAGTCAATCGATTAACAGAGAAAGATAAATTGGATGTTGCGGTACTATGTTTGGAAGAGGAAGCACTGACTAGTTTCAATGGAAGGAATACAAGATTTCCATAACGAATTGGAACAAGTTCAGGTAATTACTGTGGGAGTGTCTTGGTTGGAAACCTTAAGTAAGGGGAAATTTGATTATCGAAAATCCGAAATGGATTTTTGGATTGGAGAATGGATATTTCATCTTCAAAGGGATAGAAGTTTAATAAAATCACAAATGTCGTTGAAATCAATGATGAAGACATTAGATGATAGGATCAAGGGTTTAGTTAATGAAGTTGACCTTTTGATGAAAGACCGTGATGAGATGTTGCAACAGTTGAAAGTAAATTTGCACAAAACGCAGCAGCATATGACCAAAAGCGCTAATTCGAGCCGACGGGAGGTACAGTTTGATGTCCTTGAGTGGGTTTACCTTAAATTGTAGCCATACCAACAACCATCCTTAGCTCGCCATGTGCATCCTAAATTGTCTCCTCGATTTGTGGGACATTATCAGGTAGTGGAACGAGTAGATCTAGTAGCTTATCGTTTGGCTCTACCGAAACTTCCAAGATACATTTGGTCTTCCATGTACCCATTTTACGAAAGGCTATGGGTACTAATCTCCTTATGGGCATATTTAGATAATCTATCCACAACCACAAATATAACATCATACCCACGTGAGGTCGGCAACCCTCTAATGAAGTCCATATTGATATCATCCCAAATACGGTTCGAAATAGGAAGAGCTTGGAGAAGTCCAACTGGTGACAAAGTCAAACACTTAGCCTGTTGACAAACTGAACATTCAGCCACAAATTGACGAACCCAAGCCTTTATTCCTTGCCAATAAACCCTACGAGCTAATCGCTGATAGGTTTTAAGAGCCCTTTGATGACCTCCAATCGAATTACAGTGGAACTCAACCAACAAGAAAGGAATAGTAGGATAATTAGCGGGAAGCACCAACCGACCATGGTAACATAAGGCCTTACTCTAGAGCATATAACTGAGAGTGGCTTGTAATCCATCCAAAAGAGACTGTCGAATGTTATTTAAAAAACCACCATCCTTCACCTGTTCCAAAAAAACAGATGTGTTAAGCCCATTAATGATGTTTAACATTCCCAATGTGAATGCTGGAGAAAGTCTAGATAAAGAATCGACTACTGAATTTTCCAATTCACGTTTAAACTCAACGGCAAAATCGTAACCCATCAGCTTTGTAATCCATCATTGGTACTCACCAGCAATCACCCGTTGTTAAAGTAAAAATTTAAGACTTTTTTTTATCAGTTCGGACAAGGAAACGTAGCCATAGTAAGTAGGGACGCCACTTTTGTACAACTCATACAATGGCGATCCGTTCGCGCTTATAGATCGCTTTGAAACGGTGAGTAATTGGCAAAGCACAACTAAAAAATGCCAATGGTCGTTACTGGTGCATTAAGACAACACTCGCTCCTACTCTTGAAGCATCAGTTTCCAGCACACACTGTTGGAAAAGATTTGGCAACCCCAACACTGGAACTGCAAGCATGCCGATTTCAAACGCTGGAAGGCATTCCTTGCTTCTGCAGACCATACAAACAGTAATTTTTTAAGCAATTGAGTAAGTGGCAGCCTTTCTATCAGAGCATCAATATACATTCTATATCACAACAATCTTAGTGATTCTCTAGGAACACATTTCAGTCATAAGTGTGAACCCGAAGGTACACATATCAGACATAACTCTAAAAAATAGTCATAAGTGGTAATCCCATAGGAACATCGTAACTCATAACAGGATGTGCTCATCTCGATAGCAAAGGTTAACAACCACTAGTAGTCAAATATTCAACATGCAAAATTGATGGGATAAAAACTCATCGCATCGGAAGAAGTACAAACCATTCACAATTTTAATTTGGAAAATTTAAAATACTAATACATTGAAAACGAAATTACAGAAACAATCTAGGCTAAACATGATTTTTGTAAACAAAATTGCAAAAAAAAAAAAAACTTACTCTTGTTGCCGTCTCTGAATTCTACAAAATCTCCAAATTGTAGCCACACCAATTGGAACCTCTCCTATCCTCTAAATAATTGAGGTTTAGCTTGTGTGAACCAATTTGAAAATTTTCTTTTGGAAATTTTGGAGGAAAAATAGAGAGTTTTTTTCTGCAGACCTTCTGCAATTCGTAGATTGTTTTCCAGAAACACACTCAAGCAGAACCGTTCTACTACTCCCCTTCTTCAGGATGAAGAAAGAGAGGTTAGAGAAATATTTGGGAAAACGTGGGAGCATCCCACATTCTCCAAAAAAATAACTCCCACGAGGGAGTTATTTAATTTTAATTTTAGTTTTAATTTTAATTTTAATTAAATAAATTAATTAACGAATTAATTAAATTAAATTAAATTAAATCATATTTAATTAACATTTAATTTAAATCATATTTAAATGAATATCTCTCATATAACATATAGTTTTAATTTAATTAAATCTAATTAAACTAAACTAATAATTAATTCTCTAATTAATGGGTTAATTTTGAAAATAATGGGGATTTTAAAAGTATTGACAAAAAAGGGGTTGGGATGAAAGTATTGTAAAAAATGGGGTGAAATTACTGTAGCAAGAAAGTCGTGTATCGGGGTACACGACTTCCCCTTGCCCAGTCACGCCCCACGTGGACGTGGGGCGTTGACTGAAATGACTGGAGTCGTGGACGGGGTCCACGACTTCCTTAATGTTTTTGGGTTTATTTGAATTAACTTTATATTAATAATTTTGGTTTTAAATGTGTTAAAATATGAAAAAAAAACTTAATTTTCATAATTATTAATGGTTAATTACAACTTTACCTATTTTAATAAATAGTTGAATGTGACC
>JBBPDJ010000008.1:7281873-7292687 GCA_037974625.1 Cucumis cinereus | reverse complement strand
GAGTCACTCCAAGCTCACCCTCACTCCTAGAGTTCAGTTCTACATATATTTTTGTTGGATTCGGTGTTTCTTTCCAAAAGGGAGTTTTCAAAAATAGTTTTGATGTGCATTTAATGCACTAAAATGACTTTTTTTCATCATCCCAAGAGTCACTCCAAGCTCACCCTCACTCCTAGAGTTCAGTTCTACATATATTTTTGTTGGATTCGGTGTTTCTTTCCAAGTATGATAGCATCCTGAATACAAAAACTCTTGCATCAGTTTTCTCTCGTTTCACTCAAATTGAAAGTGTGTTTGGCATACATTCTCAAGTGTGTAAATTAAAAAATAAATCATTTTGAAAAAAATTAGAGAATTTAACAACTCAAAATAGCTTTTAAAGTCCATTGTAATCAGTCTTTACCAAAACAGTTTAAATAAAAATAAGTTTTTTTAAAATCCTTTTTTTCCTATACCAATCCAATTAGGCCTTAGTGTTCAAAAATCTTGCTTTGGTTGAAATAAAAAAACGTACTTATGTTGAAACTGTTGAGTTTTATGTGCTAAAACTCTTATTTGTAAATGAAAAGATATTCTATCATTCAATAAAGTTGTTGAATTATTGTTCAATAAATTATTATTGAATAAAGATTTGTCCATTATAGATTTAGAATCCAATAAAAAAATGTTCCTATACTATAATATGAGTACTTGAACTTTATGTAGAAACATAAATGAATCAAGTTCGAGTAATAGTCTAAATGGTCTATAGAATAGGAATAAGGTTGGGCGCCTTATTCTGGCCAACCTTATTATGGAGACACTATGGATGTGGCCTACTTTGTAGTTAGTAAAAGTATAGTGATCCCAAAGACACTCGTGTAGAGACATATGAGTGGGGGCATCTATGCAATGAGATTACATTTTAACGTCGTTAACTGATTGATTAAAACTGACTATTTCGATTATAGATGACCTAGGTAACTCAGACCTTAATCCTGAACTAACTATGAACTCTTGTTTGCACGAGATTATCTTTAGATTTGCATAGGTGAGAGCAGCTCATCAATGCTGGTCCAATAGACCTTCCATTTCAGGGGTAAGACCGGGTAGGTAGCTAGGGACATAGGGTGCAAGAAGAAATTCACTTCTACTCACTTTTAAGGTTAGTAGATAGGTTCTTCCCTTAAGTGCTGACTTCAGGTCTTGAACAAATGAGTTCTGCCCTCATTGGCCCGAGTGGGATTCAACTATAGATTAGACCTTAAACCAATTGTTCATTAAAAGATCAGTTGAGGCTTAAGGAATAAGATGTAATCTCGGGAGTAGAACAATAATTTGACCCAGCCGAGATTACTAACAACCCTTCACCTAACAACCTGTGAAGAGTTGACTTAGTAATCATAGTTATATTAGATGGACACAAATATATCTACAGTGAGAAGAGTGCAGCTACGGGCTATAGTGGACAATCCTGATTAGGAAACGAATGTTGATTAACTCGATTAAAAGAGTTTAGCCAGTTAGTATCGAATCGTTGGAGCCCATGATTTGTAGGTCCATTAAGTCTCTCTACTAGCTCATAATGAAATTATACTTAGAACATTGTGATTAAGAAATTCGAATTGTTCGAACTATTATCGTGTTTGAACTGTTAATAATATGTGATATAATTAGTGATTCAACATTGAGAGAGGACTAATATTTTAAATAGGATTTTAAAATATCGAAAATTTGAATAAGGATACGAATAAGGTCAATTATCGATCAGAATGTTCAAATAAAATAATAATTTAATATTATATATTAAATTATAATTTATTAAATAGTTTAATTAACTATTATATTATATAATCATAGTTTGTAATAAAGATTGATTATTTATAAAATAAATTAATTTAATATATATAAAAATGTTATTTAATTTGAAGTGGGTGTGGAATTTTCCAACATGAAGTGGAATTTGGTAAGTTTCCACTTTGTTGATAGTGGAATATGAAGTGTAAGCACCATGATGTAGCAATCTATGCAATAGTTGCATGTGATTTGCTTATAAATACATGGAACTTAATGAGATTCAATTCTTACTGTCATTTTGAAACCTTGTCGAAAAATTCCACTTAGATATCCTTCTCTCAAGAACATAGCCAAATTAATCACTCTTTAGTTCCCACCAACTAGTTCTAAGGGTTGAGAATACTAGAGAAGATTTTGTGGTGGTGAAGACTTTGTCATCGTCTGAAGCAGTGTTTGAGATCATAATCAACATTAATACGGTGTTATTATTTGAGCCACCAAGGTAAATTCTTATTACCTTTAGAATGCTAAAACAAATGCATGTTTAATCCTATGTTTTGTATGTAATTAAAATGTTATTAGATCCCTAATTTCGATGTGCATGTCTTCGTTTCTCCTTCAGATACATGATTTCTGTAGGAAATAGAGGACTTTGTTGATAATTTATAGCCCCAAGGGTATTTTATATTTTACTTTACCCTAAATTTATTTCCTTGTTTGTAATAGGGCTTTAGCCTATAAAAATGTATTCGCTTGTAACTTTCATTGTGGGTGAAAATAATAAAGTGACTCTTTATCGTGGTTTTTTCTCCCTATTCTAGGGTTTTTCACATAAACTTAATGTTTTCTTTTCTAGTATCAAAGAGTAGTGACGAAACTCTAACCAACACTGGCGAAAACCAACAAGTGCAATATAACCTTAGATTTGCACCAACCTTACTTCAGCTACAACTACCGCCAGCTCCCACTACTGTCGTCGCAGCCGGAGCCACCAGAATTGTTGTTTTTTCCACTGTCGTTGTTGTCCAAGTCGTTGTTGATCGTTATCTTTAGTCTTTGCATATTCATCCAACTCTGGTGTCGCCACAACCCTTTGATGGAAGCCCTAGCCGAAACATACATCGTGAAAATGAGATTAGTGAGTTGTTTGCTTACCATAGAGGTAAATTCCCTGTTGTAGCAATTGGGTTTTTCTCATCATGTGTTGCCTAGTTATGAACATCAAGGTCCGATTGATTTATTACCAATAATGGTTCAACACCAGTTGGCTAATCTTCAGACAATTTTTCAGCAACAAATCGCTACTTTTGGAGCAATCCAAAGTGCTTCCACAGACTTAAATTTCAATACAGGGAATTCTAACATTCCTGAGTGGAAGACTGTCGTCATGGAAAAAATGGAAGCTCTTGAAAAGAATAATACGTGGGAACATTGTGCTCTTCCTAAAGGGCATAAAACAGTTGGATGCAAGTGGGTATTCACTCCGAAGTATAAATCAGATAGAACTCTAGACAGGTACAAGGCCAGACTTGTAGCGAAAGAATTTACTCAAACTTATGGGATAGATTATTCGGAGACTTTTTCCCCTGTAGCGAAGTTAAACACGGTTCAAGTCCTCCTCTTTGTTACAGTTAATAAAGACTGACCTCTCCATCAACTTAATGTGAAAAATGTATTTTTAAATGGTGAATTAGAAGAAGAAGTGTATAAGCCCTCCCCCAGATTTTGAAGCTCGGTTTGATCGTCAAGTATGTAAATCTAGGAAGTCTTCGCATGGTTTGAAACAGTCCTTGAGAGCATGGTTCGACAAGTGTTAAGTCCCAAGGTTTCGCTCAAAGACACTCTGATCACACATCGTTTACAAAAGATCAGTATCTGAGAAAATTGTTATTCTAATTATGTATGTAGTGAAGAATGTATACATCATTAGCAGAAGCAATTAGATCAAATATCATCTTAATTACACTATTTAGTGGATTAAACATGCTTTTAAAAAGAAGAAAAAAAAAACAGAATTTTGAAGACTCGCCTTTATAGCTCAAATCTTCTAGTGTTTGATGTTGTAATTGATCATGAATCTTTCAAGGACAACCACCTAAGTCTTCTCTACTGTTCACGGGACTTAGAGTTTGGTTGTGGGACCAATTTAGTGATCAGTTTTGTGAGTTTTTTAGAGAGAACGAGGCTGTGAACACTTAAGAAATTTCAGCAAAACTCCCTAAAGTTCATCATCCTAAAACACAATCAAATTGTATAATTCTATAGCCAAAAGACATGCAAATCTCAATTTAATTAATTAAATTCCACTTAATTCATGAAAATTGGTAGGAAATTAATTCCTTGGTAGGTAGCCACCATGGATTGAACCCATGACCTCTTAGTTAGTTATTGACCTTTTTACCACTAGGCCAACCCTTGATAGTTCTATCAATTTATAATCGTTAATTATATAAAATATTATTAACGATTCTACCTTTAATTAATTTGAACAATTCAAATTTCTTTATCACTATGTTGTAAGTTTAATTCCACATGAGCTCGTAGATTGACCTAATGGACCTACAGATCATGAGCTCCAACGATTCGAGATTAACTGGCTAAACTATTTTAACCGAGCTAATCAACATTCGTTAACTAATCGAGACTGTCCACTATAGCTCGTAGTTGCACTCACTTCGCTATAGATATATTTGTGTCCATCTGATATAACCATGATTAGTAAGTCAACCTTTTCCAGGATATTTGTAATCTCGACTGGGTCAATTTACCGTTTTACCTTCGAGATTATATCTTGTTCTTTAAGCCTCAGTTGATCCTCTAATGAACGATTGGTTTATGGTCCAACCTATAAATTGAATCCCTCTCAGACCAATGAAAGGGTGGGACTTTTTTGTTCAAGACCTGGAGTCAACACTTAAGGAAACAACCAATCTACTAACCCTAAAAGCAAGCATGAGTGAATTCAATCCTGCCTTCTATGTCCCCAGCTATCCATTTTGTGTTACCACTGGAATGGAAGGTCTATTAGGTCAGCGTTGTTGAGCTACTCTCACCTATGTAGATCAAAGAATAATTTCGAGCAAACAGAAGTTAATAGTTAGCTCAAGATTAAGGTTGAGTTACCTGGGTCATCAAAATCGAAATAGTTAGTTTTAAACAGTTAATGGAGTTATAATGTAAAAGTAATTATTTCATGGTCCATTCTTATGTAAACTCTTTTACATAGGACCACCCGCATGTCTCTACATGGGCAATTTTCGATCACATTGATTGTACTAAATACAAAGTGGTTCACATCCATAGTGTCTCTAGAATAAGGCGTTCAATCTTATTCTTATACTATAAACCGTTTAGACTATAACTCGAACTTGATCCACATTAGTGTCAGTACATAAAGTTAAAATACTCATACTATAGTCATGGAACCTTGTTCATTGGATTCTTAGTATATAACGAGAAAATCTCTTTATTTAGCAAAAACTTATTTATCAATAGTTCAATACAACTTTATTGAATAATAGAATAGTTTAACATTCACGAATTACGAGTTTTAGGACATAAAACCCAACACGTAAATGGTATAGTTTTGTTAGGAGATGGATCTAGAAAATTTAAAGTATTTCCTTAGAATGAAGGTGGCAAGATCAAAGGAAGGGATCCCTGCCTCACTACGGAAATACACCTTTGACCTGTTAAAAGAAACAGATATAACTGGATGTAAACCTGCTAACTCTCCTATTGAATTCAATGTGAAACTGGGAGATTATGTTGACAAAATTCATGTTAATAAAGAGAGTTATTAACGTCTAGTAGGAAAGCTAATTTACTTATCTCATACTAGACTAGATATTTCCTATATTGCCACTGTTGTTAGTCAGTTCATGCAGGCACCCTATGAAGAACATAACGAAGCGATGAATCAAATTCTGAGATATTTGAAAAGCTCTTCGGGCAAAGGTCTGATGTTCATGAAAACTAACAGAAAATGCATTGAGGCTTATATCGACTCTGATTGAGCAAGGTCAATTATTGACAGAAGATCTATCTCAGGGTATTGTTCCTTTGTATGGGGTAACCTAGTTACTTAGAGAAGTAAAAAGTAAAGTGTTGTCGCTAGAAGTAGTGTTCAAGCTGAATACAAAGCTATGAGTTTGGGATCTGTGAAGAAATCTGGTTGAAGAAAGTTTTGTTTGATCTTTACCTCATTGTTTTACCTATGAAGCGCTATTGTGATAATCAAGTGGCTATAAGCATAGCCAATAATCTTATACAACATGATAGAACAAAACAGGTGGAGAATGACAGACACATTATAAGAGAAAAACTGGCAATGACAGTATCTGTCTTTCATATATTTCATCTTCTCAATAAGTTGTTGTTGTTCTCACCAAAGGGTTACTTAGGCCAAGTTTTGACTCGTGTTAGTAAGTTGGGTCTGATTGACATCTACGTCTCAACTTGAGAGGGAATGTTGGAAATAAAAGACTTCTTTACCTCATTTTTTTATAGTATTAAAGTATTGGTATAAGATTATTCTGTCGTAACCTATTGACTTAAGCTTTTGGTTGCTTAAGTGTTGATTTAACAAAAATTTCTCCATTCTCGCAACAACTTCAGAAAAGTTACTCAAAGGCTGCTACAAAAGAGGCAGATTTGGTCGAATTCTAAGGACAGAAGCAATGAGAGATACTGGATTGAAGTTGATAATGAGTGGACCTACTACTTGTAACCTTTAGACACAAACTTTCTTCAAAATTATTGTTTTTGTAAATCTAATCCTTGAACTACGCTTTAATTCAAGCTCGTTTATATGAATGCTCATTATAAGAAGTTTATACATCAACTTGTAGTTTATCTTTGAAATAATTATTACTTTTTGAGCTCATATTAACAGTTTCTGACATCCATAATGAGAAAGATAAATAAGATTAATTTTAGAACGTGAAAATTGATTATTCATTTATTAATAGGTTTTACTATTAAATTTTGATATAAATATCATCTAATCTAACCATCTGTTTCACTCAGCAGAATTCATACATCCAGAACAAAACTAGAAAACAGTAGAAAAAATAAATCAGCATGATTACTTACCGCAACTCTTCATCCAAATACGTGATTTCCAGTTCACCGCGGGCTCTTCCAGGTGCTTTGACCGGAATCTGTTGATCAAGACATGAAAAGAATTACATCAGTGAAATTAGAACTGGTGAGAGATCCATTGTGAGACCTTAGTGGAATTCTCTATGATTGGCACTCGACCAATATGCTTCCGTTCAGCCACAACCAACCTTACTTCGTCATCAAAGAAAAGCGTTAGAATTGGTTGCCGTGTACAAGTCACGTGAGGAACTATGTATGGCAATGTCAAGCAATCCAGAAATCTCAGTCTTCCGTAGTTTTTAGCTTAGTTTCTGTGAAATGAGTAAATGATTTGATAGTTTAATTTACAAAAGCTGTCTTTACGTCAAAATACAAATTACCTGAGCTTGGAAATGTTGATAATTTTTTTCAGGAATTCCATATTTTGCATTTATGGTCCCTAATTCTCACATGGCTCTCTCCCTTCATTGTTGCACAATCTGTAAAGCAACTCCGAGCCACTTGTTCTACCACTTCTGGATAACAATCTTTTCTTCAAGAAGCCAATCTCTTCCTTAACCATCTACCACTGGGTTCCAAAAAGAAACAGATTTGAGAGTACCTCCAAGAGGAATGCATATCGCATCCTACATAACCAGCTCATATACCCAACTTCCTTGAGCCTAAAACCGTCTAGTATAGGATTATTGCGAGCAAGTGCAAACCTCATTCTTTAGAGTGGTTGTCGGGTAGGATTAAAGGCACACATAGGAGTTTGTGGAAGGATATTTCCTTGAGCTTCCTTCTTTCTCTTACTTGGTTCATTGTGTAGGGGTGAGGGTAAGAAAACATATTTTTGGGAGTATCAGTTGATGGAAAATAAACCTCTATGCCTTTATGTTTCCTCGTCCATATCTTTTGTCCTTAGAAAATAGTCGTGGCTGAAATTATGGTAAGGTTTGGGAGCTCTTTTTCCTTTTTGCTGAGTTTCTATTGTTCGTTGTCTGATAAGAAAAAAATGGATGTCACTCAAGAAAAAAATTTTAATCAAGAAATTTGAGTTTAGGCACGAGAGAAGGGATGTGCATTTTTTGAGCCCTATGGGCTCTCTTTCACCTCTTTCATTAGTTGGTTAATGGACCCTTCTTCCATTAGGGATCTTATCTTTTCTGCTCTATGGGGTGTCAAAAGATGGTTAAGTTCTTAGTCTAGCAGGTTATTCACAAACGAGTTAACACTCTTGATCGAATTTTTAAAAAGTTGTCTTCGCTAGTTGGGCCGTTTTGTTGTATTGCTTGTCAAAAGAAAAAGACTATTTAGATCATATCCTCCAAAGATGCCATTTTGAGTGAGTCAAAATTGAAACTTTTTTTTTATAAGAAAAATTGAAACTTAATTAAAAGTACTCAAAACTGTTTATCATATCCACCTCCGAGCTCAAATTCTTAGAATAAATTTTGCAGATAGTGTTTCTCCTAACCCCCACCGCCCCTCCTAGTCAAACACTATTGGTGCTTGACCCTTAGCCGATCAATGAAAACATAGAGATACCAATGATAGAAGAACAGAGCAATTCCTTTAGCCGACCAGCAACAGAAACTCCAAACTCAAAGGAATTCATATTCTTATCCAACTCAATGCTGGTGGGAGATAATATGATTCAAGTTATTTAACTAGCATTATGTTAGGATTCTTCTTCCTGCAAATAGAAAACCGCAACAAGAACGCAAATATCCAAGAAATTCACAAGGCAAAATCCTTGTGATTATATAATTACTTCGAGAAAAATACAATAACAAGATAATAACTGGAACAAGCAAATATAGATGAACAAACTCCTCAGCACATTCTTGAGGGTTGAGAATTCTCTCCCAAGAGCCAAACACTCTTCTAAATTCTTCACAACCCCCTAGTCAAACTCTCTAATACTATTTATAACTAAAAAACCTAACTTAATGTCTAATTACTAGAATGCCCCCTAACAGTTGATCATCTAGTTATCCCAATATATTCCTAACTAGGAGCCTTACACATAACCAATTAATTTTACTCTAGATAAAACTTCTTTTCCATTGCTAACTGAAATAAAATTAAAATGCTTCAAGGCCATTATTTAAAGTCTTCAATGAAACGCAGTATGTCTAACTTATTTAAAAAGTTAAGAAGCTTAAAATTCAATTGCAACAGCTAAGCAGGTTTCCTAGGATCAAAACTAGGCCTAAGGATCTCGATTCTTTCTAAGCAGGGTGTCCAGTAAAAAAGCTTCTTCAGTCATAGGTCCTACAAAAGACATCCAAACTATCCAGTACTGTAACTTCTCATTTCTATTATTTAAAGAAAATAAATCCCCGAGTCTGGAAAATGCAAGCACAAAATATAGTTTGATCTACATATGGAACTAAGTAGAATAGTCAAAGAAACCAGATGACTTACCAGACCAAGAATTTTGAATGTGTCAAATTGAACAGCTACTTTTCTTGAATTTAAAGGCTTCAAGTTTGCAGTGACCTACAAAAAAGACAAACATGAACATAAAGTTGGACCTATAAACCAATCCCTCTCATTATCTAACTGAGAAAAATGGAGAAGCGCTTGTTTGATATATTGTTACATCCTTTTTGCAATGCTTTTTGGAATCTCAACGGTCAGACCCATATAGAAACTTGAAATATTAAAAGGACTAGGTGCATCTTAGAGAGTAATTCTGAAATGGTTAAAATCATTTTTCTACCCTGAAACATAACTTCAATCAATCAAAATCAGTTCCATCTTTAATTATATATTTTTAAAAGCAATTTTGATCCTATTAAAATTGATCTTGCATGATTAAAAGCATTTTCAAAGTGATGTTAACCATTTCCGAATCACTCATGGCTAAACCTATTCAACATTTTAACTAAGGGTCATACAATCTTTCATGTACCTCTGCTGCAACTCTTTTTCCCTCTGATTGTTATCTCTTGATGAGCCATTAGGTGATGTATCACTTGTCCTTTTAATTGTTAGGTTGGTTAGTCATTATCGGTTTTCTGGTCTGTTCAGGCTATGTGGTGTAATAGTCCTTTTTATGTTTGTTTTATGCTGTAAAATGGTGTAATGAACTGATCTGGTGCTTCGTACTTTTTATTCTTATGGCTTACACTTGTATATAAGTATTATTCAGTAAAGATTGTCTTCCAAACTTGTATGCATCAAGTTTTGGTATTAGAGCTCCAAAGATTTTGGACCTCATGGGTTGGAACATCAATGCTATTTCCAATCAGGTATGTGATGAGGAAGACAAAAATCCTCCAGAAATTCTATATCCCAAGACAACTGCATGCTTGCTGTCCATTGAAGGTGCACTTGGTCGGATGTGATTGAGTATTGATGACACTTCTTTTTACAATGAACAGACAACTTGATCAATTAACCATTGCTGCTCCTCCACCTCGACCTTTGGACAAATGGCTAACACAAGAAACAGGAATCGAAATCGAGAAAAACAGCAAATCTGTCCTAGAATCAAATATAGGAAGCACTCACAATCTTCAACAAGAAATCAAGCACTGGTACACCTACAAGAATCCAAGAACTCCAGCAAGAAGATCAAGATTCAGAACCTCAAATGATAATGAGGATCACCTTATTAGAAGATTTCTAGAAAATATACAACTTGTGAGAGTTGATCATGACCAAGAACGTGAGAACCAACCACAAAACTATAAGATGAAATTGATAATGCCAACATTTAATAGGAAAATCAACCTCGAAGCATTTCTCGATTGGATTAAATGTTTTGAGAGCTTCTTTGACTAGAACACACAGGGAATCAAAAGGTTAAGTTGGTTACATTCAAGTTGAAATCAGGAGCTTCCGCTTCGTGGGATCATATCCAAGCTTATAAAAATAATAATAGAAGAAAAGAAAGAATAACACCGGGTATACGTGGAAAACCCTAGTTCAGGGAGAAAAAA
>JBBPDJ010000008.1:7253760-7281773 GCA_037974625.1 Cucumis cinereus | reverse complement strand
TGGGCCTTGACAAAAAAGGAAATAAATAAGGGTATAACAATTACACAAATACCCTTAGTACAATTATTTTCAACAAAGCTAACTGACAATTAATGAGAAAATGTACAATTAAGAGCTGGCCTCGAATGCTATGTAAGATGAACGTGTTAAGAACCAAGGTAGTATGGGATGCTTTTGTCCCACATTGATTAGAATAGGATGACCAATGTGGTACTTAAGTGGCTTGACTCTCCCATCCCAACAACTAGCTTTTTGGGTATGGTTCTCCAAGGTGCTTAAGTACCTAACAATGGTATCAGCCCCAGTTGTTGACATTTTGGAGTGGAACCGGCGGAGAGTTCTGACCGGGGCGTGGCCGAGAGAAGTACCACTGGAAATTCAAGCAAGGAAACTGAAGTGTATCTGATTAAATGAAATTGGAAAATGCCAAGTTGCAAGGTTTGTTGATGGATTGGAAGATGAAAATCAAGATCAAATGGATTTTCAACCAATCAATTAATGGGGTATGAGATATCCCCAAGTGAAGAAGTGTGTTGAAGCATTGAAATAATTATATTTACAATAACCGATCAGCTTAAGCTTTTAAGTTGCTTGGTGATTGAACAAGCTACAAATGTATGGAGACACTAACTATTGAAATTTGAATCAAAACATGGTAGTTAATTGAGACATTAACCTCATTTCAATGCATTTCCATTTTCTCGAGTCTCAAGTGGATAACCATTATTAAATAATGATAATGTTATATAATTTATTGAATAGATCAAAAGTACATAGTAACCTATTACATTGGTGAATAAATAGAGACCAAAATACTAATAAAGAAAACATACAAATATGAAAAATATTAAATAGGAATAAACCCTAATTTTCTTTAACATCCTCCCTCAAACTAAAGATGGTAGAATGGTGAACAACTTGAGTTTGTGAAGAAAACTTTTGAATCAAATCAGCAGATCTGGGATAGAACCAAAAACCCACGAAGAGCGAAAACAAGAACTTCTAGGCGAGCACAAACCCACAGAGAACGAAATCAAGAACTTCTGGAATAGAAACATAGATTCCCGTATAGAGATCTACAACAAAACCTACAAAGAACAAACAAGAACTTCTTGGCAAGAAAAAGGATCCTCATAAAGAAGTCTATAACAGAGCCCATGAACGACTGATTTGAAAATGAAACATCCACATTTTTTTTTTCAAATAGAAATTTGCTATAATTGTTGATGGTTTCTATCAATCCGGATATTGTTCTTTTGCAGGAATCTAAGCAAGATGATATTGATAGGAAGATGATTAAGTCTTTATGGAGCAGCCGTAATATTGGTTGGACGGCCTTAAATGTTATTGGAACCGAGGGAGGCATTCTTATTATGTGGAGAGAAGAATCAGTCACCATTGTTGATTCAATGACAGGTCAGTTCTCTGTTTCCATCTTATGTAGGTTTGCCTCGGGTCTTGAAGGTTGGATCTCTGCTATTTATGGCCCGGTCTCCTATAGAAACTGAGATGAATTCTGGTGGGAGCTTGGTAGCTTGTTTGGTCTTTGTGGTAGTTCTTGGTGTGTAGGCGAAGATTTCAACACTGTTAGATGGGCGCAAGAGAAAAGCTCTGGGGGTAATGCAACCAGAAGTATGAAGAGTTTTAATTCTCTTTTGGAAGGGATGAACTTAATGGATATCCCCTTGGCGAATGCTCGCTATACTTGGTCCAGATCAAGGATTAGACCAGCGGCTTCAAAGTTAGACAGATTTCTTATTTCTCCCACTTGGTTTGATTTTTTCAAAGAAGTGAAGTTGGAGAGACTGACTAGAACAACTTCTGACCATTTCTCCATTCTGTTAAGGTCGGGTCCTCAACCTTGGGGCCCTTCACCTTTCAGATTTGAAAACGTATGGTTGGATCATCACTTGTTTATGAAAAATATAGAAAAATGGTGGAGCAGCTTGAGTGTGGAGGGTTGGCCGATATATTCGTTCATGATGAAATTAAAAGGGCTGAAACCTTTGTTGAAAAAGTGGAGCAAAGAAAATGGTGGTAATTCCCCTACTAAAAAACAGTCACTGGTAAATAAAATCAAGTGGATTGATGAGTTGGAAGAATCGAACTTGTTGGATAATGATTGTATTAGAGAAAGGGAGAATGCGAGAAGGGACCTCTTTGAAATTGCAATCAAGGAGCAAAGGAAAATGGCTCAAAAGTGCAAGTTGCAGTGGCTTCAAGAAGGGGATGAAAACTCTAGCTTTTTTCATAGATGGGCTTCGGTGAGAAAAAGTAAGAACTTCATTCATCGCCTTCAAAACAGTGTGGGGGAAGATCTAGTTGAAGAGAAGGATATTGTAGATGAAATCTTGGAAACGGAAAACCTTTCGTTATGGGAAACAGAAAAGCCCCGGGCCCGAATGGTATGACTGGAGAATTTTTTAAAAAATCTTGGAACATTCTGAAGTCAGACCTAGTAGGAGTGTTCCAAGATTTTTTTAAAAATGGTATCATCAATAGAAGATGCAATGAAACATATGTTTGTCTTATTCCTAAGAAGAAAGTGGTAAACAAAGTAAGTGATTTTAGACCCATTAGTCTCACTACATCCCTCTATAAAATTATTGCTAAAGTGCTTGCAAAGAGATTAAAAGGGGCTCGTCCAAAGATTATTAACGATTCTCAAATGGCTTATGTGGAAGGAAGACAAATTCTTGATGCCATCTTAATTGCCTCTGAAACGGTTGATGATTGTCTGCAGCGTGGTAAGAAAGGTGTTCTCATGAAGTTGGACCTTGAGAAGGCTTATGATAAGGTAGACTGGTTGTTCTTAGACTCGGCCCTAAAGATTAAGGGTTTTGGGAAGAGATGGAGGAAGTGGATTTAGGCCTGTCTTTCTTCTACAAACTTCTCTATAATGATCAACGGCAGGCCAAGGGGAAAGATCTTTGCTAAGCGCAGCCTTAGACAGGGTGATCCTTTAGCTCCCTTCCTTTTCACAATCGTTGGGGATGCTCTTAGCAACTTAATTCATTTCTGTTTAGAAAAAAGAGTTTTAAAGGGTATCCATGTTGGTAATCAAAGGATCACAGTTTCTCATTTGCAGTATGCGGATGACACGCTCCTATTTATGGATTGGGATCCTGGAAATGTAGGAAAATGGTGGCAGATTATCAACCTTTTTCTCAAAGGTGCAGGTATGTCTTTAAACGTTTCAAAATCCTCAATGATTGGGTTGAATGTGGATGGCTTGGTTTTAGAACCTTTGGCTATCTCCCTCGGGTGCAGAGTTGAAAATCTCCCCTTCCCTTACCTTGGTTCTCCATTGGGGGTCATGTTGCTGTGAAGTATAGTTGGAATGATTTGCTTGAACGGATGTCTATGAAAATTGATAAATGGAGAAAATTAGATTTGTCTAAAGGGGGTAGATTAACCCTTTTCTCAAGCTGTGCTGAACAGCCTTCCGTGCTACCTTTTTTCCTTACTTTTTTTTTAAAAGAAACAGAGAGATATATATTGCTTGAAGATAAAACAAAAGAACAACTTAAAGGCAAGGGCCAAGGAGGCCCTTCCTAAAAGACCTCTAGACCAACAAAGCTTTCCAATTGTTAAAAATCATGGAAAGAGTGTAATTACAAAAGAGTTTTGTGTGGTTTGAGCACCACCAAGACGCTGTGTTTTGAACCACAGACCAAAAAGAATCAAAAGAATTAACGACATCTTTAAAAATCTTGCTATTCCTCTCCAGCCAAATCCCCCAAAGAAGAGCACGAACACAACTATTCCACAAAATCCTTCTTTTCCGGCCAAACAACTTCTATCCAGTAGCTTCCCTAAACCAGTTCTCCACTTTCTGAGGCAAACAAAGCTGAAGATTAAAGGTTCCAAAAAATCTCAGCCAACCCTTTGTAGCAAACTCACAGTGGATGAATAAGTGATCCAATGTTTCCTCCATCTTGTAACAAAGGCAGCAAATTGATGGACTGAGCATAGAATCTAATAGCTTTCTTTGCATCTTGTCATTTGTGTTCAAACTTCTATACACAAGAGACCAAAGAAAACATTTAACCTTTTTAGGACACTTAAATTTCCAAATCGCCCGGACAATTGGGGAAGAGATGTACCGGCCATTTGAATTGAGGCTCTTTACTAGCTTATGAAATGTTGATTTTGTCGAGAATTTCCCAAATTTCTCAATAGACCAAGAGACACCATCTTCATTCTGTAGAGGATCCCAATTACTTAGAGTTTCAAAAATGGAAGCAGCATTATCAAACTCTCATTTTTTAGCAGATTTCTTCTCAACCCAAGGTTCCAAGCTTGATTTTCTAAGTCCCAACAATCAGCCATCCACGCGTCCTTTTTCAACGATAGATTAAAGATATAAGGGTACCGATTGGACAGTGGACAATCATCACACCACGTATCTGTCTAAAAATGTAATTTCTGACCATCCCCCAATATAAATTTTGTAAAACTGAAGAAACTGTCTTTTTGTTTAAAAATACCAGCCCAAAGAGTTCTATTAGATTCTCTCTTCGGCTTCTTTGTACACCAACTACTGTCTTCCTCTCCATAAATGGAAGAAATAACTTTCCTCCACATGGCATTCTTTTCCCAAATAAATCTCCACAACCATTTGCTCAATAAAGCATTATTTTTCTGCTGGAGACATCCCACTCCAAGGCCACCAAAGCAGATGGGCTTGCAAGTAATCTCCCAATTAACCAGATTTTTCAATGGGTTACACTGTCCACCATTCCACAAAAAGTCTCTGATCATTTTTTCTAACTTTTTGGTTATAGTAATTGGAGCTTTAAGTAAAGAAAAAAGGTAGCAGGGGAGACTATTTGGCACAGCTTGAGAGAGAGTTAATCTACCCCTTTTGAACATTTCTAATTTTCTCCATTTATCAATTTTCATAGCCATCCGGTCAAGCAAGTCATTCCAACTATTCTTTACAGCAGCATGACCCCCAATGGAAAAACCAAGGTAAGGGAAAGGGAGATTTTCAATTCTACACCCAAGAGAGACAGCCAAGGGATCTAAAACCGAGTCATTCACATTCAGCCCAATCATTGATGATTTTGTAATGTTTAAAGACATACCAGCACCTTTGAGAAAAAGGTTGATAATCTGCCACCACTTTTCTACATTTCCAGTGTCTCCATCCATAAATAGGAGCATGTCATCCGCATACTGCAGGTGAGAGACTGTGAGGCTTTGGTGACCGACATGGATACCCTTTAAAACTCTCTTTTCTAAGCAAAAATGGAGTAAGTTGCTAAGAGCGTCCCCCACGATTGTGAAAAGGAAAGGAGCTAAAGGATCACCCTGCCTTAGGCCACATTTTGCAAAGATCTTTCCTTTTGGTCTGCCATTGATCATAATAGAGAAATTTGTAGAAGAAAGACATCCCCAGATCCACTTCCTCCATCTCTTCCCAAAGCCCTTAAGCTTTAGGGCCGAGTCTAAGAACAACCAATCTACCTTATCTTAAGCCTTCTGAAGGTCCAGCTTTAACAGAACACCTCTCTTACCATATTGAAGACAGTCATCAACCGTTTCAGAGGCAATTAGAATGGCATCTAGAATTTGTCTTCCTTCCACAAAAGCCATCTGAGAGATTAATGATTTTGGGAAGAGCCCCTTTTAATCTCTTGACGAGCACCTTAGCAATAATTTTATAGAGAGATGTAGTGAGACTAATGGGTCTAAAATCACTTACTTTGGTCACCACTTTCTTCTTAGGAATAAGACAAACATATGTTTGATTGCATCTTCTATTAATGATCATATTTTCAAAAAAATCTTAGAACACTCTCACTAGATCTGGCTTCAAAATGTCCAAGATTTTTTAAAAAATTCTCCAATCATACCATCCGAGCCCGAGGCTTTCCTGTTTCCCATATCAAACACTGCCTCCCTAATCTCCTTTTCAGTAAAGGAGGCTTCCAGCAAGGTGGCATCCGCTTCATCAATCATTTTGCCACCATCATTGGCGCATATAAAGGGCTGGACAGTTTTGGAGTCATACAAAGTAGAAAAGAAAGTTATGATTTCATCCACAATATCCTTCTCAGCAACTAAATCTTCCCCAACACTGTTTTGAAGGCGATAAATGAAGTTCTTACTCTTTCTAGCCGAAGCCCATCTATGAAAAAAACTAGAGTTTTCATCCCCTTTCTTGTAACCACTGCAGCTTGCATTTTTTAGCACAAATCCTTTGCCCCTTAATTGCAATTTCAAAGAGGTCCCTTCTTGCATTCTCCCTTTCTCTAATACAATCACTATCCAGCAAGTTCGAGTCTTCCAAATCATCAATCCATTTAATTTTACTTAACAGAGACGGTTTTCGAGACGAGGTGTTACCAAAGTTTTCTTTGCTCTAGTTTTTCAACACAGGTTTCAGCCCTTTTAATTTCAGCATAAACGAGTATATTGGCCAGCCCTCCACATTCAAGCTGCTCCACCAATTTTCGAAATTCTTCACAAACAAATGATGATCCAACCAAAAGTTTTCAAATATGAAAGGAGAGGGGCCCCAAGGTTGAGGACCCAATCTTAAGAGGATGGGGAAGTGGTCAGAAGTTGTTCTAGTCAATCTCTCGAGCTTCACTTCTTTGAAAAAATCATACCAACTGGGAGAGATAAAGAATCTGTCTAACTTTGAGGCATCTGTTTCTGAAGTAGTATCATGTAGAGAGCTTCCATGTTTACCAGGTATCATCTCAGACCTTGAGTTCTTTTTGCTCGTGGTCCCAATCTCTGATTTTCTCCTTACTTAAAGCTCCAGTTTCTGTTATCAAAAAGTTAGAAAAGTTGATCAGAGATTTTCTGTGGAACGGTGGGCAGTGCAATCCTCTGAAAATTTTGGTTAATTGGGAGTTTACGTGCAAGCCAATCTGCTTAGGTGGGCTTGGAGTGGGATGTCTATAGCAGAAAAATAAAGCACTTTTGACTAAGTGGCTGTGGAGATTTATAAGGGAAAAGCATGCCATGTGGAGAAAAGTTATCACTTCCATTTATGGAGAGGAAGGCAATAGCTGGTGTTCTAAAAAGCCAAAGAGAGGATCTAATAGAACTCTTTGGGCTGGTATTTACGAACAAAAGGACAGCTTCTTCAGCTTTACAAAATTTATTTTGGGGAATGGTCAGAAAATTTACTTTTGGAAAGATATTTGGTGTGCTGATTGCCCACCGTCCATTCGTTTCCCTGACATTTTTAATCTATCTTTGAAGAAGGACGTGCGGGTGGCTGATTGTTGGGACTTGGAAAATCAAGCGTGGAACCTTGGGTTGAGAAGAAATTTGATGGATAATGAGTTTGATAATGCCGCTGCCATTTTTGAAATCTTGAATAATTGGGTTCCTTTGCAGAATGAAGATGGCGTCTCTTGGTCTATTGAGAAATCAGGTAATTTCTCGACAAAGTCAACCTTTCACAAACTAGTCAAAAGCCTCACTCCAAACAGTAGGTACATCTCTTCCCCAATGATCCAGACGATTTGGAAGTTTAACAATGCAGGGGTTTGAACACAAGGCCTCCCTAAACCACTTACTCTAATACCATCTTAAATCATCAATTGACCCAAAAGCTTAAGTGAGTAGGTGAAGGTAAATTTAATTATATATCTAACAAAAGATAAATGACCCATCTTCATCTACGGATGTGATATAATCCGGTTCACAACTTGGTTTCAAAATAACTTCATTTGATATGGCATCTGGCAAGCAAAGGGTAAAGACAATAGTAAATACAGTCTACAAAAATTACATTACATACAAACATGACCCATTGGCACACAAGTTAGGAAGTAGGAGAGAGAGAAAGCACATAATATCTCATTAGAAACAAATACAATAAAGGGAGCAGCAACTTATACCTGGTTTAAGAACGGCCAAGATTCCATGTTTTGAGCTCTGAGTGTATCTACATTGATTCCTTGATAGTTTATTCTTGATCTTAAAAACTTGGGCCTCTGCCAGAACACAACGATTAAAAATTAATTAAATGATTAATTAAGCCCACCCTAAGGTTTCTTGCACCAAGTCTTTTTGGTGAGTGATTCAAGTTTGTTTTTTTTCTTTTAATAACTTTTTCCTTCCTTTCACTTGTTTCATGAGGCTTCTTAGCTTGTTTTAGGCTAGTATTCTCATTTATGACCTTATGTTAACACATTTATCTTAATCAATGATGGTATCTTATCAATAATAGCTGATAAAAGATCTAATTCTTAAATATTAATCAAAATTTCGAATTAAACCAGAGATAGAGAAACTTTTTACAGCATAAATGACTGCACTGTGCATATATGCTGGAGTAGGAATAGTTGTGAGGAAACATGTCATAATGAAGGATCCAGCTACCTCAGTTTGCAGAATTGATCTTGAAGTAGTATATATGAGCTCCCACTTTCCATTTAGTAAATCAGATTTGAGTGGTTCCTTGATAGGGTTGGCTGCTTCAAGCTTGCGTGATATCTGTTGGTAATAATCAAAATGAGAACAGCGATTAACTATGATATGATTTATTAAAAGTGCATGTACATACCAAAAAGACCTCTTCACCACTCAAAAAGTCCTATTGTTTCTAGGGAGCTTAAAAATTAATAGGATTTTTAGAGAGCTGGAGAGGTCATGTGATGAGTTTAGTTAGGCGAGGAGGTTCAATACCTCCTTGCAGGCATTGGTTACTAGGCCTTTTTTTTCGATAAAAGTCACAGGCCATTTTGTATTTATAGGTTAGGTACCAACTAATCCATCAAGTAGAAAGATCAAAAATATAACAAAAGCAGGGGATGTAACTTCCTGTACAATATCTATTCACTAAAATATCTCGAGTTCAACAGTTTCTCAATGATTGCAAAGAAATTCGTAAAGAGATATACGAAAGCAAGATAAGGAAAACACATAAACCTATTGGCTATTTGAGAGAGTCGAATCCTCCCCTCGGAAGCTTTTGCCACCATACAAAAACATTCATACCCAACCTTCACTATCCAAACCCTTCAAAAACCCCTCAACCAGCTGCTCCACTAACCTATGAACCACAAGTACTTCAAAGTGTGTAGAGAATCGATATCAGATACATATCTGACACTGATACACCCAGATACCTGGAAGATACATGCCCGAAACATGATTTGAAGTATTTTAGTTTTTTTTTTATTTTGTGCTACGTGTGTCCTATTCCAAATATGCGAAGGGGACACGTTGAAGCTATTTTTTGAAGGCTTGATGTTGTATTTCAAATACCCAGCCCACAACCTGTTGAGAATCCCACATTCGAAACATGAAGGGACCTCACACACTACTTATAAGATATATGGGTTACTCCTCTCATTGCAAAATGGTTTTGAGATGGATTCCATATTATCTAATACACTTCACTTATTCACAAGCTCAATGTGGTAGCCCAAAATAAAATAAATAAATAACAAAAAAAAGTAAAAGAACATAAATCCTAAAATTCACCTTTTTCTCACTTTACACCAAACTCATGGCCCTCCCCCTTTATCTACATTTCATTTCTTCGACTACGCCCTCATCATCGAGCCATCAGTCAATTTTGCCAACTTTGTTTTACTTTTTTTCACTCTCTTTCTAAATCTCCTTTAATTTAACTTAAAGTATTAGGTAGTTGTGTAAGATGACAGCTTCAAGCTCAAGCAAATGTAAATCATCAAACCAACTCAACCTCCTCCTCCTTCATTGTTGAAGATGTTATGAGATTTGGGACTTGAAAGCTTCAAGTTTTTCTAGTTTCTAAACTACTTTGTACTGAAAACTTTGTTTTGATTTGTTGAATCATGAATCTTTCGTGGGATAAATGTAAATTTGTATTTCGCTTTCAAATTTTAGTACTAACTTGGTATTTATGTTTTTTGGTGGACTACAATTAGTATCTAGCTTCACGTTAAATTTACAAATATAAAGATAATATACATAAATACATACACACACACATAAAAATGATGATCTTCCACATATCTGTATCTTAATTTTTTAGAAATTGGCGTATCGTCATGTTCTATATTATCAGCATGTGTGTTTGTGCTTCATAATCATAAACTAATGGTCTCCTGTGAATTACCCTTCTTAACCCCTTCCCAAATACAGATAGTTAATTGGGAGTCTCACATTTTGGTCTTAGTTTGATTTTGTTAGAATGAAGTCCCTTAGATCTTATTTTGTTTGATTGACGCAGCTTTTGTTAGCTTGATCCTTTAGAGAGTTGATTATTTTGGTATTCCCCTTGTATTCTTTCATTTATGTCAATGAAAGTGTGGTTTATTATAAAACATATGCATGCACGCATATGTATCTATCTATACATTCAAAAACTGGTTATAGATATGTATGTACGCATAACCAACTTGACACCAAAAGTCAAATCCATAAGACCGATAATGCATTTTAATGCTCTTTTTAGGAGATATTTACATAAAAGAAAAAGATACAGAACATAAGAACATGAGAAAGCTGAAGAAAAACTGGACGTCGTATGGAAAACTAAACGTCTAATGGAAGTACCAAGGTTTATTATGTTCACTGGTAATACCCGAAAAATTCACTACTTGATCTCAATGCCACTTAACAAACCAATATACATTCCTCTCACATTACTATGATCTAGAAGAACTTATATTAACCCCATTTCAAAAAAGGTAAAGGTCTGGGTTAACTTACCCTTGTTGGTTACTATTGTTGTCTACAAGATCTTTAGCCAAAATGTTAGCAGCCCAATCAGATGGGATAAAATGATTTTTAAAACACAACCACCTTTTTCCTCCTCTAGTATCAGGATCCAACGTCCATCACAGAGACAACTGACCGAATAAAACCTCCATAACTATGACAAAAGCATTCTTCCTATCACTTCACATTCTCTTACTCATTCAAGGAGGAAATCCCATTTTCTTAAAATATGCAGATCTGACTATCCTACAAAAAATGATCAGTTCACACTGTGGTTTTCTTTTCCCTCTCTGAAACTAGAATAGGTATATGGTTATATAGAATAGCATCATTTTTAATTTCCCTACCAGCCTAATTTAAAATGTATGCCCGCCCAATCCCCTGACTCAGAAACATCAAATTATCTTTATTTATCAAGCTCAGTCACCTGGTGGGGCTGTTGAAATTAAAATACAAGTGAGGAAACCCAAACCTGATCAACCATTTCCTGATCTTCAGGAGTGGCCTCAGCTCCTCGATCAAGGGGGGCAATTGCCTGAAGAAGTTCCTGTTTAAGAGCAGTAACATTATCTCCTTTTCCTTTGTTCAAAAAGGCAGGAAAGAAAGAGATTCTGAGCCTCCACTTGTGAGAAGGTGAAGAAGTGAGGAGGTTAGTATTTGAAGATGGGTTTGAGGGAATAATAGGAAGGAGAAACCTGGGTGGTTGCAATGTTGAAGGAGGCCAGAGTTTGGTGGTCGGAGTAACTGTAGATGAGGATAAGGCCACAGCCATAGCCATTTTTTTTCTCTACTAAAGACAAACCATTAGCCATTTTTTTCGCTGCACTTCCGTCTTTTTTTGTACTAGTTTATTACCATGCATTGACGTGTATATTGTTTTTTAGGGCCATGATTAAATCCACCTATTTCAAATATTTTTCGTCTCTATACTATAAAAAGATAAAGCTTTTTTTTAAAAATATTTTGTAATTTTATCATTGTGTGGTAATTTTATTATTCTTCCTTTTAATTTTGGTTATATATTAACATATTTGGAGTAGATGCTTAAAAATAAGGTCTTTGTTTCAATGAAATTGTTGACAAACACTTAATATCTTTATTTGTTTGACAAATTTTAAAAATTCTTAAAAACTTATATATTATTATCTAGAGAACTTTAAAATTCACTCAAAAAGTGTGAAACTTTTATGTTTAGAAATGAACAACATAAATATAGTTAGTTTTTAAATTAATATAAATAATGTATTATTACTATTAATTTTAATTAATTATTAAATATAAATATGTTATTTAGTCTCGATAAATTTTAACTAATATTTTTACAAGCAACATTTTATGTTATTTTAACTTTTTTATATAAATTATTATAGATAATTATCACTATTCTAATTAATTTATATTAATTCAATTATTTTTAGTAATTAATTTAAAGAATATTGGGGTTTACAGTAACTTTTTAAGTTTTATTTGGGTATATGAAAAGAAACAATTTTTTCAAGATTATAACAAACGTGTTGTGTTGCACGTGATATTGTTCTTTTATGGGTTTTTTTGTACGGATGTCCCTTTTCAGAGGTCCATTCGATTTTTGGCCCAAAAATAAGATGTGAATGAAAATGATTTTTTGATTACGTCAACACCTTGTGAGTTTACCCCTTTTGCCCCTAACTTCAGTATGCGCGTCCTAGGGCCACTCGATGCATGTTACATGTTTACTCAATGCACGTTACTCGTCTACTCGCTAACTCGATCCACAAGTCAACCAATCAACGAATGTTTGACTACTCGATGCACAATACGCGCCATACATGTTACACACTTCCCGCTATATTCGATGCACGTTACCTTAAAGTATGTTGTTGCGAGTTGATGTTAAGCAGCAATTTTGAAAAAAATCTTGACAATTGGTACAATCCGGTCTCATCAAATTAATGAAAAGTCATTTTGCACTACCACACCCTTTTTTTGTAACACTTGAAAAATTATATTTTCACTCCTAAAAATTTCCAACAAATAAGAAAATAAAATGCATAGCATATCACAACCGATATCCTTTGAAGACATCTTGTTCAAGTCAATCATGTAAGCTACACTCAAACTCTACTTTGGAATACTTAGCATGTTATACAATAATCAGTTTATGTATTGGTTGGTCAAATATATTAGAACGAGTGTGTTTTGTATTCAAGGCCCAGTAGGGGTTACATGATAACTTGTGTTTTGCATGTCATGTAAGCTGAGAGTTGTAGGTATAATTGAGCAACAAAATACATGTGCCGAGTATCATCCAACGTGCATCGAGTAACATGCATCGTGCTAGCTTGCATCGAGTAGCGTGTAACGTGTATTTTACAGAATAATGAATGTTTGTATGGTACAATATTTTAGCTGATTTATTATGTTTGTATTGTAGGATGGAAAAGTGGTATATATTCATCCAATTTGGCGGTACATAATATGAGGAGAAACAATGCTACAGTAAAGGTCGCCAGAAGGGTGTCCAAATGGATTCTACAATCACATACGATTCATTTAAAGAAGGGATATACAACGTGACTAAGTGCAGTGCATCAGAAATACAGTCTAGTTATCTGGGTTAAATATCGTACGAATATCGAGTCTCCTATTGTATTAGTCGAGGATGATGAGGATGTCCAGTTCTTGTTTCATGAGTATACCCACAATAGACCTCTGATATATATAAGTGTTGAAGAGATTGAATAAGAAAGGATAGGGTCATTTCCAGCAGCAGTCTCTCTAGAGAATGACATGGAAAACACATGACAATACTATGATGACAATGGTACTGGTACTGAGACGGTATCATGTACTTCCGATGTCATAAGCCCTCCTGATGTTCTTGGTGCAAGCATTGGGGCCAATCCAACTGGGAAAGAAAACACAATTTGGAATATACAAAGCTTTCATAGTAGTGGACAGTTTGGAGAACAATCAGCTAGTTTAGGTCATACTTGTTAGCCTGAATCCATTACTCCTAACGTACCTTCGAGTAGTGGTTGTAGATCAGTGGACTTCGTAATCCAACCATTCGCTAGATCAAACTTGGACACAAACGTTCGTAGGGGACAAATCTTATTCAGAAAAAGCAACGTTAAGATAAGATTGTCATTGATGGCTACCAAGAACAACTTTGAGATGCAGGATCGAAAATCTAACAAAGATCTGTACATTGTGCGATGTATACATCCTTCTTGAAAATAGATTGTTCTGGCAACTAAAACGAAATGGTGTGACATATTCATGATAACCAAGTTTACGACTAAGCACCGATGTTCAATTGAGGTGTTCAATCACGATCACATACAAGCAAATGCATTTGTCATTGGACATTTAATTAAAGATAAGTTTGGAGTTGTTCGTGGTGATTGCTCGCGTCATATCAGCTCTGAGTCTTTAGTGAAGTGTACACACAGTTAACGAATATTGATTAATGTGGTTAATGAGTTTAGCTAATAAATCTCATATCGGTGTAGCTTTTGATCTGTAGGTCTATTGGGTCCCCTTCATAGCTCGTGAAGAGTAATGAGATTAATATATATTTGATATAATTTTAAATGTTTAAATTGACTTAGAGAATTAATATAATGTATGATGATATATTATAATATAAATTTTATTTTGAATGTGATTCAAAATTAATTTCTGAGAGAATGAAATGTTTAAATAAGTTGAAATGTTAATTTAATGTGAATTGGATTCATATTAAAACTATAGACTAAAATTTATGGGTTTGTGATACACATTAAAACTATAGGTTATAGAAGAATGTAACATGTGAATATGATTCATATCTGGATTAAATTAAATATAAGATATTTAATTTAGTAATTAAGTAATTGGAGAATTAATTAGTTGTTTAGTTTAATTTTTTTTAAAAAAATTGATTAAAATAAATTAATAAAATTAAAACTATAGCTCATGTGTAAATGAATATTAATTAAATCATGTTTAATTAAGTATTTAGTTTGTTAATTAATTATTTTATTTTATTATTAATTTAATTTAATTTTAATTTGATTAAAATTTAATTAAATAACTCCCTTAAGGAGTTATTTTTTAAAAACATGAGATGCTCCCACGTTATCTCAAAAATCTCTCTAACTTCGGTTCCTAAACCCTAAACCCTAAACGCTAAACCCTAAACTCTAAACATCTGTGAAAAAAGAAAAAGAGAAGGAAAAAGTTCTCTCTGTTTTTTTTTTCTTTCTCAATTTCTCTCCAAAGGTTCCCAATCCAATATTTGTTTCCACAAGTCAAACTTCATTTATTCAAGGATAGGAAATGTTTCAAGTGAAGGTGGCTTTAATTTGGTGTATTGCAAGATTCAGAGAGGACAACGAAAATAAATTTTTTCATCCCTGTATTTCTAGTTTTATTGTATTTTTAAACCATGCCTAGCCTTATTATTTATACACTAGGTTCTCTGTATAATATTGCCAATATATTTGGTAATTTTAATTTTCCAAATTAAATTTGAGCAATGGTTCTGTAAAGTTTTTAGTGCGCAAAAGCTCTTATCCCTTCAATCTGTGTGTGAAATAGTGTGGATACAACAACTATTATCTAAGATATACTTCAATGTTACTTTGCCAACTAAATTATAGTATGGTAGTCAAGTTGCACTCCACATTGCATCTAACCCAGTGTTTCATGAACGATCTAAACATATTGAGGTAAATTATCACTTTATTCGCGAGAAAGTACAATAAGGGTTGGTGTCCATAGGATATGTGAAGATTATTTAACAGTTAGGAGACATTCATACCAAAGCTGTAAATGGAGCAAAAAGAAGCTATTTGTGCAACAAGCTGAACATGATTGACATATTTGCTCCAGCTTGAGGAGGAGTGTTATAATATATATCTATATATATCATATATATCCTTAATCGTAATTGTACATACCTCTAGGATTTCTGTATTATGTATATATATATGTATCTGTACTCTGACTCAAAGTGAATACAATAGTACTTTTCTCCCAAATTAATTGAGTATACGTGCCACTAAAACAGTGACACAATAACCAATGTCACTAAATATCAAATAATTTTAGTAACAAACATGGTTGTCGCTAAAAATAAGATCAAATTCCCTAAAATTTTCCCTTAATTTGACCTTCCCTTTTAAAATTTTCACTAAAAAATTAGAAAAAAAAAACCCTTTAGTTTATTTCCCTCTCTTCCATCTCACTCCTACCGAATGGCTATGCGACCACGACCGACAACCATTGCAATTTCTCCTTCGACGACGGAGACCCACGACTAACGACGACCATCGACCACAACTATGCATGACGTGCTCCCAACAATTTCTCCCTTCCACGGTTGACAGCTACCCAGAAACCCACGACTGCACGAACGACTCCTCTCCAAGATTTCTCCCTTCCTCGGTCTTATTCTCTGACCCACCAGCTAGCGAACAACTCCAACCCGCTCCGACGAGGATAGCGAACAACTTTGACCCAATTTCTGCTCGCGATTTCCCTTGCTCTCCATCTTTTGCTCTGACTCTGGCTTCTACAAACAAACATTATCAAGAGAACACTAAAAGAGAATAAAATTACAAAAGTTTCTATTTTATTAATTAAATCAAATGAGAAAAATGATAGATTATTATACCTTTATTAGTTGACCATACACCATTAATTTATTAGGTCAACAACAATTACATGAATATAATATAAATATACAATAAGCTTATGAAAAAGAAAAATCATAATACTAAATTAATTTAATAATTTCTCCCTACATAGTTTTTAACTTCTCTCAATGTATCTCCATCTTTGGCATATATAATTAGACTAACAAAGAAATTGAACTCAACAAACATAAGAAACAACGAAGAGAGTGAAAGTGTGTGATTCTAGACTGTGATTGTGTTGCATTTTCATTTCCTATGATTAGTTCCTCCAATTTTAGAAAAAACGAATACAGTAAACAATCTCAATCTCATCTATTAACATCTATAAAAATCAAAATCCGTAAAAGAAATACAAAAATTGGTGGTTACCTGATTATTAGAAGACATATAGCTCATTTGTAGATTTTCCAAACTTGTGTGTTTGTTGAAAATGAATTGATTCATGATCATTTTATAAGGAGGTAGTTTTTTCTCCGAAGGTTTCAAAGTGAATAACATAAAATCACAGGTGGTTAGACTTTTGCATGAGGTGTGAGTGTAAGACAATGAAAGAACGTAAAGTTAAAAGTGTTAGGATTTTACCACGAGATGTGAGTGTAAAACACGTGTTAACAATGAAAATGTGTGAATGCAAGAATAAACTGGACATTAATAAAAAAAGTAGGGGCAAAGAGTGAAAATTTGTTCACTCTTAGCTCCTTTTAATATAGTAGGGACTAGTCTTTCAACACGTGCATAATACGTGGTATTTTCAATTTTTTAAATAAAATGTAGCAAAATCAAAGTAATTGAATGAAAGTGAGAAACAACCATTTCAACAAATTTACTTTAAAAATAAAACTTATTTTTTAGGTTTTGTTGATTTGAGTCATGTAAGCAGTCTCTTTATTGAAAAAATATGTGAGAAAATTTAAAACTAATTTATTTGAAAAGAAATGTTTCTATTGAAAAAGTAGAAAAGTGTTGTAAGAATGCTAATAACATTAATATAAGTATTATTTAATAATAAGTTTATTAAAAAAGAGAAATGTTTGCTTTAAAAAAATATTCTAACCTATGATAAAAAAGAGAAAAAAAAGGAAAAATGTGAGAATGTTAAAACTTATGTATTTGAAAGCTAATACATAAATCAAGAATGTTAAAGCTTAATATGTGTTATAAAACATAATACATTTTTAAAAAGTTCGTAATTAATACTAAATTTCCTAATTTATAACAAAGTTTTTCTAAAACTAAAAAATTACATTATTTATTACTTGAAAACACCTTAGTACGTACACTTGAGATTGTTTTCTTCTCGTTTTATTGATGTTTAAAATCAAACTAATAATTATTTTTTAAAATACGTGTAATTACTAAATAACTCACTTGAAATATATTCTTTAAAAAACTTATTTGCAACATAGTGTGCTTATCTATATTTTAGTAGAAAAAAATCGAAGTGAATAATAAAAATATTATAACAAAGAAAATATCCATAACGATGATCTCAAAGACCCAAGAATCATCTTCAAGCAAAATTTCATTTCACAAACATTTGCGGATACAAGTGGGAAAAGTATGCACAAGATGATAGACTTTAATAATCTCTTGCATTTGTCTGTCAATCCTACAAAAAGAAGAACTTGTTAGGGTGAAAGAGTGGAGGAAGACAAAAATCGTGCTTATCTATCATTCTCTAAATGAAAAGTAAACTTCGAGAGAAATTGAGTTGAGTGAGAAAAGGAAAAAAAAAAAAAAGAAAAACCAAAAGAAGTAAAAATTTTTAATAGAAAAAAAAGTAGAGAAGATGACTCTTATATAGTTTCAAGCTAAGAGTGGAATAATATTGCAAAACTATTAAAATTCAATACGTTTTGAAATTCTAAAATTAATTATAATTAAAGGTAAAATCATAAATTTTAGAGTAGTTTTTTTTTTTTCAAGAAATAAATGGATAAAGACTATTCATACTTTACTCTCTTAACATTTTATTATATTTAATAATTAGAAACAATTTTTATTAATAACACAAATAAAAGGTAAATGGAAAAAAAATAAAAAATGTGTAACCAACGTGTGTAGTGATCACTTTTAAGACTTGATTTGAGTGGTTCAATTAATAATTAATTACATTTATATTTAAATTACAAACTGAAATATAAGATCACTTTGAACAAAAGAAAAAAAAAAGATAAAAAAGTGATAATAAGAAAGGAAATTGGAGTTGCATATCTTTTCCATCCAAAACTATAAAATCGAATTATTAGATGAAAATGGAATCCGCTACTAGAAAACCCAAACGGCAGCTCTTCCATAACGCCATCTGTAAGGCCGACCGGTTTTTGTTATATTTCGGGCAAAAGCAAAATCAAAATATCCAGGCGAGGAGAAGAACTTTAACTTCCAAAGCTCCACTATATCCTCATTTTGCCTTTCTATTCATCCAATTCAACCCCCCACATGGTGCTTTTATTTCTTCTTCTACTTCACCATCACCCATAAACACATGGATTCCCAATTCCAAGACTCTTTGAATTGAAGCAGAAATGCTCTGTAAATTCCCTTCCACCTATTTGAAACCATCTACCGCTGGATTGGATCCTTCAATTTCTCTTCATGCTGATAAACTCAACTTTGGGTGTTTCACTAGAAATGTTCCGGAGCCCAAATATCGGTTTAAGCTTGTGGGTCTGTCTATGGGAGATAAATGGCCTCTTAATGACATTGATGCTAGTGAGTTTGTTGACATTCTTTCTAAGGATTTTCAGTTTTACTTTGTTTCTCTGTTTCTTTATTCTCCTGGTCAACTGTTTTATTAATTACTACTCATGTTTCTCCATTCTAGTTTCTGCAAACGCTAATTACTCCTTGCTATAATTGAACACCATATCTTTTTCATGATACTTTCATTTATGGAGCTAGAATAAACATTTCATGCATTCAGTACGAAAACATTTAGATTGAATGCTAATCGTCAATAGACATGGAAATACTAGGCTTTCTTCAATGTTATGGTGGGTTATTATGAGGAGGAGATTTTTGACCCAGAAGGAGAAAATTATTAGGGCGTCATCCTTGTGTACCACGGACAACACTAACATAATTAATTAAAATGACAGTGTTCAATTTATATAACCAACACGATATTGTTTTAGGGTAACACGTCAACACTCCCCCCTTAAAGGAATGGGTGAGGAAATGCCTTTGACTTTGTGAAGCTGGAAAACGAACTTGTTCTCTTTTAACACTTTTGTTAATCTATTATCAAGTGATCAGTTTTGGGAACATGCTGCACTTTGAAGGATTTGTCAAGGACTTTATCGTGAATGAAGTGTATATCAAGTTCCACATGTTTATCCGGGTATGATAAATTGGGTTTCGAGTGACGGAATGCGCTGATGTTGTCATACCAAAAAATTTGTGTAAGTGAGCTTGAGCAACTGATTTTGTCCAGAAGGGACTGAAACCAGCTGATCCAGTGTTTTAAAAAGCCCTCTCGAGCACGCGCCTAGGCTCAAGACGCAGGTCTAGCACCTCGCCTTCCAAGGCGAGGCTCACAAAATAAGGCGCGCCTCAGGCACGTGCCTTTTGTGAAGCCCCAAGGCTCAAAGCCTTGGGCTTTGGGGCTTTTTCAATTTTTTTAAAAAATTGTAATAATTAAGGGTTTTCCTTCTTTATTAACTAAAAGAATCAAGTTTTCTAAGCCTAAATGCAAAAATTCTTGTGTTTGAGGTCTTTTTTTCCATATTTCCACTTCAACTATGCTTTCTCTTTTTAATGTAATACTTTATGTAGTGCGCCTCACAAAAAAAAAGCTCGCGCCTTTTTTTGCGCCTTGCGCCTAGGCTCCAGAGGGCCATTGTGCCTTAGTGCGCCTTGGGCATTTTAAAATACTGAGCTGATCTCAGTATCTTTGTGGGCCAAAGAATGATACTCGGATTCAGTGTTGGACCTAAAAGCAACTTGTTGCTTCTGGATGACCAAGAATTAAAGAATGCCAAAGGAATACTAAATTTGCAGCTACAGATTTTCGATCATCACGTGAGCACGACCAATGTATGTCTAAGTAGGCAACAATGGTGATGAAGTCATTTTAGACTTGGGAATTCGTAAGCCCAGTGACAGAGTACCTTTGATGTTATTGATGGCTTTCTAATGGAGGGATGTTCAATTATGAATAAATAGGCTTAATTTGGTGATGACAAACGAATTTTCAATTCTGATGTGTGTAAGGTATTGAAGAGTTCCAAGAGCTCTTTGATACTATGTGGGATTTGTCCGTAGTTCTCCCTAATTGTCTGTTAAGGATTTTCTAGTGACTACAGGGAGGTTCATGGCTTGATGTGAGGTAGGCCTAGTCTTTCGGGAAGATTCAGTGCATACTTGGTCTGGTTGGGATGGATTCCATTATTGCATCGGTGAACTGAAATGCCAAGGAAGTAGCATAGATTTCCTAAGTCCTTTGAAGCAAAAACTTTAGTAAGTTCAACAACAAAGTAGTTGATGATAACATTGTCATTTCCTGTCACTCTTTCACTAATATGCCATCAACATAGCTTAGAATAAAAATCTTAGTCGATATCATAACAAGAAAAGAATAGAAAATTATCGACTCTATTACGTTTTTCTTTTTGCTCTTTGTATACTACTCATGTACTTAGAGCTTTTGCCTCTTTATTATTCAACGTTAATAAAGAAGCCGTTTTGTAAAAATCAACTCTATAATTTAAAAACCCTATTGCAATAACACTTGTCTAAGCTTGTTTGACCAATCCGTCGGGGCTTGTTTCTGTCCGAGTCTTGTGTATCTTACAAACATGATTTGACAACTACTGATTCATAAAACCTTCTGGTTGTGCCATAACGTCATATTAAGGTCAATGCTCAGTAGTTAGTGCCTTTTGTCTTGGTACTATTTTTTCCCCCTCCTCCTCTTAACCCTCGTTCTGTCTGGGCTCTATTCTCATTTCCTGACAGATGCAGTGCAACAAAACTTAAACAAATGGCTGCTGAAGACGCAGAACTTCTTAAATGAAGTCACAACTCCCCGGGGAAAAACCAGTAAAAACAAAGATCATATTCCTGCAGGAGCAGATGGTACCACTGAGATAGAGGATATAGTTAAGGCGGAATGTACTGTTAATATCAGGACACCAAATGGCCTTCTCTCTTCTGCTGCTGTTGTATCCATTGAGCAATTTAGCAGGTCAGATTATTACAAAATTTGGTCATTTTTTTTATAATTTTCTTTTTTTTTTTAAGAGCAAAATGCAAATGATTACGCCATACAAAATTTGGTTATTTGATCTTAAGATATTGGAATATTCTACCTTATTGACTTAATTTCCATTTAATGTTCCTTCCTATTGGAGAATGTTGTTGTTAGAGCAAAATATAAAATAACTCCTTAATTCGTTCTATACAATAGAATTCAATATATATAGGGATATATGGAAACCCTTAATAGGAAACCCTTAATAGGAAACCCTTAATACTGGTAATTACAATAAAGGACAAATGACTAATAAGCTCATATAATTACATATATACTATAACACTCTTCCTCAAGCTGGAGCATATATATTAATCATGCCCAGCTTGTTATATAGGTATTCTATTCGAACTCCATTCAAAACTTTTGTAAAGATATCTCCTAATTGTTCTTCAGTCTTCACATATCCAGTAGACACCGGACCTTGTTGTATTTTTTCCCGAACAAAATGACCATCAATTTCAATATGTTTAGTACGCTCATGAAATACTGGGTTAGAGGCAATATGGAGAGTAACTTGATTGTCACAACCAACTTAGTTGGAATTGTAGTATTAAAACCCAACTCATCAAGAGGTGATGTAACCACATTATTTCACACACTGTTTGTACCATTGCTCTGTATTCTGACTCAACGCTCGATCGTGAAACTATGTTTTGCTTTTTTTACTTTTCCACGAAACCGAATTGCCTCTAACAAAAACACAATACCCAAAAGTTGATTTTCTGTTCTCTTTTGATCTTGCTCAATCAACATCTGAAAAACATTCAATGTTCATATGATCATGATCTTTATATAAGATCCCACGTCCAGGTGCAGCCTTAAGGTAACATAAAATTTGTTGTACTGCATCCAATGTTCCACTATGGGTGAGGTCATAAACTGACTAACAATGCTTATAGAATAAGCTACGTTTGGGCGTGCTACAGTCTTTTATATCTTTCAGGATCCTCAAATGGTTCTCCATCTTTCAAAAGTTGTAGACTAGACATCATCATAGTAATGAATGGCTTGGGCTCACAATTTTCCTGTCTTAGATAACAAATCAAGCACATATTTTCTGTGTTATAAAAATACCCTTCTTGCTTCTCCTTACTTCAATGCCGAAAAAAGTACTTTAGCACTCCCAAGTCTTTAGTGTGTAATTTACTTTGGAGGAAAGATTTGAAACACAATATACCTGATGTATCACTGCTGGTTATAACAATATCATCAACATAATAGCAGAATATAAATCTTTAACAGTAGGCTCAACAATACCCACCAAATCATCCGTAAGACATTTAACTGAGAATGATGAAGAAGGATCTATAGCCGAAATCGAAGAATAAAGTGAGTGGTCGAATCTAACAGAAAATAACAGCTGCGACAATGAAGTCCACTCAAGAGCCTCTAGATCATTAAGATTATGACAGAAGCAAATCTCAAGCCTCAGACTCCTTGATTTGCACATCAACCAGTTTAATATAAGAAAAATGAGCATGGCTTGAACATACGTTGGGGGTGGGAGAAATTTCTATATTATTGAATAAATCATAATAATTCAGAGTATAAAATGATCTTTTACATAGGGAATAAAGGGTTCTGGTTTGTCTTCATTTATATTATTTTTTGTACTTTTAAATTTAGGCATGCTTGGAAGCTGGGGTAAATTTTGTAAGTTAGGTTTTACTTTATATCACTTAACTTTTGTTTGAAGATGATGAGGGCGCTAACGGGGTGTCAACCTAGTTGAGATGTTTGGGTGCGCCTACTGATCCTAATTTTCTATTTAGCTCTTAGTATAATCCTTTTGTACTTGAGCTATTTATTAATAAAATATTCCAGTTTCCGTTTCAAAAAAAAAAAATAGGGAATAAATAACCTCAAAGAAACCACTAAAGGAAAATTCATAAATGAAAAATACCAAAAAGGAAAATAATAATGTAAAATACTAATAATCCACAAACCCTAATTTTCCTTCAACACCCTCCCTCAAACTCAAAGTAGTAGAATCACGAACAACTTGAGTTTACTAAGAAAACATCCGAATCAAATCAGTAGATCTAGGATAGAATAAAAAAACTCACAAAGAACCAAACACACAAAAAACTTCTAGGCTAAACACAAACCCACATAAAACGAAGCAAAAAACTTCTGGGTTAGAAACATAGATCCTCATATAGAGATCTATAAGAAAACCTACGAAGAACGAAACAAGAACTTCTGGATAATAACAAAGATTCTCATGAAGAGGTGTATAACAAAACCTACGCACGACTGATTTGAAAATGGGACAAAGAAACACCAATGCAAACAGAGGTAAAGCTCACGATGCAGAACAACTAGACAAACTAAACGTGCAAACCAAACTGATTAAACTAAACTGAGCTGGATTGACCGAATCAACCAAACCAAACTAATTAAATTGAACAAAATTGAGAATGGACCAAATTGGGCTGAGAAAACACCGAACCAAACGAAGTGAACCGAACCATAGTTAAGTGAACCAATATGACAAACTGGTCTGACTGAACCAAATCAACCAAAATGAACGAAGTTTGTTTTTTTTTTTTTTTTTACAACAAAGCCGGACCATGGCATTTTGTTTTCTTAAACCACGATAGAATTAATCAACATAGTGTGAAGGATGTTGAGATTGGATGAAGCCCACGACGAGCAGCATGAACCTGAGCATGAAACCCATGGCAAGAGCGAGAATCTGGGATTGCAAAGGACTAGTCGATGGTGATAACTGAGAGTAGGGATGGATCTGAGGCGACTGGAGTATAACTGCATCGGATCTGGGATATACGGTTGTGGGAGCAATGGCTTTGCACAACAGATCCGAGATGGGTCGACGATGCAGATTTGGATCGTCGACTGTCGGAACAAGTGATGGCAGCGGTAGATAGCAGGTGGTGGGTCTATGTATGCATAGGCGGAAGCGGCTGGCCGTGCGACAAATTTGGACGGTAGCGTGCGAAGACTGAGCGAACGTGGATCTGGGGCTGCGGGGGTCGGAGTGCAGCGACAAATCTAGGGGCTGAGATGCGGCAGAACAACTATACTCAAAAACCCTGATGGGCGGCGAGTTTGCCTCTGTTGAAAACCTTCAACAAAGGCAGAGATCGAATAATGTTGTGGCGGCTAGGGTTATGACAAAACCTAAGGCTTTAATACCATGAAAAATTTCTATATTATTGAATAAATAATAATAATTCAGAGTACAAAATGATCTTTTAGTTAGGGAATAAATAGACCTCAAAGAAACCACTAAAGGAAAAATTCATAAATGGAAAATCCATAATGGAAAATACTAATAATCCATAAACCCTAATTTTCCTTTAACATGGGGAACAATATAGAGAGCACCACAACTAAGCCAAGGATCCTTCCAAAAAGAATTAGTGGTACCAGTACTAAGTATAATCTGTGTATGATTAGCCACAAGTTCAATAGTTTTGAAGATTGTTTTCATACATGTTAGTTGCAATACCACTCACTCATATTTTCCCTTTAAAGGAAAGAAGATCAATTCGTTTGCTCTCATTTTAACTTGTCTATTTTTCATTTTCTACTTAGCAATAAAAAATGTTAAATTTGAGAGGTTCTTATTAGCCAGGAAATTTTGATTTCATGTTCCTGTTTTTTTTTTTTTTGTTTCCTATCTTGTTTGGTTTGTTTGTTTGTTTGTTTTTTTGTTTCCTATCTTGTTTAGATTTTTCTTTCATTTATAAGTGAAAAATTATATATATAATTTATTTGATTGATCATTAATGTAATGACATGCAGGATGAATGGTTTGACTGGGCAGAAAATGCAGAGGATATTTAAAGCCCTTGTGCATGAATCTGTTTACAATGATGCTCGCAGTCTGGTAGAGTATTGCTGTTTTAGATTCTTGTCAAGGGACAGCTCAAATATTCATCCTTCACTCAGTGTAAGTACTTCTTGCTTTTTTATATTTTCTAATAACAGAAAATTTTAGCAGCAATGCTACTAAAATTTGTTTGGTCTTGGGTTTTTATGATGTTTTTTTTGGTGTGCTCTTTCTGATCTCCTATCTGGATACAAGTTTTATGTCTCATTTGGTTTTCATTTTACTCTTCCATTCTATCCTCTTTCTTCTCTTCGCTCCCTCGTGGTGTTTGCATTTGGGTTATTAGTTTCTTTTCACTTCATTTCATCAATGCCATTTTTTCATTTTTGCAAAAGAAACAACTCTTTATTAATATTGATAAATAAAGAGGCAGAAGCTCTAAGTACAAGAGAGTTATACAAAGAGCGAAAGGAAGAGAGGAGAGAAAAAAGGGTGCGGGGAGAGAGAGAAGGATCAGGAGGCGCACCGGGACATCTCAACTAGGTTGACATCCCCCTAGTGTGTCGGTCATGCTTGTCCAAGGTGCCTGTACCTATGGCCGTATGCCCACACCATCCTTAACCCGCCTTTATGCTTATGTTTTTCTTAGGTAGAATGTTATTTTCATTGTATGTCGTTATGCTTTTCTTTTCATGTCAGTGTTCTTGTAAGTAATGTCATTGTGCTTGTAAGTAAGTGTCATGTGCGGGCAAGTGACGTTTCGGTATTTTCATATGCAAGCCTGCCAGAAGGAACAATGTCTAAAATGTACTATAGGGGAGACCCACTAAGTGAATCCTCGACCAAGCCTTGTCGCACTCTTTGCAATCAAACCTTTTCTTGCAACTGACAGTCTTCAATGCTTGCTTTAATGATGTTTTCAACTATTTTCTTTCTTTCTCCTGTTTTATAAAACCATTTTCTCTAAAAACGGGAAGGGAGGTCACATCATACACTCGAGATAGACCCGTATTCGAAAAGCTACGATTGTGACAAGTGGTATCAGAGCTTTGTTAGCTCCTTGGCCGAGTGAGACGAAATCATGTCGGTGATAAAACAGTTGTCGAAGTTGCAGTCTGAGTGACTGACTGAGATCGAAGAGCAATTCCTATATCTGAGGGAATTGCCAGACGAAGTAAGGTATATCCAAGCCTGGTTGGATGGGCCGGATGAGAAAGTTGAAGGTTTAGACACGTTGAATGCCCGGATAGACGGGTTGCCAATAAACGAATTGACGATGAGAGTGGATTCGATAGAACATAAGGCAACCCAAGCTGGCAATTTTGAACGTGGAGGCAGTTCCTCGAGCTCTGTCGCTCATATGGAGGAACGTGTCGAGGAGCTTGATTGCTCTCAGAAGACAATGCTGAAGTTGTTTAGTGAATTGACAGATGACTTCAGAACGGCAATAGAAACCATCAGGGCTAAGATGGCTGAGATGAAGGTACAAGTAAATCTGACCATGCGTGCGGTAGGGAGTCAGACTCCAAATCAGATGTGTGTTGTTCCCAACTAGTTCAAAATTTCGGAACCCAAAGCCTTTAATGGGAACCGCGATGCCAAAGAGCTTGAAAATTTTATCTTTGACATGGAACAATACTTTAAAGCCAGTGGAACCATCGCAGAAGACACGAAGGTGACATTAGTTTCCATGCATCTGTCTGATGATGCGAAGCTATGGTGAAGGTCAAAAGTAAATGACATCCAAGATGGCCGATGTTCAGTTGACACTTGGGAAGACCTTAAGAAAGAACTAAGGGCCCAATTCTTCCCTGAGAATGTCGAATTCATCGCACGAAGGAAACTACGGAAACTCCGACACATAGGAACCATCAGAGACTGTCAAACAACTTTCCACTGTGATGTTGGATATTCGAGATATGTCTAAGAAAGATAAAGTATTCTGCTTTGTGGAAGGGCTCAAGTCGTGGGCCAGGACTAAGTTATATGAATAGAAAGTCCAAGATCTTGCCTCTGCTCTTGCTGCTGCAGAGAGACTGCTAGACTATGGAGGGAACCCTGGGTCCCAGAAGAGAAACATGTCAACCCCAAACTTTGGGAATAAGACTTCCAAGCCTAATCCCCCAAGGAATTCTGGATACGACAAGAAACCTCAAACCCCAAACACGAGTACTAATCAGGGAACCTATCCATCAAGCTCAAATCAAATGAAGCCCATTTCCTGTTTCTTGTGTAAGGGTCCACATCGAGTCGCCGAGTGCCCGCATCGGGGCTCGCTGACAGCGCTACAAGCCCAAGTGCAATATTCCAACGACCCTGAGAGTGAAGTAGAAGAAGAGAAAGAAAATGAGGGAGAGACCCCTCGAATGGGTGCGTTAAAGTTCTTGTCAGCCATCCAGAAGAAAGTCTCTTGTCAGAAAAATGTTATAGAAAAGGGACTTATGTTTGTTGAAGCAGTCATCGACTCCAAGCCTTCAAAAAGCACCATGGTAGACTCGGGTGTGTAGATAAGTAATTCAAGAAAAAAGTATTTTCTATGTATTTAGAGTTATGGTACAGATACATATATATAGAGAATGTAGAAACCCTAGATAGGATGTGAAATTACAAA
>JBBPDJ010000008.1:7229661-7253660 GCA_037974625.1 Cucumis cinereus | reverse complement strand
CCCAAACAAAAATAAACCAAACCCAACCAAACTTCACAGGCTGGCTGGAAACCTAATTTCGAGACAAGACCAGAAGATAGAAGCAAGAACAGACGTCTCACGCGCCTCCACGCGCCGACGCGTGAGGAAGTGCAGAAAATCTTCGGCGGCGCGTGAGCTTCACACGCGGCTGTTTTCGGCAACTTCTGAGACCAGACGGCGGCGGACAATGATGATACTTCCTCTTAGATGGGCGGTGTCGACAAACGGCCACTCGAAGATGACCTTAAAATTCAACCCTAAGGAGAGCGAAGCTGTCACGCAAATATTTTCCTCAAATCCTAAACAAAACCCTAGATGCTCTGATACCATGTAGATAAGTAATTCAAGAGAAAAGTATATACTATGTATTTAGAGTTATGGTACAGATACATATATATAGAGAATGTAGAAACCCTAGATAGGATGTGAAATTACAAATAAGGGCCTATATATATATATAAATATATTATAACAGGGTGCAACGCATAATTTCATATCTGAACAAGAAGCTCGTCGATTGGAGTTGAAAATCGAGAGAGACACCGGCAAGATGAAAGCAGTTAACTCTGAAGCATTGCAATTTGTAGGGATAGCGAAAAAAATATCTCTAAAATCGGGCGAATGGACAGGAAACGTTGATTTTGTCGTGGTTTGTATGGATGACTTTGACGTCGTACTTGGAATGGAATTCCCCTTGGAACATAAAGTCATCCCAAGGCCGCTAGCTCAGTGTCTAGTAGTAACAGACAGTAATCCGACTGTAGTTACCGCGAATATCAAATAGCCTGGTGGAGTGAGAATGATCTCCGCCCTACAGTTAAAGAAAAGGCTCAGTAGAGAAGAGCCCACTTTTATGGCTATCCCGCTGGTGGATGAGCCAATGGTGACTGAGTCTATTCCAGTAGAGATCCAAGAAGTTTTGAATGAATATGTTGATATAATGCCACCGAATCTGCCAAAGACATTACCTCCTCGACGGAGGATTGATCATGAGATTGAACTTGTCCCAGGGGCCAAACCTTCGGCAAAGAACGCCTATCAATGGCTCCGCCTGAGTTAGCTGAACTCAGAAAACAACTAGACGAGTTATTGACAACTGAATTTATTCGACCAACAAAAGCACCTTATGGGGCACCTGTGTTGTTCCAGAAAAAAAAGGATGGGAGTCTCCGACTATGCATCGACTACAGAGCTTTGAATAAGGTTACAATGCGAAATAGATACCCTTTACCAATCATCACCGATTTGTTTGACCAATTGAACGGAGCTCGATACTTCACGAAGCTCGACCTTCGGTCAGGCTACTATCAAGTCAGGATAGCCCAAGGGGATGAGCCGAAGACTACTTGTGTGACGAGATATGGGGCTTTCGAGTTCTTTGTAATGCCATTTGGTTTGACAAATGCACCCGCAACCTTTTCTACCCTGATGAACCAAGTATTCCATGAATACCTCGACCAGTTTGTGGTGGTGTACCTAGATGACATTGTAGTTTTCAGTCCCAGCCTTGAAGAACACCAAGTTCATCTTCGATTAGTCTTTGACAAGCTACGGCAGAATCAGCTATATGTGAAGAAGGAAAAATGTGCTTTCGCCAGAAGCGTATCAACTTCCTGGGTCATATCATTGAACATGGAAGAATCGGAATGGACGAAGACAAGTTACGGGCTATTCAAGAATGGAAGGCCCCAACTTCTGTGACTGAGTTACGCTCCTTCCTAGGATTGGCCAATTATTACCGTCGATTCATTGAAGGATTTTCAAGAAGGGCCGCACCATTAACCGAATTGTTGAAGAAAGGCACGACCTGGAAATGGCCGGTAGAATGTCAAGCTGGTTTTGAAGAGTTAAAGGCCACGATGACGAGGGGTCATGTCCTCAGTCTAGTAGCATATCTAGGTCGTTTGAAGTTGAAACAGATGCGTCTGACTTTGCTCTTGGGGGTGTTCTTATCCAAGAAGGCCACCCTATAGCTTATGAGAGTCGAAAGCTCAACAGTGCTGAGAGGAAATATATCGTCTCAGAAAAAGAAATGCTTGCCGTGGTCCACTGTCTGAGGGTCTGGAGGCAATGCCTATTGGGATCAGCTTTTGTTGTGAAGACCAACAACAGCGCCATTTGCCACTTTTTTAGTCAGCCAAAGTTAACTTCCAAACAAGCAAGGTGACAAAAGTTTTTGGTAGAATTTGATTTCAAATTCGAAAACAAGAAGGGAATTAGTAACCAAGCTGCTGACGCTCTCAGTCAGAAGGGCGAACATGCGGCCCTGTGCATGTTAGCCCCCATCTATGCAAGTAAAGCTGATGGATCGATGCGCGACATCATCAAGGAGTATCTTCGGAAAGACCCTTCTGCCCAAGCTGTGGTTGCCTTGGCCAAAGCTGGCAAGACAAGACAGTTTTGGGTCGAAGAAGACTTATTGTGGACAAAAGAAAATCGGATATATGTTCCAAGAGCAGGGGAGCTGAGGAAGAAGTTGCTGCACGAGTGTCATGACACCCTTTGGGCAGGTCACCCTGGTTGGCAGAGAACTTATGCACTACTAAAGAAAGGCTACTTCTGGCCTAATATGTGAGATGATGTCATGCAATATACCAAGACGTGCCTCATCTGTCAGCAAGATAAGGTCGAGAAGGCAAAAGTTGGTGGGTTTCTCGAACCTTTGCCTACCCCTACGAGACCATGGGAGAGTGTGTCCATGGACTTCATTACACATTTTCCAAAATTGGGTTATCTCGAAGCCATCTTGGTTATTGTTGATCAGTTCTCGAAGTATGCCACTTTCATCCCCACCACCAAACAGTGTTCTGCCGAGTTGACTGCACAGTTGTTTTTCAAACATGTTGTAAAGCTATGGGGAGTACTGACGAGTATTGTGAGCGACAAGGATGGTAGATTCATTGGCACTTTCTGGACAGAGTTATTTTTTTTCTTGGGGACGAGTCTAAATATATCCTCAAGCTACCATCCCCAGACTAATGGCCAGACTGAGCGTTTCAACTGCATGCTCGAAGAGTATCTACACCATTTCATCGGTGCATGACAAAAGAACTGGGTCCAATTGCTGGATGTGGCTCAGTTCTGTTTCAATGCTCAAACTAGTTCCTCCACAGGGAAGAGTCCCTTCGAAATTGTAAGTGGAAGACAACCGATATTACCTCACATTATTGATCATCCTTATGCAGGTAAAACCCCCAAGCTCACAACTTTACGAAGGAATGGAGACAGACGACAGACATCGCTCGAGCTTACTTAGAAAAAGCTTCGAAGCGCATGAAGAAGTGGGCAAATAAAAGGTGTCGTCCTCTCGAATTTCGTGCGGGAGATCAAGTTCTCATCAAGTTGAGGCCAGAACAGATTCGATTCCGAGGGCGTAAAGATCAACGCCTTGTCAGAAAGTATGAGGGGCCAGTAGAAGTTCTCAAAAAGATTGGGAATGCATCATATAGAGTGTTGTTGCCTGCATGGATGAAAATACATCCAGTAATTCATGTAAGCAACTTAAAGCCATACCACCCCGATTGCGATGATGAGCAGAGGAACAACGTTGTTCGACCGAGCGTCGACTTAAGCCAAAAAGAGGATAAAGAAGTTGAACAAATCTTGGCTGATCGAGTCAGGAAAGGCAGAAGACCCACGAGGAGGATCCTTGAATATCTGGTCGAGTGGAAGAACCTCCCCGTGGAAGAAACTAGTTGGGAACGTGTCGAAGATTTGGAAGCCTGGAAGGAAAAGATCGAAGAGTTCAAGCTCCGCCAGTCGATAGGGACGTCAACTGTTTAAGTGGGGGAGAATGTGTCGGTCATGCTTGTCCAAGGTGCCTGTACCTATGGCCGCATGCCTACACCATCCTTAACCCGCCTTTATGCTTATGTTTTTCTTAGGTAGCATGTTATTTTCATTGTATGTGGTTATGCTTTTCTTTTCATGTCAGTGTGCTTGTAAGTAGTGTCAGTGTGCTTGTAAGAAGTGTCATGTGCGGGCAAGTGACGTTTCGGCATTTTCATATGCAAGCCTGCCAGAAGGGAAAATGTTTAAAATGTACTATAGGGGAGACCCACTAAGTGAATCCCCGGCCAAGCCTTGTCGCACTCTTTGCAATCAAATCTTTTCTTGCAACTGACTGTCTTCAATGTTTGCTTTAATGATGTTTTCAACTATTTGCTTTCTCTCTCCCGTTTTTTAAATCCATTTTCTCTAAAAACGGGAAGGGAGGTCACATCATACACTCGAGATAGACCACGATTTTTGGATTTAGCACGACTTACTTGCTGATTGAGTAGAGCAAGTGCCGCACAATCGTTTGACCCGTATTCGAAAAGCTACAATTGTGACACCTAGCGCCCTCATCATATCCTCAATATGCTATTACAAGGAATATCAAAAGCAGAAATCAATTTGGACAACTCCCAAATTTAATTTCAGAAAATAAAGCTGTTAAAGAATCTTCGGAAGCAAGAGATACAAGAGAAGGCTCCGCCTTCTTGCGTAGGCAGTTGAGTCTTAGAGCCATATTGCGCAGGTTGTTTAAGTTGATGTGTTTTCCGTTTCTGTTGATAAACTAAGTCTAATTCAAATTCTCTGAAACAAAGAGCAAAAAACTTAAAACAAAACTATGTCTGTCAAAACAAACATCACTGCGACATACAAACTTAGACATAGACAAGCTTAAGAGAATAAATAACTGTGTGATCAGAGGCATTTGTTTGGTGTTATGAATGCATTCCAATTTAAAAGTATTTCTTGCAAAGAGTAGTCTTAAAAGTCTTTAGTCAAGAAGCACCACGATGAAGCATAATCAGTCAAGGAGCATAAATGCCAATTTTTTTATTAAAAATAAATCACAGCATGACCAAACTATATTTCTCATCTTCTTTGAGGCTGTGGACTAAAAATGAAAGCAAAAGTCCTTTGGATTAATACAAGTCAGCTCTAATTTGGGATCTGGGACTGAAAGAACATTTCTCTTTCTTTCTTTCTTTTTTTGAGAAAAGGAAATCGGCCTCTTTATTATTAATAAGATAAAGCTCAATGTATAAGAGAATAATACAGAGAGAAAAAACGAAGAGACCAATAGATTAGTAGACGCACCTGAACATCTCAACTAGGTTGACACTCCCTTAGTGCCCTCATCATATCCGATACAAGAACATTACAAAAACAAGGTTCAAGAATACAAACCCAGATGAACGAAACATAGAGACAAGAAATACAAAGCAGCCAGCAAAAGAATTACAAAACCCATTACAAAGACTTGGAGCAAATGTGATAAAAACTCAAAATTCAAAATATAACTAATGGGAATAGGCAAAGGGTGGAGATTCATCTTCTAGTAGTTTGGAGATATAAAAGCGTGCCAATTCAAACATATCTCCTGGATGTAATAAGCTTCAAATTCCTTGCATAAGGTGCATGAGGCTGCAACATTTAGGCTCTTTAGATTTTTGAATTCAAAAGAATTTTTTGGGACGAATGATTACTTAATTTAAGTCAAATATTTGATGGCTTCTTGATGTGCTCTTTTAAAATACTTTTGCAGTTGCTCTCTCTCTTTTACATCTATTCTTGTTAGAATATGTTAAATGACTGATTTACTAAAAAACTTAAGCTGATTAGTGGAGACAAATTTGATATTATATCATCTAATACTGCCTCTCACTTGTGGTCTTGAGTTAGGTAGAATACCCAACAAGTGAAAATCAATATTAATTGAAAGGAAATAACGTTGCAGGGATTTGAATACAAGACCTCCTAAACTACCCACTTTGATACCATGTTAAATAACCAATTGACTAAAAAACTTAGGTTGATGGGTGAAGGAAAATTTAATATTATATCATTAAACATAATAATGTCTTTTGGCCCGTTCCTATTTGATCTTCCTTTTACACTATTTTGTAACTTTTCTTTACATTCATGAAAACTTTTAATTCCTTGAAAGGAATTTTCATATTTTAATGATTAGTCGGATATTAATCTCTTTGAATTAGTATATACAAACAACCCAACAACATTCTATAAAATCTTGAGACCATACCAATTGACATAATTTAAAATAAAAAGAAAAAATTGAAAAAGAAACCACTAAACTTTCTGCATTAATAGAGATACGACCTCATAATGAATGACTGTCGCCAAGGAACTTGACCAAAGACAAAAAAAGAAATGAACAACTCTTTTGCTATTTTAGTATATGTTGATGACCAGCAAAATAATGCTTTCTTTTTTTATGAATAAATTCTGTTTATTTCTGCAGGAACCCACGTTTCAGAGATTGATATTCATAACAATGATTGCTTGGGAAAATCCATATCACGAGCATGCTAATGTTTCAGAGGAAATTTCTTTTCAGGTTGTTAATGCAATATTAAGTTTTATGCCATCTTATGAATTTCCTTGTAAATAATTAAATCAAGGAATATTTTATTAATGTCAAAATCAATGTTATCAAGAAAGGATCTCATACTTTATATATAGGGCTAGGCTTTGGGAATATGAGCGATTTACATGAGGTTAGCAATTTTAAGCTAAGCCTAAAATTAATTAAAATCACACATTCAAATGACCACATGAGAGATTTCTAATACGAATGGAGTTTCCAATAAAAGAACCTCAATCACCTAGTTAAATGGGTGAAGGTATCTCAAGAGAGAGAACAATTAGTTAACTGAAAAGAGAAGGTAAGTTCTCTCTCCTCTCTCCTCTCTCCCTTCTGCTTCCCCTTCCCCCCTTTCCGACACCACTCATCTATCAGTTTTCCGCCAAGAAGACCATCGTTTTCAATAGTCAGTAACATTAAATCACGCAACTCCCCCATGCGGAAATCCTCTTCCTTAGCATTAATTTAGGCACATAGAAATTCAAATTCTTTCCCAAATACTATAGTAAAGGTGCCACCTCATTCCAAAATCTTTGGACAACATTAACTAATCCAGATTTGTTGGAGGTTAGCAGCGTGAATCTTCAATGCCCAGGGTTAACACTAAACAGGTCAGCTAATCATCATCTTCCTTCCCAGTACTCCAAATACAAAGTCAAGCTCCCTCACACAAGCATCAGATGATGAATCTTCTGTTTTCAGCTCCAGTAGTGAAGAACTAAATTCTAAAGCAGAATGAGGATGTGGAAGAAGATGGGATAAGTGGTGATGCAACAGGCATTGACTCGATTGGCAATGACGTAGCCAATCTATTTCTATCTGCCGGAAAGAAGGGGATCAATAAGGCTTCCATTTCAAATGTCCTTAAGCATTTGAGAGATTTAATCAACATCTGTGACATTAAGTTAATCTGAGAACTTGGTGAATCAATTTGCAAGATCCTCCATACTTTGAGCAATGAAAATTTTATCTTGGAATACTAGGGGGATTCTGGACAACTCAAAGCAATTGGCAATCAAAAAGCTGATTAGAAAGAGTGATCCAGATATTGTTTTAATTCAGGAAACGAAACACGACGCCATAGATCCATTCATTATCAAAGCCATCTGGAGCTCGAAAGAGATTGGCTGGCAAGTAGTTGACTCGGTTGGTAAATCTGGAGGAATTTTGACCATGTGGAATGAATGTAAGATCTCTGTTTTTGAAGTTTTAAAAGAGGGGTATTCTCTTTTTGTGAAATGTAGAACTCTGTGTAACAACGTTTGTTGGGTAACCAATGTCTACGGCCCCACTGATTATAGAGAAAGAAATCGAATTTGGGGAGAACTCTCCTCCCTTAGAGGGTATTGTTTGGAAGCTTGGTGTGTAGGAGGGGATTTCCACATGACTAGAACAGGGGAGGAACGAAATCCAGTGGGCAGAATGACTAGAGGAATGAGGAAATTCAACAACTTCATTACTGCCTCAAACCTCTTTGACATTCCATTGATGAATGGTAAATTTACATGGTCAAGAGAGGGGGATTCTGCATCAAGGTCTCTCCTCGATAGATTCTTGGTTTCTTTTGAATGGGATGAAGAGTTTTCTAACTCTAGAGTCACCAGACAAGTGAGGCTGCACTCGGATCATTTTCCAATTCTGCTTGAGGCTGGAGCTTTTGAATGGGGCCCCTCCCCATTTCGATTCTGCAATAGCTGGTTATTAAATGATGAATGCTGCCAATTGATTGAAAATTCTATATCTTGACCTTCTCCCCCAGGATGGACAGGATTTACCTTATCTAATAAGTTGAAGAATGTTAAAGGTTTGATTAAAGAATGACATTCAAACTTCATCAACTCCCAAAAAAGGCAGGAAGAGGTTTTGATTAATGACATTCTAGCTGTGGAGGGATCATTAGATTTACCAGATGAATCAGAATTTGACCACTCCACTCTACTCTATATAAAGGCAGATTTGATTAACTTATACAGAAGGGAAGAAAGAGACTTAATTCAGAAAAGTAAACTACGTTGGCTGGAATTAGGCGATGAGAACACAAGCTTTTTCCACAGATTTCTTGCAGCTAAGAAGAGCGAAATCTGATTCCAGAACTTGTTAATGATCAAGGTATTGCTTCTTTCTCTTTTGCAGATATCGAGCTTATCATTCTGGATTTCTATAAGGCATTATATACAAAGGAGGACTCTGCTGGAGCTTTTCCTTCTACAGTCCAGTGGGAGGTTGTTTCTGATGCACAAAACAAATAGTTAATCTCAAGATTCAGCTTACCAGAAATAAAATCAGCTCTCAAAGCCCTCGGTAAAAACAAAGCACCAGGTCCGGACGACTTTACAGCTGAGTTTCTAATCCAGTTTTGGGAGGTTCTGAAAGAAGATATTCCTCGGTTATTCGATGAGTTTTCCTCGAACGGTAAATTAAATGCTTGTGTGAAAGAAAATTTTATCTTTTTGATCAAGAAGAAAGAAGATGCCATAATGGTTAAAGACTTTCGCCCCATAAGTCTCACTACTTTGTTATACAAGCTAGTAGCAAAGGTTCTTGCCGAGAGACTTAAATCAGTTATGCCAAGCATAATCTCTCCAACCCAAAGTGCTTTTGTGGAAGGGCAACAAATATTGGATCCGATTCTAACAGCAAATAAAGTGGTAGAGGATTACAAATCTAAAAGAAAGCAAGGGTGGGTTCTAAAGTTGGATTTGGAAAAATCATTTGACAGAGTTGATGGGGACTTTCTCCAGAAAGTTTTAATCGAAAAAAGGTTCAATAATAGATGGATCAGCTGGATTATGGGGTGTTTGAAGAGTCCCAAATACTCTGTCTTTATAAATGGAAGACCTAGGGGCAGAATTACAGCCACTCGCGGATTAAGGCAAGAAGATCCCTTATCTCCTTTCCTTTTCTTACTTGTTAGCAAAGTTCTCAGCAGTCTTATCCTAAATCTGTACAATAAAGGTTTGTACGAAGGATTCATAGTTGGTAAGGAGAAGATACACGTTCCTTTACTGCAATTTGCTGATGATACCTTGCTGTTTTGCAAATTTGATGATGAAATGCTTGGTAAACTTAAATCTACTCTTGAGATTTTTGAATGGTGCTCGGGGCAAAAGATTAAATGGGAGAAATCTACTTTATGTGGTATTAATATTGAAGAAAGTAAGGTACAATCAGCAGCCTCATTATTAAATTGCGAAACAGAGAATCTTCCCATCATGTACTTGGGGCTCCCTTTGGGTGGATGTCCTAAATCCTCACAATTTTGGCAACCGGTGATAGATAAGATCCAAAAGAAGCTGGATAGATGGAAACGTTTTAATTTATCTAGAGGAGGCAGACTAACCCTTTGTTCTTCAGTTCTATCAAACCTCCCAACTTATTATATGTCCGTCTTCCTAATGCCAGAGAAGGTAATTAAAGTCATAGAAAGATCAATGAGGAACTTTTTCTCGGAAGGTAATAATGGAGTAGTCTGAATCATCTAGTTAACTGGGCGACAGCTTCAAAAGCCTACAATGAAGGAGGAATTGGGTTAGTCCGAGTGTCTATTAAGAACCTGGCCTTGCTGGCCAAATGGGGATGGAAATTCTCTCAATCTCAATCCCCCCTCTGGTGCTCGGTTATTAGAAGTATTCATGGCATTGACACCTTTAAATGGCGTACTTGTGGTAAAGAAGTATCAAGCCTACAAAGCCCTTGGATAAGTATATCAATGCAGTGGAGAAAGATAGAGGCCTTGTCAGTTTTCAAGGTTGGAAGGGGGGATAGAACACGGTTTTGGCTAGACCCATGGTTAAACAACTTGGCGCTCAAATCGGTCTGCCCTAATCTTTCCAGACTTTCCCCCTCTCCCAAAGCAACAGTTGCCGAATCTTGGGACCAATCAACTGCTTCATGGTCGCTTATCTTTAGAAGACCTCTCAAAGATGCAGAATTTGTTGAATTTCAAAACCTCCTAGGGATCCTTGCCACATTCACACCCTCAGACCAACCTGATAAAAGAAGATGGAGCTTAGAATCTACCGGATCCTTCTCTGTCAGATCCCTCTCTAAGCACCTTGAACCATCTTCCCCATGGAGGCTCACTCGGTGAAACGTTTATGGAAGTCTAAAAGCCCAAAAAGAGTCAACATAACCGTTTGGATCTTATTGAAAGGCAAGTTGAATTGTGCATCTGTTCTTCAAAAGAAGCTCCCAGCCCACACCATCTTCCCACATGCTTGCGCTCTATGCCTACAAGCTCATGAAGATCTGCAACACCTCTTCTGTAGTTGTGAGTATGCTGGTAAATGTTGGGAAACACTCCTTAACACTTTCAACCTTAGCTGGACATTGACAAGACATGTCGTAATAATGTCTCCCAGTTGCTGTTTGGCCCCAGTTTTAGGAATCAGACCCTAATTTTGTGGGTTAATGAAGTTAAAGCCATCCTCTCCGAATTGTGCTTTGAGAGAAATCAAAGGGTTTTTAATAATAAAGCCTCACACTGGAAAGAAAGATATGAAATTTCCAGGTTAAACTCCTCTTCTTGGTGCTCTCTGTGTAGTAAATTTACAGACTACCCATTACAAGTGATAGTGTTGAAATGGCAAGCCTTCATCCACTCTCCTTGAGCTAGCTCCTCGATGCCCATCATTTCACCTTCCTTCACTTTGGCTTTGCCCAGGAATTCAGATTTTTTATTATGTTTTATGGACTCAGTTTCATCTTATTTTGATTTGCATTCCCTCCCATCCATTTTGTACTTTTTAAGGTATTATCATCAGGCTAAATCTATAAAGCCTCACAACGGTTTGATAATTTTATTAGGAGATGATGAGGGCGCTAAGGGGGTGTCAACCTAGTTGAGATGTCCGGGTGCGTCTGCTGATCCTTGATTTTGATTTTGCTTTTAGTTTTTAGCTTTTAGTTCATTAGTTATTAGCTAAAAGCTAGCTAAGTTGCCTTACTTTTTCTTCTTATTTTTTGGTCCTTGTTTTAGCTCTTTGTATAACTCTCTTGTACTTAGAGTTTTGTCTCTATTGTTTTAATGCATAATAGAGACTGTTTCCTTTCACAAAAAAAAAAAAAAAAAAAAAAATCTCCGGAAAGTGTGTTTTCAGACTCTTTCCTTTCTGGACGCTTCAATCTTAATCAGAGATGGAAGTGGAAAGTTGTAAAATTGATAACTTGTTTTTCCGCATTTGGTACAAGGATGGATCATTTCAAGTGGAAGATTAAGAAGCCAACATAATACTGCCATTATCAATCCCCCAGCTTATATGGTTTCATGAAGCCATTTCAGAATTGTGCCAAAAACCAGAAGATAGATTCTTTTTCAAAAATGAAAAAAGTTAAAAATGGAATGGTTGAAATTTCTAAATTCAGAGCTAAGTTCGGTTGGGTAATGGGATGCATTGTTTGGCTCCGTACAGGTGGTAGACCCTTCATTCATATTCTCTTAGGTCCCCCTACTAAAGTTTGTGGATGACACCTTAATTTTCTGTAAGTATGATGACTCCATGATGCAAAATTTAAAGAAATTATTGATGCTTTTTGAATGGTGCCCAGGCCAAAAAATCAACTGGAAAAAGTCATCAATCTGTGGGGTTAACATTCGAGCATACATCCTTCAGGAGGTGGCAAACAGACTTCAATACAAAGTTGAAAACCTTCCCATTATGTATCTCGTACTTCCACTCGGAAGATATCCAAAAAGTGCCAATTTTTGGCAGCCCATCATCGATAAAGTTCAAGGAAAATTAAGCAAGTGGAGATAGTATAATTTATCTAGAGGAGGTAGACTCACACTGTGCAACTCAGTTCTGTCCAACCTACCCACCTATTGCATGCGCATCTTTCTCATGCCCACTTCAATAATCAAAAATCCTTGGAAAAAATCATGAGAAAGTTCTTTTGGGAAGGCAATAAAGGGGGAAAATTGAACCATCTAGTCCATCGGAAGAAAACAATTCAACCTTGGAGGACTGGGATTCTACAATCTGAAAAACAAAAATCTGGCACTACTCTCAAAATGGGGATAGAGATACATGACCGAACAAAACGCCTTATGGTGTTTGATGGTAAAGAGCATCCATGGAAGCAACGCCTTCAATTGGCATACAAGTGGAAAGGAGCAACTAAGTCCAAAGAGTCCTTGGATTAGTATATCAGGGCAATGGCAAAAAGTGGAACCCTTGGCTGTATTCAAAGTAGGAAATGGCAGAAGAATACTCTTTTGGAAAGACCCATGGCTGGATATGATAACCATGGATTGTAAGTTCCCCTCCCTTTTCAGAATCACGAATAACCCCACAGGTTCAGTAGCTGAACATTGGGATAATACAACACACTCATGGTCCATTATCTTTAGAAGACTCTTAAAGGATGAAGAGATTTTAGCCTTCCAAGAACTAATGGTTCTCCTGGATGGATGCGATTTATCATTACTTCCTGATAAAAGATCTTGGTCTCTTGAACCAAGTGGATTATTCACGGTCAAATCTTTGACCCATCATCTTTCCCCCGCAACTCCCATTGAGACTCAACTTTACAAATGCTTATGGAAAACTAAAAGTCCAAAGAGAGTCAACATTTCGGTTTGGACCATGCTGTTTGGAAGTATAAATTGCACAGCCATTTTACAGAAAAAACTCCCAGATCATGTTTTATCTCCCCACATTTGCCACCTATGCCTCAATTATTGGGAGAATATGGAACATATTTTCTTGGACTGCCCCTATTCTCTGAGTTGCTGGTACAGATCGCTGAATATATTCAAGTTATCATGGGTCTTTGATGGAAGCTTCAGAAATAACTTAATGCAATTACTATCAGGCCCCATCTTAAAGAAGCCAACCTCGGTCTTATGGATTAATGCAGTTAAATCATTGACAGTGGAGTTATGGTTTGAAAGGAATCAACGGGTCTTTCACAATAAAGCATTACCTTGGAGAGATCGCTTCGATTACGCTTGCCTCAACGCTTCATCGTGGAGCTCCCTGTCTAAAGATTTCCAAGATTACTCTCTGCAGGAAATACTATTAAACTGGCATGCCTTTATATCAGAAAGCAGAGTATTCTGATATGTTTTACATCTTTTTGTCTCGGGTCATGTTTTGTATGGTCCATAATTTTCTTTTTGTATGGCCGAGATCCTATAAGCCTTCATTACTTTTCTGATTGTATTTTATCAAATTTGGGGTCTATCCAAATTTGATCTTTGTTATTATTATTTGCAAGATCGCTTCTATGTTTGTATGTAGAGGATATGATGAGGGCGCTAGGGGGGTGAACCTAGTTGAGATGTCCCGATGTGCCTACTGATCCAACCTTTTTATTCTTGCTCTTTGTATACTACTCATTTACTTAGAGCTTTTGCCTCTTTATTATTCATCATTAATAAAGAAGTTGTTTCCTTTACAAAAAAAAAAAAAAAAAAAAAAAAACTTCAGTAAAACACCTCAGGCATAAGAAATGTGGACAGGTAATATGTAGGAAGATTTGACAAAACTGTTTTGCATAAAGTGACTCTTCCTCCACTTGATAAATTAAACAGTCTCCACTTATCTAATTTAGTATGTATTTTATCAATCATTAGTTACCAGAGGAGACTTGCTTTGGGTAACCTCCCAATGGTAAGCCAAGGTAAAAGAAAGGAAGATGCTCGATTTGACAACCCATACTCAATGCGGTAGAAATTGTTATGATATATATATTTATATATAGGCCCTTATTTGTAATTTCACACACTATCTAGGGTTTCTATATATATGTATCTGTACCATGACTCTAAGTGAATAGAAAATACTCTTTCTCTCAAATTAATTGTTTACATGGTATCAGAGCCTCTAAGTTTTTTCTTTTAGGTTTTGAAAAATATTTGTGTGACGGCTTCGCTCTCGCTTAGAGTTAAACTTTAAGGTCATCTTCTAGTGGCCATTTGTCGACACCGCCCGTTTGAGAGGAAGCTTCGCCACCGTCCGCCGCTGTTTGACCTCGCCGTCGGCTGGAAACCACCGCGCTTGAGATTCACGCGCCGCCGTCAGTTTTCTGCCAGTCTTCACGTGCCGGCGCGTGGGGGCGTTTGGGACCTTCGTTTCCGCTTCCATCTTCTGGGCTTGTCTCGAAACTCGTTTTCCAGCCGGTCTGTGAAGTTTGGGTTTGTGATTCGTTCGTTTTTCCGGCCAGCTCGTGTTATTTTTCTTTTCCGATCTGTGATTTTGTGTGCAATCCGATCGTCGTTACGTATGGATGAGGTAAAGAATTTGGTTGTATCAAATGTAATTCCCCTAGCCTCCAATATCACCGAACCTAAGTTAAATAACTTTAGTCAATATTATTGGCGTCGGACAATTCTCTTTTATTTGTGAAGTACTGATATGGATGATCACATGACTGACGATTCCCCCGACGATGCAAAGAAGAAGAAGGATTGGCTCCGCTATGACGCCCGTCTGTATCTTTAGATAAAAAATTCCATTGACAGTGAGGTCATTAGATTGGTTGATCATTGTGAGTCTGTTAAGGAACTTTTGGCAATTTTGGAATTCCTATATTCTGGTAAAGAGCAAGTCCATAGAATGTTTGAAGTTTGTATGTAGTTCTTCCGTGCCGAACAGAAAGCTGAATCTGTTACCAACTACTTTATGCGACTTAAGAGGATAGCTGCTAAGCTTGCTTTGTTATTACCCTTCAGTGCAGATATTAAGGTTCAACAAGCTCAACGGGAAAAGATGGATGTTATGATCTTCTTGAATGGTCTCTCCCCTGAATTTGGAATGACCAAGGCACAAATTTTGTCCGACTCTAAAATCCTGTCATTAAACGATGCTTTCACTCGTGTGCCTCGCATTGAAAGCTCTCAATTCCTTGTGCCTAATCCTATTCCTCAATCCAGTAGCGCTCTTGTTGGCAAGAACCATACCTCAAGGGTACCTCAAAGGATGGATCCAACCTTCCAGAAGAATAGTTATGATCATTGCAAGTCCGATTCTACAGAGATTCTGTGTAACTACTGCCGTAAGCCAGCCCGGTCACTTGAAACGTGATTGTCGAAAGTTGTTGTATAAGAATAATCAACGTTCTCAGCATGCTTAGGTTGCTTCTACGAATGATATGACAGAGCAGTCAGTTACTATTTTTGCTGACGAGTTCGCTAAATTTCAGATTTACCAGGATTCATTGCGAGCGTCATCTTCACCTGCTCCTATTGCATCCACTGTCGACACAGGTAATACCAAATGTCTCCTTACATCTTCTACCAAATAGGTCATAGACTCTGGTGCCACAACCCATATGACAGGTAATTCTCACTTATTTTCTAGCCCATTGTCCCCTGCCCCTTTCCCCTCTGTTACTTTGGCAGATGGTTCCCCATCATCTGTACTTGGCTTTGGCACTATTTCCCTTACCCCATCTTTGTCGTTGTCTTCTGTCTTACATTTGCCTAACCTTTCCTTTAATTTAATTTCTATTAGCCAACTTACTCACGACCTAAATTGTGTTGTCTTGTTCTTTCCTGGTTATTGCTTGTTTCAGGAACAGGTGACGAAGAATATTATTGGTAGGGGATATGAGTCAGGCGGTCTTTATGTCTTTGATCACCAAGCACTGCAGGGTGTGGCATGCTTTGTTGTTCCATCTCCATTTGAAGTCCATTGTCGTTTAGGTCATCCATCTTTGTTTGTGTTGAAGAAGCTTTATCCAGAGTTTCGGTCTTTGTCCTCTTTGAATTGTGATTCGTGTCAATTTGCTAAACTTCATCATCTTAGTTCTAGTCCTCGGGTTAATAAACGAGCAAGTGCTCCATTTGAGTTAGTTCATTCGATATTTGGGGTCTCTGTCTAGTTGTGTCTCAAACCGGTTTTCGTTATTTTGTTTCTTTTGTTGACAGATTATTCTCGTCTGACTTGGTTATATTTAATGAAAAATTGTTTTGAGTTACTATTTTTTTTTGTACTTTTCATGCTGAAATTAAAAATCAGTTTAATGTTTGTATCAAAACTTTACACACAGATAATGCTGGTGAATATTTTTCTCACGTGCTTGGCACTTACTTATGTGAACATGACATTATTCATGAATCTTCCCGTCCTTACACTCCATCCAAAAATGGAGTTGCTGAACGGAAAAATAGGCACTTACTTGAAACTGCACGCTCTTTATCGTTTCAAATGCATGTTCCAAAACCTTTTTGGGCTGATGCTGTTTCCACCGCTTGTTTTCTGATTAATAGAATGCCTTCTTCTGTTCTTAATGGTGAGATTCCTTATCGTGTTCTTTTCCCTACCAAATCTTTGTTCCCTATTGTTCCAAAAATATTTGGTTATGTTTGTTTTGTTAGGGATGTTCGACCTCATCGTACAAAGTTAGATCCAAAATTTTTGAAATGCATCTTTTTGGGTTATTCACGTGTTCAAAAAGCGTATCGTTGCTATTGTCCTACTCTTAACCGGTATCTTGTTTCTCCTGATGTTACGTTTTTTGAGGATATACCCTTTACTTCATCACCCTCGAGTTTGTGTCAGGGGGAGGATGATGATCTTTTCATACATGAGATTACCACTCCCACATTGTCATCTTCTCCTTCTTCATCTGCACCTCCTACCCGTCCATTGCTTTCTCGAGTCTACTCCCGACGAGCTCCACAATATCCCTCAGGTTCATGTCTTCCACCAATACCTTCTTCATCATGTGATCCAGAAACAAGTGATGATCTTCCCATTGCTCTTCGTAATGGTAAACGCAAGTGTACTTATCCTATTTCTTCATTTGTTTCATATCATCAATTGTCTTCTCCCATATATGCTTTTATTACGTCTCTTGATTCCACATCTGTTCCTAACACTTGTCAAGAAGCTTTATCTCATCCTGGCTGGCGTCGTGCAATGGTTGAGGAGATGACTGCTTTAGATGATAATGGTACTTGGGTATAAATGGGTGTTTGCTGTAAAGGTTAATCCTGATGGATCAGTGGCTCGGTTGAAAGCCCGTCTTGTTGCCAAAGGTTATGCCCAAACCTATGACATTGATTATTTGGATACTTTTTCTCCAGTTGCCAAATTAACTTCCATCCGACTTTTTCTTTCCATGGCTGCTACCTATAACTGGCCTTTGCATCAGCTCGACATCAAAAATGCTTTTCTGCATGGTGATCTTTAGGAGGAGGTTTAAATTAACTTCCATCCGACTTTTTCTTTCCATTGTTGCTCTGGGGGAGAGTGATAAAGTATATCGTCTTCGAAAATCTCTGTATGATTTTATAGATGCTACAAAGTTTTGGTAACCGATAATAATGGACAAAGTCCCTGGTATTATTGTGCATGTGCCTTCTGTCTCATTTCTCTCTGTTTGGAGGATGACCTTTTCTGTTTGACAATTGTTAGAAAATTTAGTAACTTCTTATTTGATGAACAGATTGGCAAGCTAATTGGTTCTTTTTGGTATTGCAGAAGATGTTAGTTAGAGAAGAGGCTTTTGCGCGTATTGCACCAGCTATTTCTGGTGTAGCAGATCGATCCACAGTACATAATCTATTCAAGGCCCTTGCAGGTGACGAACAGAGCATCTCTTTGAGTTTATGGCTCAAATATGTTGATGAACTGCTCAAGTGAGCATCGTAATTCTCTCTTAATCTTTTATTTGGATTTTAGCCATGGTACACTTGTTTAAGTCTATGTAATAGTGAAATGATATGAAAAAAAGATATTTTGTAGGTTTTTTCTGGTGCTCGGTCCTCAACTCATGAGAATCTGTTTCATGGACAAGACACAGATTACTTATTCTCAATTGACTTGCTTAATTATCATCATCATTGTTATTGTTAGGCATAATTCACTTTGTTCATGTAGTTTGCCATTAGTTTATATATTGGTCTCATAGTTTCAAAATAAATAATTTATTCTTGGTAGTTTAACAAATACCAAGCTTGTAGTTCAAGTACTTTGACTAATTTGTTTTTTTTTTTGAAATAGAAACGGATATCTTTATTAATAGTCAAATGGAGAGACGAGCTCAAAGTACAAAAGAGTTATACAAGAGCTGTCGAAAATACTACGGATCAGCAGTCGCACCCGAATATCTCAACTAGGTTGAAGACTCTCTTAGTGACCTCATCATTTCCAGATAAACAAAAGTAAAATGGGAGAAACAAAACTCAAATACTAAGCCATGATAATGAATCTTTACTAGGTCATGACTAGTAAGGAGTTTAGTACAATGAAAAGTAACCAAGAGAAGGAAAAGAGTAAAAACAGAAAAGTAGCAACAGAATCAGGACGGGTAGATAAAAGCTCTCCAATTTAAGTTGAAGTCTTGAATGCTGTAGCTTCCGAACAGATTTGAGAGGGTGCACCAGGTGGAGGCATTGCTGTGTACTATTTCAAAACGATCAAAGCATCACATTAATTTATCATGAAAGACTCTTTGGTTCCTTTCAAACCAAATTTCTGCCAAAATAGCTTTCACTGCATTTTTCCAAAGTAGTGAAGCTTTTTCATTCAAGCTGAAACCTCTTAACAAAGTCCTCACATTTTCTCCAGAACCTGCTCCAAAGACCCAGGACAGATTAAACTCTTTAAACAATATTTCCCAACACTAGGTTGAAAACTCTTTAAACAATGGCCTATATATATTCCATCCCTTGTAATCTTTTGATTCATTAGAGAAATATACAAAATACTCATATCGTGGTTTTTTCTCTCTGAACTAGGATTTTCCACGTACACCCAGTGTTATTTTTTTTTTCTTCTTTTATTAATTTTTATAAATATAACAAAAAAGAAATTAAGTTTTCAATATGAACCGGGATCCAGCTTCTTGGTTTTATCTTTCTAACTTGATTGGACTATGCGCCTTGAAGGGGACAAAGCAAGAATTGCATTTTTTTTTTTCTGATAAGAAACGATTTTCAGTAAATGAATGAAATATCCAAAGGACACTATTGAAGGGTATACAAAGGATGCTTCCAATTTGAAATAAGAAGATATAAGCTATGATTTTTTAACAGTTTGTATATGTTCACACATAAGAAAGCATTAGTAATGGCTAGCTCTAAAACTTCCTTGGAAGATTTGATGTTGTCTTGGAATAGGAAAATGATTTGACGTTGTCTTGAAATAGGAAGATTTAAGACCTCAATAAGAAAATGCTAAATATGGACCATCAAGCCCGAGCAACTTCTTTGTGTACAATATAGAACTTGGGTTGAAAAAATTTCTAATGTTCTAATTATTGTCAAAATTATTACTTTTGCGGTGTAAGCATGCCTGAAATTGTGCTGAATCTTAGGTTTATTATGTTGTAACTTAATTTTTGTTGGTTGCTGTAGGGTCCATGAAGGACGAAAATTATATCGAGTTCGAGATAACACACAGTTCCTTGGTGAGAATATCCTATGTATTGGTTCCAGCAAGAAGAGACCCGTCTTAAAATGGGAGAATAATATTGCATGGCCAGGAAAACTTACTCTTACCGATAAAGCTGTCTATTTCGAGGTGTTAATTACTTTTAAGTAGAAATTAAATTTCTTACTAAATGTAGATAAAAGATAAATGTAGTTCTAGATGCACACAAGTCATAACGAACGGCAAAAAACTTTACAACAAATTGAGATCTGGAACAGTGTAGACAGGACAAAGATTATGACCAGTGATAGTGGACCCTGCTAATGGTCCATTGGAATGCCTACTTGAAGACGGGTCTCCTTAGGGGAAAAAATCCAGCATATGTAGGGTTTATTGTGTTAGCAAGTTGGGTCTAATTGAAAACTACACTCCTACTTAAGGCGAGTGTTGGAAATTAGGGACTAGTGGAGTCTTTATTAGCCCAAGGGTACTTGTGTAATTTATTATACCCTAGTTTTATTTCCTTTTTTGGTAGGACTTATTATGGCCTCTAAATATTCTTTCCTCTTGTACTCTTTTGATTATTAGAAAATAATAAGAAAGGCTTTTATTGTGGTTTTTTCTCCCTGTACTAGAGTTTTCCACGTATACTTTGTGCTTTCTCTTCTTCATTCTTTTTCAACATTTTCTAAATAAATACCTTAAGCAGCCTTCTAAAATGTGCATAGAACCCTTCTAAGATGTACATCGAACTACTTAAATTGTAAGAAAAAGAAATTAAGGTGAAGTACATTACAGATCATGGATACATTTTCTAAAATAAAGTGTTAGTATTTCTGGTGTTTAAGAAATCCCCATTCAAATCATCCGTTTTTTGAATCTGTATAGGCAGTTGGAATCTTTGGGCAGAAAGATATCATGAGATTGGATCTTACAAAAGATGGAGTGGGAGTGGACAAGGCAAAAGTAGGACCTTTTGGCTCTATTCTTTTCGACTCTGCTGTTTCAGTATCATCCAGCTCAGAGTAGGTGCCTTGACTTTTCATTTTTATTTACATTAATGAAAGCTGGGAAACTTATTTCCAATGCATTTGCATATTTCTAGTGTAACGTTATTATTGTCATAAAATTATCTTGGAAGAACCATTAACTTTACAGTGATAATCTAAAATCAACTAAGGCCACAAGTGTGAGCAACATTATAGATCCAAGCACATAGAGGTTGATTGATACTCCATAAAGGACAACCTTTAGTCCATCTTTTCAACCAAAGGAATAATAGCAGATTTGTTAACAAAGTGAATTGCTTGACATGGGCAATGTTCTCTCACCAGCTTGAGGTTAAAGTGGAAATCATGTAATCTATATGCTAGAGTTAACCGTATTATGAGAAATATATTGTAATTTATGAAAATATTTTTAAAATTATATTTTTCTTGATTAGGATGCTGGTATTTTGGAATTGGTATTGTTTCTTTAAATAATTTTCAGCTGAATTTAGATAATATATGCATTCTTTTAATCAAATGGAAGTAGATAATACATGCATTCTTGTAATCAAATGGTATCGTTTCCTTGGATTATTTTCAACAGTATGCATTCTTATAATAATTTTTCCACGCAAGATTTTTGCTTGATTGGAGTGCTTTTATCTTTTTAGTTTGGACGTTAATTTCTCTTTTATCTTTGTTTCACGTGGCATTGTATTTTGAGCCTTCACTCTTTTCATTATATCAATGCATAGTGTTGTTTCCTTTAAAAGAACAAAAAAATGGAAATCGATTTTTCACTGTTCGACATTTTGCAAATTCATTAAAACCTTTTTCCATCATTTCATCCACCGTAGCTATTTGAAGTCATATATACTATAAAAGTAAATTTAGTCTGGAGATATTCATTTCTTTTAGATCTATTTTAGAAGAATGTATAGTTTGTTGCTTTGTGAAAATTCTCTTTATACTTGGGTTTTCATGTTTTGATTTACAGGATGAAAACATGGGTTTTAGAATTTGTTGACTTGGGAGGTGAAATGAGGCGAGATGTCTGGTATGCTTTTATTAGTGAAGTTGTTGCCTCACATCAGTTTATACTTGAATATGGACCCGAGGATGATGACGAATCACGCTTTCACATATATGGTGCTCATAAAGGAAAAGAAAGAGCTATAGCTAATGCAACTAATAGCATAGCTAGACTTCAGGCCCTTCAATTTATGAAAAAATTATTAGATGATCCAATAAAACTCGTGCCATTTTCATTCTTACAAAATGCACCTTACGGTGATGTTGTCCGTCAAACATTGGCTGTAAATATTTGGGGTGGGCCCTTGATGACAAATTTTCTTTTGGAGGAAAATCAGGCAGTTCAAATAGCAAGATCTTCGGATGAAGTATATGAAGGTGGTCATCACATATTTGACATAGATGGAAGTGTTTACTTACGTAATTGGATGAGGTCTCCCTCCTGGAATACAAGTACATCTATCTCATTCTGGAAGAATCCATCAATGAAAGAAGGGGTTATCTTAAGTAAAAATCTTGTTGTAGCAGGAATGTCCCTAGTTGAAAGGGCAGCTGAAACTTGTAATCAACGATACCAAGTGGCTGAGAAAACGCAAGCCACAATTGATTCAGCAATGATTAAAGGAATACCTAGTAATATTGATCTTTTCAAGGTTGTGTTTCAATATTACATTTTATCTTCCCTTCTCTGCCTTCAGAGTTCCCATTGTTCTGCTTCTTTGTCTCATATATCCTTTTTGCTTATTTTGCTTATCTTATTTTTCATTTGGTTGTCTGAAAGTGCACACAACCAAGATTTCATATTTCAAACAAACAATGTACCTTCAGTTCAACAACTTATAAACTTGATAGCCAACAGCCCCACTATGGCCAAAATGTGACAAAAACGTTCTGGAATTTGCATTGGTTTTTAAGATCTATTAATTGTTATATCATTATTGTCTCTTTTGATTGAAGGTCTCTGATAAATACTTTGCTTTTAGTTCATTCATTCTTTCTTTGTTTATTAATTTATTTTTTAAAGAAACAATCCTCTTCAATAAAATAATGAAACGAGACTAATGCTCAAAGTTAGCGGTTCTTGAAAATAATGTTTTACTTATCTTCTGAGCATTCTTTCCAGTTAGTTTTTAATATATTCCATATTGCATTATGATTTAGTTTGACTCGGGAATTTATCTTCTGAGCATTCTTTTAAGCATCTATTTGGTAGAACGTGAAAATTGTATTTTTATTTTGCATCTGGCAGGAACTCTTACTTCCTGTAACCATGATAGCCAAGAGTTTTGAGAAACTTCGACGTTGGGAGGAGCCACACTTGTCCATTTCCTTTCTTGCAGTTGCATATACTATTATCTTCAGGTATACTTTCTTAGAAATATCATTTGTAAACTTCAATAATTTTTTACTTGTCTTGATCGATAGCTAGCTCCCTTAAATTGCCCAAAAGTTCTGGAAACCCACATCACAAATAGGACTTGTTTAAGTTTTCTGATGGCCAGCGATATTTGTTAATTTTTACTGTATTAAAAGAGTGGATAGTTGAGAATATGTCGTATTTGTATTTTATATAATTTTTTTGAATTCAACATGAGGGTTGGAGATTTGAACCTTTTGTGGTTCGAGAGAAATCAAAGGGTCTTCCACAATAAAACTTCTTCCTAGTTTGATAGATATCATTTTGCTCGGCTGAATGCTTCTTCGTAGTGCTCCCTTAGTAAAAAGTTCAAAGACTTCTCATTGCAAGATATTGTTCTAAACTGGCAGGCCTTCATTTCTCCACTTTGAAGCTTCATCTCAATCTGGGCTTCGTCCTTGTAGATCCTTCTATTTACTGCTTATTCTTTGTTGCAGATCCTTCTATTTACTGCTTATTCTTTGTTTTGTCATTTTAGTTTTATTTTTTATTCCTAGGCCTGTTTAGAAGTTGCAGTTATGTTCATGTTTCTGTTCTCCCTAGTTTTGTTTGGATATGATGAGGGCGCTATGGGGGTGTCAACCTAGTTGATATGTCCGCGTGCGTCTACTGACCCCCGTTTTTTGCTTAGCTTTTAGTATAAACCTTTTGTACTTTGAGCTTATATTATATATTAATAAAGAGTTTGGTTTCCGTTTAAAACAAAATCAACTTATTCCTAATAATAATTGTTAAATCACATATTGACCAAAAAACTTAAGCAGCTTATATTATATATTAATAAAGAGTTTGGTTTCCGTTTAAAACAAAATCAACTTATTCCTAATAATAATTGTTAA
>JBBPDJ010000008.1:7208886-7219959 GCA_037974625.1 Cucumis cinereus | reverse complement strand
TTGAGAAAATAGAGTATTCAATGTGTTCATGTGCTCTGTCATTGATGTGGATTCTGACATTCGAAGAGTATACAACTCCTCTTAAGAAAAATCTTGTTGTGAAGTGATTTGGCCTCGTACAGTTTTATGAGATGATCACAAATCTCTTTTGCAGTTTTCTTCTCCTCAATGCTTGACAACACATTATTAGCTAATGCTAGATGAATGTTTGCCACAGTATTTCCATCCATCTCGCTCCACTTGTCATCTGTGATCTCCGCTGGCCTTTTATCGATGGCTTCAAGGCAATTACCTTTTCTCAAGATAGCCTTCATCTTCAACTTCCACAATGAGAACTTAGTTCCATTGAACTTCTCAATCTCGAACTTTGCTGTCATTACTTCTATCGCGAAATATAAACAATCCTCGATCGTGCCTTTTAATAAAGGTGAAAAATATCTTACTTATTTTCTGATGTGGAGGATCCACCTATTAGTGGCAACCACAGAGCATACAATAAGTAGATAGTAACACCTAAAATTAAACCAGGCTCTGATACCACTTGTTGTGATCGGGACTGTAATCAAATAGAGTAAGATTGCAACTAAAGTAGATTGAGAATAATAATAATGAAGAAAAAGAAAGGAGAGAATAAAACACAGAGATTTTACGTGAAAACCCCCTACACAAATTAGGGTAAAAACCACGGGCAAGGATAGAAAAATTCACTATATAAAATAGGAGTTACAAACTTTCTTTCTTAATGAGAAACACAAAGTCTCTTATAAGAAGAAACTCTCTCTATTTTATATCTCACTCACTTGTTGAGATTTTGGGATAGTTTGGCAACCATGGGTCCTCATCTATTTATAGCAAAAGATACTTGGCCATCAAGCAAATCCAATGGCTCTAATTTGTCTTTGATATATGTGTATGATCCAATGGGTCCAAATGTTCTAGAGAGATGTGAAAGATCCAATGGCCATAAATTATTCTTGGATTAAGTATGAGATTCAATGGCCCAAATTTGTGTTCAAGAAACTTCTTGAATAATCATGAAAATTCATGATAATTATCCAACACTATCTTTTTCAATTTTTTCTTATATTTCATGAAAATTGTATGTTTAAATCTTCATGGGATTGAGTTTTCGATTGAATAGTTTCCTTTCAATACTTTTCATTTTCAACGTTATTAAACACATGCAATGCATGGAGTTCAAACTAGTAACTATAAATGCTAAATTTGTATAGATTCGTTAGTTTTAAGTTTTATTATTTTTTGCAATATTTTAGTTTTATTTTAGGGTTCAGATAAAGTGAAAAGGTTGATGTATTTTAATGGTTGACACCATGCATAGTTGACGGGTAAAAGTCAGAGAATGTCAAAGAGCGTCAGGGACTTAGTTTTGGATAATTTAAAATTAATCAATTGAAGGACTAAATTGTAATTTAAGAATTATACAAACAAGAAACTTTTGAACTCTTCTTTTACCAGCTTTTATACATGCTATTACATCATAATTTCTATTTAATTCATTAATTAATATGATTGTGGATTTATCAAATTATACTAAACAATGAATTTTTTTTTCTTTTAAGAATAATTAAACAATTCTTTCTTACTACACAAATATTTGGAATATATATATATAGTGTAACATCTCGAAATTTAAGATGATTTTATTTAATTATCTCGAATGAATTAAGTAAAAGTTGGATTATATTAACTTGAAATGTTAATTCTTTAATTTGGATTGAAAAAATATATAATTTGGTGGTAATTTGAATAATAATAATAAAAAATTATTATTATTTATTTATAAAATACTAATATTATTAATTATTAATGATAAATTAATATTACTATTTATTTTATAAACATATTATATAAGGTTGCATTGTAATACATGAAGTTAAATAAAATTTCAACGCTTGAGGATAGTCGCTGCCCATCTCTCCCTCTCTTTGAATTTTCGCCGGCCAAGATCCATCTCTACTCTCCCACCTAACGCACGTCGCACGATTGTCGCTCGTCATTTTGAGTCGTTGTCGGTCCGCCGTCGTCGTCCACCCTTTTAAGTCATGTTGCATCGTGACTGCGAAGGCCAGTCCACGCAAGCAACCTTTTGTCAGCCACACCGCAAGCCGCCCAGCCCCCTGCCTATGTGGTTCCTTCGCTGTAAGAGTTCGCCGACGTCTGTCTTCGTCGCAGACGTCGTCCTAACCATCTATGTTGTGGTTCTGCCGCCATTTACCGTTGGATTATGGCCAAGATTAACGTGGGTTTTTAGATACCCATAAAGTTTAATTAAATAATTAATTTAGAAATTATTATTGATTAATTAAAAGTTATTTTGGAGCTATTGTTGGAATTATTTCGTAGAGTTTTCCCTACGAATTAAAGATTAAAGAACTATTTTGAAGAGTGGTAAATTTGATTTATAATTTTTATGAAAAAGTTGTTGATTAAATTGTTATGTATAGATTTGACTTAGCTTCATTGAGGAATCAATTTGTAGCTTTCTCTACAAATTGGATTGGATTTTCGACGACGAAATTGGTGAGGTTAAAAATTGATATTGAAAGTTTGAAGGTTATTTAATTAATAATTTTTATGAAATAATAACTTCCAATGGAGTTATTTATTTTTAGTTTTAATTTTAATTAAATTTAATTAGTTAATTAAATTAAAGTTAATTAAATCATATTTAATCAATATTTCATTTAAATCATATTTAAATAAATATCTCTCATATAACCTATAGTTTTAATTTAATTAAATCTAATTAAACTAAACTATTAATTAATTCTCTAATTAATTAATTTCTAAATTAAATATTTTATATTTAATTAAACCATATTTGAATCATATGCAAATATTAAATCCTCTCATAACTTATAGTTTTAATGTGTATCATATACGCATTAAGTTTAATCTATAGTTTTAATATGAATTTAATTCACAGTAAATCAATATTTGAACTCATTCAAATATTTTATTCTCTCGTTAATTAATTTTGAATAAAATTCAAAATTCAAAATTTATATTATAAAGTTTAATTAAAATATAAACTTTATATTATAATTATGTATCACCATACATTATACTAATCCCCTTAGTCAATTTGAACATTTCAAATTATATTCAAGATATATTAACCTCATTATCCTTTACGAGCTAGGAAGGGGACCTCATGGATCTACAGATCAGAAGCTACAATGATATTAGATTAATTGGCTAAACTCATTAACCACATTAATCAATATTCGTTAACTGTGTGTACACTCCATTAAAGACTCTGAACTGAACTCTTCTCACTGTAGATATATTTTTGTGTCCACAGATGTAGACAAATAACAACAAGTTAGTCTTTCACAAGTATTTGTAAGTCCAACTAGGTCAAATTACCGTTTTACCCCTAGGTTACTTCTTAGTCCTTAAATACTAGTGCTCCTCTAATGAACAACCTACTTATGGTCAAACAATAAGCAGAAATCTCTCTCGTGCCATAGAGAGGGTAGGGCCTTTTGTTCAAGTCCCAAAGACATCAATTAAGGAAACACTCATCTACTTACCTTAAAGTCGGGAATGAGTGAATTTCATCTTGTGTGATTATGTTTCCAGTTCCCCACTCGGTCTTGTCCCCAAAATGGTAGGCTTATTGAGTCGGCAAACTGGCCACTCTCACCCATGCAAATCAAAGGATAATTACTCGTGAATAGGAGTTCATAATACACTCAAGATTAAGACTAAGTTGTCTAGTTCATCCTATTTGAAATAGAAACCTAACTAGTCAACGGGGTTACAACTAGTGGTTACTATTTTGTGGTCCAGTCTTATGTAAACTCAATGCATAGGATACCCCCACAAGCGTGTCACTTACACAACACGTTGGATCAATGTGTTTGTATTAAATACAAAGTGGGTCGTATCGATAGTGTTACCAGGATAAGGTACCCAACCTTATCCTTATACTATAGACCCTTTAAGTTGTATCTCAAACATTGATCCTTGTATGTCTCTACATACAGTTCAAGACTCATAAAACAACTTGAGATGCTAGTTTATTGGATTTTGGTTAATTAGACAAAAAACAATCAATAACTATTTATTGAAATTGAAACAATAACTCTTTATTAATAACGGTCAACGGTTTACATTTACTATCTACGAGTTTTAGGACATAAAACCCAACAAAGGTGATATAAAATACCCTGTATTTCACGAAATCTGCTATAAGATAATTAGATATTAATTAAACTTAATTAATCTAGTATAAAATACCACGTATTTCACGAAATTTGCTAGAAGATAATTAGAGATCAATTAAACTTAATTAAATGTTTATTTAAAAAACCAATAACATACATTAAAGATTAATTATATGTTTATTTATAAAACTAATAAGATTCAGAAAAATAGAAAAATCCAACTGAATTGTCAATTTAATTTCTCTAATCGGTTATCTTAAGTTTTCTAATAATATGATATAAAATACTCCGTATTTTGCAAGATAATTAAAGATTAATTAAACCTAATTAAATATTTATTTAAAAACTAATAACATATATTAAAGATTAATTCTATGTTTATTTATAAAACTAATAAGATTCAGTAAAAATAGAAAAATATAGCTGGATTGTCATTTCATTTCTCTAATCGGTTATCTTAATTTTTCTAACAACCTGATATAAAATACCCCATATTTCACGAAATTTACCGATAATTAGAGATTAATTAAACTTAATTGACCTGAACTAGACATAGATACAATCAAATTGATTGTAGATAATTTACACCAATTATACGGATGTAAATATTCGTTTAATAAAATATAAAGATATAAGGTCAAAAGACATTCCAAAACGAATTAAAAATTTAAAAATGTTAGATATTAAATTAGTGGTCGATAATAAAACCTATAACAAATAAAATATATTTAATATTAATTAGAGATAGATTGAGGGAACATAGATTTAGGAAAAATAGAAAAATGCAGTTGAATTACTGATCCCTTATATTTATTTCTTAACCACTAATGTAAAATACCCTATATTTCATGAAATTTTCGTGCAAGATAATTATCGATTATTTAAATTTACTTAAATGTTTATTTAAACAATAATAACATATATTAAAGATAGATTGGGGGAAACTAGATTCAGCAAAAATAAGAAAATCCAGCTGGATTACGGATTCATTTTCCTAATCGGTTATGTTTATTTTTCTAACCACCAGATATAAAATACTCCGTATTTCACGGGATTCTAGTGAAAGAGAAGTCGAGGTTAAATAAACTTAATTAAAATTGATTTAAAAATAAATTAAAAATAGAGAATTTTGTTTGAATCAAATTCTATCTCTCTGTTCAGTTTTTTTATAAGTTATATCCATCACACAGAAATACAGGGTAATTGGCAAATACTGAGTAGAGTCTCATTTACATTTAAAACAAACGTCGGATAAAATGTAGTGTAATAGAAACCTAGCATTAGTACATAACTAAGGACAAAAATGGGATTTTGAAATGTTTCAGTATCTGCTATTGTCGATTTTGCTATTTTTCCAACCTCTTCCTTAAATTTTGCCATTCTTCTAAAATTTTTCCTTGAAAGTAACCACACATACCAAGCCCCAAAGCCCAAGGCTCATAAGAGAATCACATCTAGAACTCCGCCTTTCTTTTGTCCCCCATTGAAGAATTAAGGAGTGATAGAATGACACCTCCTGATATTTGCAAAAGCAGAGAGATTGGTATTAGAGAGCCATGTTTTAAATGAAGTAATTTTTTCTTTTTCTTTTTTTTTTTTGTTAGGTCTTAAGGAAGAATTTTTACATTTGGATTTTGTGAGAATTTAGGTCTAACTTGAAGTTTTGGTCCATATTTGATCGTTGTGAAATTTGGAGAATAATGAAAGTATCAATAGGAAAGAAAGAAAGTTTAGGGTATCTATATAAATGGTTTTAGAGTTGGTTCTTTTCATTTCACGATAACTTTAAATAAATTGATCATTATGCTAATAGTAGGAACATTTTTAAAAGTTAAGAGTATTACCATCAAAGTACAAGATATTTTTGTAATAAGAGTTTTTTAAACCCTAAACCCTAAACCCTAAACCTATATACAAAGATGGTAATTTGTTTTTTTTGGTCAAATAGATCTATTTCTTTTTTAGAAAACATAAAGTAGTAATTAAAAGACATTTATGTTTAATATGTTTAGTGACATATTTGTTATTAAACACTCAGAAAAGCAGTAACTAAAAGCATTTTCATTAGCAGAATTTCAATGGAAGTCACTATAAAATTAAAGTCCAGTTTAATTTAATGTATTATAAATAAACTTCAAATCAATTCAATCTACATAAAATAAGTAGAATTATAACCTAAATTAAATCTAGATATGAACTAAAAATTAGTAATTAACCTGAGCAAACACAAATCGAAAATGATAACAAGTTAAACAACATTTTCTTAAACTGAACCACACCAAAATATTAACTACAAAGGTATTATAGTTCTTTTTTCATTCATGATAGGAAATTACAATTGTCTTGTGTTGTAAAATCTGCCATTCATCCCAAAATATAGAACAGCACCTAACTCTATTTATCAATCAATGGATACACAGTAAAAGCTTGAAATGTTTTATATGAACAACTTTTTGTTTCAAATAATTGCTTTTCATCTATCCTTCCTTCACAATAACCAAAAGTATACAGAAGTACATATCAATTAATGGAGGACGGACAAACGACAGCGAAATGTTGTTGTTGGCCCTATAAAATTTGCCATCAACTTGTATCTTCCTTACAATCGATGATGCAGAAATGACTCGGTAATATCGAAAAACCAAACTTGTTGAGATGAATGAGAACCACAAAAAAAGAGCCTGGTTCTAGCATCCAAGAACAAAAGCATGGATTTCAGCCCAAGAATTGACCGTGTAAAGGACACCAGACAATCCTTTCCAACTGCGTCGTGAATCTTCGGTAAGATCTTTCTGTTTTCTTACCACACTGGGGTACAACGGAATGAAAGAAACTCCAAATCGAGTTGCCAATCTCCTTAAACTGGCACTCGACCCAATAACAATTCCTATATCTGCTTCAAGTAGGCAAAGCAAGTCACCTATAGAGTCTCCAATGTATACGGTGAGGTTGTTTCTATCATTGCCATAGTTTTCCAGGATTTTACGGAAAGCATTGACTTTATCGAGGGGAGATTCTACCTTCCTTACTAAATCACCCGTTGAAACTGCTTCTTCAAAGGCAAACTCATTGGCATGTATAGTCACTTGAGTTAGTAAACCACCTGACACAAATATAAAAGAAAATTACGATGCTAACTTCGGACAAGGTTGCTACCATTTGGAAGTAAGCTTGAGAGCTTGAGAGTTAAAAACACAGAACGTATGGTAGCACTATTGTTAAGACACAGAACACATGCATTATATAGCTTTAACTAACATTATGAACTGAATTCACATGTTTAATTCCAAATCTATTAAAAGACAGTAAAGAAATGTACCTGAATTAAAAGATGATCTAATGAGATCCGCACACCAACAATAAGAGAGAATGTGGACACCAACATTCAAATTTTCACTCTTGCAAGCAGTTCCAAAGAAATTAAAACAACCATCTTGAATAATAAGATGTTCACCAGCTCGTCTTATATCTTCAAAATTTAAGCCCTTAAGTACACCGGACTCGATGACTCTACTATTTGCCCTTTTCTCAAAATCAGAGAGTTGCTCAAGTGCTGTACACAGATCTTCAAACTTAAATTCCTCTGCAAGCCAAACAATTTCACAATATTGATTACAATTCTTTTCATAAAATAAAGAAAACTCGCTGGAACAAAAGGAAATCCATGTTCTAAGTAACTACCAGTTTTAGGAGGCATGACTTTGTCAATGCATTCCTCATACTCTTCTGTATACTGCCTGGAAATAACACCCCATGTGTTTCTGAGGTCAGCTGACGACATCCGGGTAATGGGTTGGTCTTCAGGTTGAATCTGATCAGGTTTTGGAGCTCTTACAATTGCAATTTCAGCCAGAATGGCAGAAGAATCGACAACGGTGCACGTCAAATCAAAATCAGAAAACAGCACCAGTCGATCCACTGCAGGATTGTGGTCTTTAATCAAAGGAAGTACTGTCTTCTGGGAAACAGGCTGAGAGCAGAAAAATTCTTGCTCGAGTTTCATAGCTTGGTGATACAGCTTCCCAATGGTGTCAAGCTCTTCACCCGTCAAAGTCGCTGAAAGTTTCTCAAGCACGTCTTCCGTTCTCTCAGCTGCTTCCTGAAATGAAAATAAAAATGGCTAGTCATTTCAGTACTCCATAACTTACTACAAAACTAGAATCCAAACGAGGAGAGAAGATTCACAACTAAAAATTACAAACCTCAAAACCTTTAGATGCATAGTTTTCAATCCACGTCTTGTAGGGGTGATCACCATGGTCAGCACCAAGAACTCCCTTAAACTCTTTAGCTAAATGGGCGTACAACCTCATGCAGGGTGTCATGGCACCAAGAGCATAAGCAGCAAGCTTTGTTCTTTCAAATGGGGTTGCAAGATTACCAAGACCTTCAGCTCCTTCAATCTTACCTGACGCCGTTGCCAACAAAAAATCAGTGTATTTGACGGTAGCAGGGTTGACAGGAGATTCTTTTCCATCCGCAGCAGTCCATTCCTTAAAGATCGTGAACCAAGAAAATAGGGTCAAGTAACTTCCCAAGACAATAAAAAAAATATAGAACACATACAACGCCAGGATTCCATTTTAATGCTTGGGGATTAGTATGTTCATTTATCAAACAGAAACACATATCGCTGACCATAAATGGAAAGAAAAATGAAGAAAAAATGAAGTTTACAAATAGAAATCAAACAAGGATGACATTCTACCTTAACAAATGAAGCATGCATTTTCAGTTCTACCGACACTGCCTTTCTCAGCTCATTGATTGAGTGTTTTGCGTCATCATCGTCCGCACATTCTGCAGCTAGTTCATACCTGGATTATACAAATAAGGATTGTTTACATTCTAACCTTCCATTTGATTCTAAAAAAAAAATGATAGAAAACAGAGACAAATAACATCTTAAAAACCAGACAGCATTCTTAATGGTTAATACAAAACATAGTAATAGTCAACAAAATCATATCCTGATCCCATGCTTCTTTCTTTCACTAACGATAAACTAGACCTACTTTTCTGAATCGAACAACCTTTGCAGCAATAGTACATCAAAAAGCAATAAATTTCAAGAAGCCAGTATGGGCAGAAACTAAAGCATATTTGGACAAATAGTTAACCATTTCTTTTTCTTGTAACCACTGTTGATTGTTTGTCATCAAGAAAAAATTTTCCCCAACCAGTTTTCCATATTTTTTTCTTTTTAACATTAAAGAAGTAAAGATTCTGAAGGCAACCAAACAACCACTGCCAGGCCCTATAAATTAAAAGTCGCAATGTCTCTCGGTAGTAAAACAAGCATAAAATTTAAGATTCTATGACATTGGGGGAAGAACAGCGAAACCAATTGCCTGTCTTTAAATAGAACATGTATTTACTAATCTCTTTTTCGTGTTCTCTTCCTTCCTTTCTTCTTTGAAAGAAATCGAGTCTTTATCAATGAATAAATGCTATGCCAACCCTTTGAAGGATCAATTATACGGAAATATTTTACACCGAAAAAGGACTAAATTTGATTAAATAGACCTACTACGAGAAGTTCAATTAAATTAGAAAAATTACGCAATAAAATATAATAAATTCAACATCGTTTAATTCAACAAAGATTCAAGAACCAGCTCATTTTTCTAACAATAATAGTTCAAAAGAACCAAATCAAAGAAACCAGAACAATCATAAGGAAAACAAACAAGCCCAATACAATGAAGATTCAAGATCATGGATTACATAACAGCCCAATTCAATAAAGATTCAATCCAATAACAAACAAGGAAATTATGAATTAAACTCACGCTCGAGCAAAAGCCTTGAGGAAATGAACATCCTGGTCGATATAGTGACGAAATGTATCAATATTAAGAGTCCCACAAGCTAGACAAACGCAGAAAGGGGTGTACATCGAGAGTATCGACTCTCTACGGCACTTATTCCACAATCTCCGAGCGAGAGGGCCGTCGGAATCGACATGAGAAATCATAGCGAGACGAGGAGGCATGGTCGGAGAAGAAGAGGCGGCGGAAGACGGAGATCGGTGAAAGGAGTGGAAAGAAAGGGATCGGACGGCGGCGATTGGGAATGGAAATGGAGAATTGGAGTAGAGAAATAGGGAATTGAGTGGGAATTTGGTGATGAACAGTGTTCGCATCGGAAATGGAAGGGATGGGGGGAAGAGGGTATTTATAGAGATGGAAATGGGAAGACGGCGGTGGTTTTTGGGGGCTCCGCATATGAGTCTTTGTTGAAAGGGAGGGAAGTTTTGATGAACCAATTTTTCTTTTTTATTTTATTAATTTATTAATTTTGGTTATAATTGATTCAATACTTTTCTTTTTCCTACTTTTTGGTATTGTACTATTAAGAATAATCATTTGAAAAAGAAATATATTTCAACTTAGGGGTGTTGCATAATTTGATTATGCTGTTATTAGAGTATTAAATTGGAGCCCTCAACTTTTGACATAACTAAATTCAAAAAAAAAAAAAAAAAGTAATTGATTTCTATTGAGGTTCAATTTCGGTTGTCTAATAAGAAATTTTGACCGATGACAAATTGTTTCTACATGTTTCACTATTAACTTTGAGGTTAAGGACAAATTGGCGTACGTCTCAAACTTAAATTAAAGACAAAATGTTTTGGACCCACTACTACAAAAAATACTTTACTTGACACTTTGAATTTAACATTACTTGACGGTTTTATACAAAACTGTCAAGTAATGTTAAAAACTGTCAAGAATAAACAAAAGGAAAAACGATGAAGATTTTTTTTAAATACCTGACGGCTTTTACCTGTCAAGTTTACCTTGTTTTTACTTGACGGAATTTACCCGTCAAGTAATAAAGTTAAATTAAAAAAAAAATTGTGCGCGCGCCCTTCCTT
>JBBPDJ010000008.1:7192238-7207721 GCA_037974625.1 Cucumis cinereus | reverse complement strand
GGGGGGAATAAAAATAAATAAAATAATAAATAAAACATGAGATTGATAATTCCAATGCAATTGATGGCCACCTAATTATTTGTAATTAAATTTAAGACAAAATTAAGAATATGCCTACTAATGCTTTTAAGTTTTATCGATGTTAACTAGGGTTTTTCCTGTAAGCTATAAATAACCATTCCCACCTCATTTCGTGAAAAAAAAAAAACAAAAAGAAAGTTTAGGGTTGTTGGGTTAAATAATGTAAAAATGAGAGTTAGGAGTTTGCATTGTATGAAGGTTGGATTATTGGTTGTTACCATCATATTTCTTCAACCTTCTTCAGTTCACTCATTCAATCAACCTCCCGATGCTCCATCAAGTTAGATTTCTTTTTCCTTCTCCATTTTTTCTTTTCATCATATTCATACTTAAACTGAGTGTTAGTAATATACAATTAAATTTGCCTTCAACAACTAACTTATAAACTTTTGAGTGAATTGATGATTTAAAATGATATTAGATCAGGTGGTCAAACCCACAAGTGAGGAACAGTGTTAATAATATATAATTAAATTTACCTTTAACCACTAGTTTAAGCTTTTGGGTGAATTTGTAATTTAAAATCCAGTTTAAAAGTTATTTGCCAACTCTAGTTTTATAAAATACAATTGTTAATGTAGCTAAAATAGAGTTTATAGTAACTTTTTAATTTTAAATTAGAAAAAAAATAAGTACGTTGTTTTTGCAAGAGAAATACTCAGTTTGTGTAATACTAGCTTATTATTTCAATTATTTACATATTGATACTTGATTTATAATTTATTATAATATATAATTTTATATTATTTGAATTTCAGGTAATAAATTTGTTGCACGTAAAATATTTGATTATCTTTTTTTTTTTTTAAATAATTGTTTAAAAAGTTTGAATAAATTAAAATTTAAAGGTAGATGTGACAAAATATATTAATATAAAAGGATATTATTATTATATATATATTTAAATGGTTTAAGCGTATTTTTGGGAAAGCTTAATCTAAAAGTTGCATTTATGAGGAATAAAAGTTAAAAGTGATTCGTGACATTTTAGTTATGTTATATTGATGATACTCAACTTTGTTTTTACTTAATATAAATAGTTTGTTTTACTGAATAAATTAGGCAATCAATAATTTTCCGCAATAAGTTTTTAATATAAATAGAATTTTCCGCAATAGATTATGTTGGATTGATACTCACGTTTGCATTACTCTACGTTATATTATAAATATGACGTATTCTTAAATATACAAAAAAAATAATAAAAAATATTTACAAAATATAATAAAATTCTATCAATGATAGACACTTATAGAAGATTATCACTATTTATTAATGTCTATCATTATAAAATCTAAAATTTGTTATATTTTGTAAATAGTTTCATCCATTTTGTCGTTTATAATCATATTTTTATAAATAACGTGTTAGTTATAAAATAATATGAAAGGTTTCTTTTTCTTTTAAACTCTTGAGTTGAATGCCATGGTGCCTTTTGTTATAATTTTAAAGTATCAAAACAAAAAATTCTATGTCACTCTAAAATGCTTTTTTTTTTTTCAAATGACTAAAATTTTAATATCTCTCTGACTAATATTAATTTCAATTTGTTTAGAGTCTTCTACAAGTTTTTAAACAAATAAATGACAATTTGTTTCGTATAGTTAAAAAAATTAGAATAATTGTAATGAATAACACTTTTAGGACTAATAAGTATTTAGGTTTAAATACTATTTCGGTCATAAACTTTGTATCTTGTTTTATTTTGGTCCCTAAACTTTTGAAAACGTTTGTTTTAGACCTCGAAATTTTAGCAATAACATATTCTGGTCCTTGTTGTTAGAGTTCTGTTAACTATTTAACGGAATGATGATGTGACTTTTATATTTGAACGATTAGACTCTAGATTCTTCATATTACTGTAATTGATAAATAACAAAGAAATCTTGCTAATTTATTATATAAATTTTTTATGCTGAAGCATATGATATACATTTATCAAATAAACCCAAAAAGTAATTTTGTTTTTTTCCTTCAAAACTCATATCTCTCACATCTTCTCCTCACCTTACCCATCCTTTACTATTTTTTTTCAAATTAGAATCTCGAATCAAATTAGAAAAACATTGAATAGAATATAAAAAATAAAATAGAACTGACATATTGGTGTTAACGTTCATGACAAATTAAAATAGACTTAAAAAATAAAACAAGTAAAAAAATTTATGTGGATGAAATTGCATCTAGCATAAGATGAGAGAGTGAAATAAAATGTCGATGCTCCAATATGGTGATGATCAAATTCTTGAAGCCAAAATGACTTTTTGAGTTCTCCGAAAACACATCATTTTACCAACCTCTAACTAGAAATTAAAACTATATATTTTTAAGAGTAATTATCTTATTTGGTACTCTAGTATTCAGATATATAAATCTCCTCGTCATTCCATTAGAGAGTTAATAGAATTTTAAAGGCATATACCAAAATATATACTTTTTAAAGGTTTAGGGACTAAAACAAACGTGTTTAAAAATTTAGAGATAAAAATAAAATAAGATACAAAACTGAGAAACCAAAATAAGATTTAAACCTTATTAATATAACAACATTTTAAAATGATTAGAAATATAGTAAAATTTATTAGTGATAGATTCGTATTAGAGACAGCTAATATTATCTATCACTGGTAGACTCATATTATTGATGTTATTGATAGATTTTGATAGTTAGATATAAATTGTGTTAATTTATTATTATTTTTTTACATTATACTATCTCTACTAATGTTTAGGATCTTAAATTTGCTCTAATCTACCCAACGCATGCATTGGACCCAAAGGATTACCCCATTTATGATTGAAATTTTCAAAGCTTATTTTGTAAATATCTGTTAAAATAGTTGCAAATAATCGATATGTCTTAACTCACAATTACATCAGTTAAACCTCTAAAATCTATCTCACAAAAACTCACAATCAACAATAAATATTTTCCAAAATGTAAGTGAAAATTGAGTTGATTATAATTTGCATCAACAGGCAACTGCATATTGAACTTCACAGCATTCCCGTACGAGCCAACAGGGGAATGCACAAGCAGCGACGACGACAGACTAACCCTATGGGACGCCATCTACACCACCCGCTGCTGTCGCAACGCCCTCAACGCTGCTGCCAAGGCTTTAGCCTTAAACCTCAACGACGGAAACGTCAGCACATCCCTATTCCTTTCACAGCAACAATGGGAGAACTGCACAGGGCCCTTCTCCAAGCAGCCCTCTGTGTCGTTGGAGGAATGCGGCCTCCAGAATATGTACACTGGCGGCACTCACTGCTCGGCCATGTTGTTCTTGCCGACGCTGGTGCAGAGCAAGGTGTACGAGGCAGCGGTGCAGAACTGCTCGGGGTTCGAAACGACGGGGTTTGATGGGGTTTGTGGTCGGTGTTTGGCGGCAGTGTCAGAGGTGAAAAGGGAAATGATGGAGGAGTTTAGGGTTAGGAGTGATGATCAAAATGAGAATGGTGCTTGTGGATTTGCTGCTGTTGTCGCTGTTGCTGCTGCCAGAATTGGGAATCGCTCCGATTTTGATGCCTTCTTCCAATGCTTGCCGGCTTTGGACACTTTCAGTAAGTTTTTGTTTCTATTAAAGAGAAAAAAAAAAAAAAAAAAAACAAAAGATTATGAGATGACTGCTTGGTGTTGTACTAAAGTCTTCTAATCTTGTTTCTGTTTTGTTCGGTTATAATAGCACCAGGTTCCGGCTACTTCAAAATCAAAGGTATGATTGGAGTTGGCATTATTATTTTGTATAGCTACATTCTTCTTTCATTTAAATATCAAACTTTTGTAATATCATAAAAAAATATATATAATTTTTTAAAAAAAATTCAAATTATAATTGGATCCTATAATTTCTTTGTTAAACTTAATCAATGATAAATTTTGTTTAAAATTACAAATTATTGAATTTAGATTTAATCCCAAGTTCATGTACATTCGATCTAATATGACAAAATCCAATTAGGTCATGTATCATCATCATAACCATTCATCGATCTAGACCTTCAAATAATTTTATACTATTCTAAAATTTGACAGATTCAGTAGCAAAGGCCATTGTGGCGGCCATAGTGATCGTGGTGGTTTTGTTACTCATTGTTCTCCTAGCAAAGCATGCCAGCAGGAAGAAGAAGAAGACCAAACCATCTGCCTCGAACGACACATCAACATGGTCGGGCCTGTATCGGTTTGCGAAGCAGGAGATCGACCAAGCGCTTGACTTCGGGAGCGAAAGGACAAGCCTAGGGCGAGGCAGTGCGGGGCAAGTGTACAAGGGAATACTGCCGAGCGGGCAGCAAGTAGCCATCAAGAAGATATTCCAGAGCAACACGTCGGATTCATTCATTCGAGAAGTTGAAGGGCTGTCTAGGGTTCGGCATCAAAATTTGGTGTGCCTATTAGGGTGCTGCATTGAGAATGGGGAACAATATCTTGTGTATGAGTATTGTGAACAAGGAAACTTGGCTCAACATCTCTTGAGTAAGTATTACTCTGATACTCTCTTCCATTATTTGTGTATTTTATTTTATTTTATTTTATTTTTTTATTTTTTGTAAACTCACTAATTCCTTTTTAAGGTAGAATTGTAGTCCTTAGGTAGGTTATAATTTGAAAGTAATATTTGGATGTTAACAGGGAAAGACACAGTACTATCGTGGAAATCAAGAGTACAGATTTTGAGAGACTGTGCTCTTGCATTGAGATATCTTCATCAACGTGCAGATGGTTGCATTGTCCATAGAGATATTAAGGTAACATCTTACTCTCATCCTAATTTCCTTCTCCCTCTCTCTCTGTTTGTTTGTTTTTTTTTTTTTTTAAATAAACAAATTAAAATTTGAAATTTAAGCTCCCTAATAATGATTTAGGTTTCATATATTTGGTATCTAATTTCACTCTTGATTTTTTTTTTTTTTTCAAAACTGGCTTTTGCTATGAATAAATTGGTAGAGAGTAGATATATATTAGGGTAATTGTAATGGGTAGCGATTTTAAGAATAATAATCAAATATATAAAAATATTTTTGAAATATAGTAAAGTCTATTAGTGATAGACTTCTATCGCTGATAGACTCTTATGATCTATCAATGATAGACCAATATTTGCAACATGATTTATAAGTGATAAACTTCTATAATTGATAGACTTTGACAAATTTTGTTATATTCACAATTTTTTAAGTGTTACTACTATATATGCTAATTATTTGGAATCTAATCGCTATATTTGCAACTATCCATATATAATATATATAGTTCGGAGAAACCTCAAGAAGGAAGATATGTTTATACACTTCATTTTTAGGGTTTATTGTATGTCTAGCAAAATAAGTTTAGAAAAGTAGATACATAGCACAGACTTATTTACTTTTGCAAAAGTGACAAAAAATAAGTTCAATCCATGTGATGCAATTTATACAATCGATATACACTTGATATAGTACTGATATATACTTGATACACTTGATACTACTAGTGTACACTGGATACACAGCCGATATCCACTTTGATACTACTAATGTACACTTGATACAAAATCGATATCCATTTTGATACACTTGATACACTTAATACCCTTCTAATAGACATTTGATACACAATTAATACATGTGATATACACTAATTAACATACGCTTTGGTACACATTTGATACACACTTGAGACACTGAATATACACTTGATACATACTTTGATATACCAAATATTTGGATTTATGACAAACGATTTTAAATTTTTGTTAAAAGATTGAGAAAAGAAAGATAAAACATTCTAATTATGAGAATGGGTTATCCGAGTGTATTTAAATAGATATTATGTTTACATATGGATCCCTATGTTCTTGACATACTATTATAACCTAAACTAAAATAATCTACACCCAAAGCACAAACTATTTTAACCATGACTATAATAACTCTGACGTCTCCTTAAATAAATGTTTCATGGTTTTTTACCCCTAAAATTGATAAAGTTTAACTTATTTACAAAAATGTCACATTGTTTTATTTACCCTAATATTATTAGGCATATTTACTTAATTGTCATTAAATTAATTTTTTTAATATTTTATTATTTTTAACATTTATGTATATAAATATGTGCATCAGGTGTATACTTTGCTTACCAATGTGTGATTTTGTTTGCAACCCTAATAATCCTTCCCTCAAACAAATCAATTTTACTTCCAAAACATATAGAGCTCGATCTAAATCCCAAGGAACCTCCTATTCATCTTGAGTCACTTGTTGGCCTGAGCACAAGCCCAGTTCACATTTGTTCTTATCACCTAAGAGAACACGAATAAGGTTGGTCGCCAAGTTCTTTGTTTATAATCAATGGATATCATCCACAAAGTTGGGTCTAGACCAAGACTCTGATACCAATATCGATATTGTCCACTTTAGGTATACACCTTCTTGGCTTTCCTTTTGGTTTTACCTCTAAAAGCAGAATATCAATTGAGATAGTTGTCCTCACTTAAATACCCACGATCACTCCCTTCCCTAACCAACATGGGATTTTGTGCACACTCCTGACAATTAAGTTTATTTCCATAAAGAATTAATGATGATATGAGAAAACCAAAGCAAATAGCTTCAACTTGTTAATAATTATTTGTTATTTATGATAGTTAACCAACATACTTTTGACTGAGCAAATGGAGCCCAAACTATCAGATTTTGGGTTGGCAAGGATGTTGGGAATGGATGAAACAAAAGTATTCACAGATGTTAGAGGAACCATTGGTTATATGGATCCTGAATACATGAGCAATGCTAAGCTCACTTGTGCAAGTGATATATATAGTTTTGGCATTGTGGCTCTTCAGCTCTTATCTGGTCAAAAGGTCATTGATTTGGATCTTGATGCAAGAGATCAATTGACAAGAAAGGTTAGTAATCTCATTTCCATGTCCATGTATTTTTTTATCATCTAATTCACAATTAAATTCAGAAATTAGTTTAGATATATATATGGATTGCAGGCAAAGGATGTAAACATGGGGTTAAGACCATTAAGTGATTTTGAAGACCCAAAATTAAAAGGGAACGTCAATAAAGCAGACTTTGAATCCATTTTACAAGTTGCAGTTCTTTGTGTGGCAAAATCAAGTAAAGGAAGACCCACAATTGACATTGTCTTTGAGGAATTGGACAAAGCTTTGCAAAATACTATCGCCAACGAGGTTACTAATCATCAACACATCATCTATAACCTTAATCAATAGTTTTAATAATTACCATTTTTATTTCTTTCATGTTTTTTGCTAAAATAGAAAACGTAGGGTAAAAATAAACAAGACTTTCGATATTGTGGTCATGATTCATAGATTAATATCCAAAAAGAAGGTTACTTTACAAGCAACCAAACAAAATATCCTACATTGCTTCCACAGTTAAAATATTTATTTTCCTTAAAAATCTATTGTATATTAAAGAAAGAAATGAAATTAAACAATATTGTTTTTGAACCATCACTAATTGTTGTAATATTACATTTGGATGGGCAGAGGGCAAAGCAAGAGATGAACTCACCAGCAACCTCATTGTCTAAACCATGGGAGGCTGTTCCAGTGTGACATATATATGTGTATGTGTTTGAATATTATAATGTTCATATCATAGAGTTTATGGAAGAAAGAAGGATATGATTTTCTCATAGATTGCACCTTTTGAACACAATATTACCCATAAAAGAAATTTTGGGATACAATAGAAAAACAATGTACATATATATTATTAGTCATATGTATGCATGTACAATAATTTTGGGTTATAATAATAGTGAAAGTAGAAAGAGTGTAAGATTGAAGATTTGTGTTGGACAAATGTTTGCTAACTCAGAGAGGTATTTACATATTTTTTTAAATATATATAATATCTAATGAATTTATGACAGAAGTTTAAACATCTTCTCAACAAATACATAGTTGTTTTATACTTAATTTGATGAGAGAAAAACATTTCAAAGTTACTATCTCATTTAAAGATTAAACTCCATAAAAATTGGTAGTAAATATTTAAATTTAAACAAAAATGTTGTCTAAAATGGAAATTACGTTATTGGTGTTGGATAAACACGAAATTTGAAGGATGAACTATCTCCTCTTGTGTGAACCCTAAGGGAGCATTTGGTGTGCAGGTTCAAAATCAAATGCCTGTGGATTTAGAGTGTTGGAATTGAAAATCTGAGTTTCTGATGTCTGTGTTTGGAGTGCTGGTTTTGAATTCTTGGGTTTAGTAGTGTGTTTAGTTTTTTTTTTTTTTTTTTGTGAATTGTACATCCTAAATTTTATAATTTATCAATTTTTTAGTTGATTTTTTTTTTCATTTTGTACCACTAATTCAATTTCCTTACTCTATTGATTTTCATGACAATAATGTAAAAACAAGAAATTTTAACATTCAATAATAATAGAAGAATGAGAAAGTGTATTTTTTTAAAAAAAAATTATTATGATTAAATTAAAAACGTATTTGGAATGACTAAAAAAAAGGTTTTTCAAAAATTCTTTTTTATTAATTTTTTTCAAGGTTGGCAGCCGTCGATGAGGTTGGTGGTCGAAAGTTTGTCAACGGAGTTGCCGAAAATGAGTCCTAGTAGTTAGCCCAACAATGGTCATTGGTGGGGGTGTCTTGAGTTGCCCGAAAAATTTTATATATTGAATTAGAAAAAAAGAAAAAAAAAAGGTTGGGATTAGGATGTGTTCACTATTCAAATCCATGAGAAAGAGTATAGGAAGCCTGACTTCCTAAACCCTTGCCCCAAACAAGGGTTGGGCTTAGGATGCATTAGATTGAAGTGATTTTTGGATTGCAAACCACATTTTAGGTAAAGATATTTTCGATGGTGAAGATGGTCAACCACTACAAGAAAAACTACCTACAATGACACTTTTGAACAGTGAAAATGAGAGGGAAGAAAAAAATGTTGTCGTTTCCAAAAATCGTGCTTTTGGGGGGAAATGACGAAATTTTTTGGATTTCTGGAAATTCGTGATGCTTTTTTCGCATCATGGAAAGATGACGCAAAAAATGAGTCGTCTTTTTCCATTAATTTTTTACCTTTTGTCCTAACATTAAAAAAAACATCACGCCCAATTCTTTTCTCACCTTCTGTTCGAAAGAATTTCCTTCTTTCGCCCAACCCCCCAAGGTTCTCTGTGTCCACCGTCTGCCAGGCCACCGTCGAAGTTCCATGCACTCCAACACGAAGCTTCAATGTTTGGTGTCGCTTCAACGCGTGAGTCCGTCTGGCTACGTACTTACTAAATTGTTATTTTTTAACTAAGGTTTAGGTCATGCCAATCCTGTTATTAAACTAGTATATTTATTAATTAAGTAACAACTCTCATCCCCATCTTGGTAAAATTGAGCAAATTGGTTTGTCAACGCGTCATTATGTTTGGGTTGTCAGTTTAGTTTAAGGGACTGGTTGTGACTATGTTTGTTGTAAATAGGTGTGTGAAACAACTATCTAGGGAGTATTTTTTACAATGGAAAAATCATAGATGATGGAGAATAGGATGTCTAGGAAGTATGAAGTAGGATTTGAAACTTTTATCGAATTTGGTTTACGTAATGGCAACGGTTCCAATTCAATGCCTTAAAGAAGCATGTGGTTGTTTTTTCTTCGATTTTTGTTTGTTCCAATTAGAAAATTGAACATTGAACTAGATTCCATTACTTTTATTCTCAAACTATGAATTTAAATATATTATGTTTGTTCTAATTAGCTAGCTTACAATGTGTTTGATGAAATGCTTCAATGAAGTATTTGGTTGACTTTTCTTTGATTTTTTTGTTCGAATAAGAAAATCGAAGTCAAGAGAGATTCCACTATAACTGCACCATTAGTGCGAAACTCTCTAATGGTACTGTGCTTACGATGTATTTGTCGTCTCTTGCTGTTGTAATAACGATGGCTATGGGATGAAATTTTGAGAAAAAGAGAAGGATTTTCTAGTGTTTAGTTGTTATGTTTAATTACATGTGTTTAGTATTAGGTTTTATTACTTCGAAAAATGTTGTGCTTACTTCATAAGTTTCTTTTGATAATTAAAAATTGACTTAAACAATTTTATTTCTTTTAGTTTTTTCTCTTAGTTTTGATATGCTTACAAACTTTAGTTGATAAGTTTGTTTATGGTTTTATATTGAGTTGTATTATAATTGCATGATAGTTATAGCATAAATAAACTATATGTATATAAACTTGAAACTTTAGTTTGTTGTAAACTGTTGAATTAAGTTGCAATACTCTTTTATATTTGCTTTGATAAGCTTTACAAATTTGGGTTGATAAGTTCTTTATAGTTTGTTGGTTAGTATTGAACACATTTTGCTTCTTTTGGCTAGTGTTATTAATGTATCAAAACTTCAATTGTTTATTGCATAATGCAATAGTTCAACTCTTATTAAACTTTATTTGGATACGTAATTTATTTATGTTAGATTTTTATTGTTTTCCATAGGTTTTGTTTGTTAGGCTCAAGTTTGATGTGTTCATTTCCATGGAGTTAGAAAGAAAATAAGAAGATTGCATTAAATAGTTAGATAAGGTTTCTAGCATATATTTGTTGTTATGCAAAGTAATATTTATATTGTTGGAAAAGGTCGATAAAAATCACTTCATGCTTCCAATAACTTTTGTAGGAATTTTTGTTATGCAAATTACTTTTATAGGAATTTTGTTATGCAAACTTTTGTATGAATTATTTATCTGACTAGGTACCTAAGTAACATTGAAGAAGTTCTCTTACATCATGTTTTGCACTAGTAATTGAAGTAAAATTAGATTTCTCTCTTTTTTGGATAGGGGTAGAAGAACCACAAGGTATGTTCTCTTACATCATGTGTTTTTCGAGACGTAGAATGAAGTACTTTTGGTATTTTTTGTTAACTTTTGAAAGTTCATTTACTCACGATTTTACTATAAGAATTTTTTAAAGAAAGACTTTTATATTCTGGTGAAACTGATTTAATGGTGGCCAATAGGTATGTGTTACACTTTTCATGTTGTATTTTGCGAATTGTGTAGAAGGGGTAGTTCAGATGATGATAATATTGTGATTCGAAATAAGGTAGTCCATAATATAGTTAGTGTCACACACATACAACCTTTGGTTGTTTTACAATTTTGCATAGTTTTCTTCATTATCTTCACTCCATGTTGTTCTATCAAGGAGTAGTTTACTACCTATTAGTAACTATCGCTTTATCATAAGTGATATGTGATTGATATATGATACTTAAAATTTCTTACTTGTAGATGATATATGATGCAAGACAGATTATAGTTTATTTCACTAAATATTTTCTTTTAATATTTCCTTAATGATAAATAATTTAGGTTGGAGAATTTTGGATGCATATATTAGGAGTGGACTAGAGCAAACATTTCTTATTGGTAGGAGTTATTTCTTAGCAGCCAAAGAATCTTTGTTTCTTGGATTACTTGGAGCAACAATATTGTTGGATCGAGATGCATTCATATTTCTATCTACTACAGGATTCATATTTCCATTTACTAATGTCAAGTTTGGTTCGTTGAGACCTGATCGTTGTTCTCATGCTGCATCTACTCTACGTTATTGTACTTAAAGATTTTTGGTAATTTGATGTTTGTACATGGGCTCTCTTTTCGCTGTTATTGGTAAATGTTTATAGTTGGTCTACTGATACTTAAAGGTTTTCTAATTGGTTTTAATTGGTTCTTGAATGTTTTCACAGCACATACCAAAGACTTTGCTAAAGCATTAGTGATAAGTATCATGTATGTCTTGCCAGAGAATTCGTTCAAGGTATAGCCTTCCCTTGCAAACAGCTGGTATCATATTTTATTAGCACGAAAGTTTCTTTTTATTGTAAATTCTTTGATATTCTCGAAACTTTTGGATTATATAGGTCAATGAATCTATAACTAAAACTTTCATTTTTAACTATGTGCAGGAATTTCAGTGTTCTCTTTGGTGTTTGAATGAGTCTTGATATTTGCTCTCAAGTTTTTTTCTTTAACATTTCTTTTCAACTTTACCAAATTCTTTGAGATCTACTTTGTTCTATATGTGAATTGCTATGATTATCTTGTTCCATATGAACATTTCTTTTGTCATTACAAATGTCATGAAGATATTGTTGGTTGCCCCCCTCTTTGCATATAGGTCAATTTTTTTAGGTTACGAATGTCACACCCTCTCCAAGACTCTCTACTCCTAGCCTAGGAGACGGCGTGAAGCCAGTAAATCTTGTCCTTACCTTGACGATCCTCACTGACCATCTTAACTTAATTGCGACTTAAACCAAACCAATAACTTAAGAAGTACGGAAAAACAAACTCAAACTTAACAAATAACAACAAAAACTAAACAAATATCTTATATAAAGTGCAGCCCATACTATTTTATACAACCCATTTCACTGTACCAAAGCTTACTATAACAGTAACATGCATGATTTACTACTAACGTACAATAGTACTAGAACTTCTCGAGTAGCAGACAGTCTGTGGTAGGTCAGGCTCTGGGATCACGATCTCTACTTGGAAAGTGAGAAAACAATTTGAAAGGATGAGCTAAAACGCCTAGTGAGTGATGCTTTATATATAATATAGCTAGAAATCATTTCAAAGGTGCTTGCACAATATTTATCTGTAAATCATGGTAAAACTATGCATAACTGAAATCATGCTAAAACATGAATATCTGAAAATCCGTAAGCGATGTGTATCAAACTGAACTACGTAGTAGTGGAAAAATCCAGCACCAGCCACGTCTTTGCCGCAATGGAGTAATTCTCACACTAACAATAGCTATAACTACGTCGTGGTTGGATCAGGACCAAAGACGTCTTCGTCGAGGTGGAGCTAGCTCAACACAACGACGGTATCCTACGTTATAGTGGGGCTAACAACTATAACGCCTTTGCCAAAGTGGGACGAACCTAGCACTAAGGCGGCGAATCTACGTTGCATTGGGGCCATCACTTCCAACATTTTTGCCATGGTGGAGGAATCTCTGCACCATGACAGCGTATAACTACGAAGTAGCGGAGCCACCACCGACAACGTCTTTGCCATGGTGAGGCAAACCCTCACGCAAGGCAGCGCATACCCTAGTGTGCACACCTAGTATAGTAGCCTCAGACTCACATGGATGCACATGCTTAAAAAAATAATCATCGTAAAATGTGCAAGTCACATAAAACATATCATGAAACTCATAGTACTTGAAATCATGCTTAAACATCATTTATAACATGGTAGAAATCTCATAGAAGCATTAAATAATGATAACTCGTGATTTCAAGAAATCTCGTAAAACGTGCAAAACGTGATTACCCCTATAGCAGTTAAAACATGCTCAAACAGTTATGAAAATCATTAAAATCATCTTATTAAACATAAACACTTTTCTAAGCAATTTAGACACAAATTTCACTCAATTTGGTTAAGAATTGAGCACAAAATCATCACTTTCCTCCAAGTGTTCAAAACAAAGTTCCAGATTTTTCACCCTCTCTCTCGGCCATCTCTTCAAATTTCTTCAATTTCTCCCTTCTTTTCATTAAAAAATGATCAATTGATGTTTAAGGAGGAGGTTTCACCGAAATACATCCAATTACAAAAAATATTTGAGAGGAATTTAAACAATTTCCACTTTCTTTCTTCTTATCATAATTCATGGCACACTTTTAAAAAAATAAATTTTCTTTTGTTTTTTTAAACTAAATGATAATTACAAATAAATAATAAATAAATAAATAAATAAATTTCTTTTCCTTTTTCTTTTTCTTTCTTTTATTAAAATATTATTTTATTTATTTTTAAACAAAACTACGAAATTAACTTCTTACCAATTCTTAAACAAAATTACTAAAACATCATTTATCAAAAATTACTAAATACCCTCCGTTATTTTATTAATACATTTATAACAAACAACTTAAATAGGAAGTCGGGTATTACAACGAACATGTTAGAATACTGATTTTATGAAGATATTGTTTACTGTCCCTCCCCCCTTTGCATATAAGTCAATTGGTTTAGTTTACAAACGTGTTAGAATTCTCATGTAAGTTTGTTTATGGCTACGTACTTGCTAAATTGTTACCTTTGTACTAAGGTTTAGGTCATCAATCCTGTTATTAAACTAGTATACTTATTAACTAAGCAAAAACTCTCATCTCCATCTTGGTAACATTGACCGAATTGGTTTGTCAATGTGTTACTATGTTTGGGTTGTCGGTTTAGTTTAAGAGACTGGTTGGGTAATACCCGACTTTTTCTTTATTTAAGTTGTTTGTTGTAAATGTATTAATAAAATAATCGGAGGGTATTTTAGTAATTTTTGATAAAGGACATTTTAGTAATTTTGTTTAAGAATTGGTAAAAATTTAATTTTGTAGTTTTGTTTTAAAATAAAATAAAATAATATTTTAAGAAAAGAAAGAAAGAGAAAAGATATTTATTTATGTATTTATTTATTTATTTTATAATTTTATTTAAAAAAAAGAAAAAAAAAGGAAAATGGATTTTTTTTTTAATTTGTGTGCCAAGAAGGATAAAGAAGAGATTGATTTTCATCAAATCTCTTCCAATTGGATGAGAGTTAGGTGAAATTTAACCCTTAAGAACACTTTAAATGATTTTGGAATGAAGAGAAGAAAGAAAATTAAAGGAAACAGGGGAAGGAAGGCCGAGAGAGAGAGGATGATTTCCTGGAAAATTTGTTTTTGAACACTTGGAGGAAAGTGATGATTTTGTGCTCAATTCTTAACCGAATTGAGTGCAATTTGTGTCAAATTGCTTAGAAAAAAGAGAGGAAGCTGAAGCACAGATCAATTTGGAGAAATTTGACGGAAGAGACCACTGATTTTGAAGGAAAAGAGCTCGGGCTGCTGGAAATTGTGAAAAACGGACACGAAACTTTGAAAATTAAATTCTCCGTCTACAGGCCGAATTAAGATATAATATTTGGAGGTAAGCTAGATTATTAGTTCATTTAGATTTCTGTAAAAGGAATTGAGTTAATTTTGTCTGTGTAGGAAGAACTCGAAGTTGCAAATCTCTGTTTTAAGCTCGAAGGAAAACTGACACATGTAGAAATCGTTTGGCATAGGTTAGAGCTTCTAATTTTCAGTATATTGAGAGAATTATCTCAGCGAGGTAGGTCAATGCAGTGGCCGGAAAAACTGGGTATAAAAGAGAAAAAAAAAGTGAAGATGACTATGAAGAAGAAGATGATTTTCTTATTTTTTATTATTATTATTATTATTATTATTATTATTATTATTGTTATTATTATTATAATAATAATTATTATTGTTATTATTATTATTATTATTATTATTATTATTATTATTATTATTATTATTATTAATTATATTATATTATATATATGT
>JBBPDJ010000008.1:7179619-7192138 GCA_037974625.1 Cucumis cinereus | reverse complement strand
CATATATTTGACTATTTGGAGTTTAATGGCATTGTTAATATTCTCACAAAGGTTGTTTATCACCATTTCTCTGTTTCCTGACTCTCTATTTTTCTCTTTCTTGGAAATTTTATCTCTTTATTCCTGCATTTGAATTTTGATACATTTTCTCTTTTGCGTTTCTTTTACTAGGTTGAACTTCTGGTTTCATTGTAAGAGCAAAATGACAAGCCCTCCTATACTCTCTGGTAAGTTTTTTAGTTTATTTATTTTGTTTTTGATAATGTCCTTATGTCTTGCTTGATGCTGTGATTGTTGGAGAATCATCAATAGTTGATGTTAACGATTATTGCAGCTATTTAATTGTGTCATTCACAGGCAAGGAAATCCTTTGTCAAGAATGATTAAATTAATTGAATTCATATTAGATCATACAATAAAAGATTAAAAGAAAAAAATGCTTAAAATCGATTAAAAAATCACAAATTTATAATTTTGATTCAAAGAAAATACTTAGGGCCATTAGAAATTAAGCAAAGATTCATGCACTCATGATTTATTAAGTCATTCAAACAAGAAATTCATACAAAATCAAGATTGGAAATCAAGATTAAAATAAATGAACTCAAAACATGGATTCCAAAGAAAGATTAAACGAAAAATCCATTCCCAACAACTACCTTTTAGTTCTTCATACCTTTTGTAGTAGCTTCAAAAAGAAAGATGAACTGTAAAGACATCTTCCAAGAAAGGTTGAGAGAAATTTACAAATTGAATGTGCTCCAACTATTAAGTTTTGAAAATTATCGAGAGTTATAGCAAACTGCAAAGAAAATAGGATTTATAATGAATTTACCGACAAAAATTGTGTCAGGCACGCGCGAATGTGCACGTCAAAGGTCAGACCACTGTGATGCTAAGATGTAACGCTGCGGCGTTGCCCTATTTCGATGCTCTCTAGAAAATGAGGCCAAGCTTGGCACTACGACGTTGGGGGCGACGCTGTCAGGTGTAACTTCATAATTAAGCTATTTTACACGTTTAGCTCATAATAGAGTTGTTTTTCACCATTTGACTTCTTTTCTCTTCTTAATGAATTTTTCCTACAACATATGGGATTTGATGCATAAGTATGACAAATCTCAAACATTTTAAGCTATAAAACATAACACTTTTATGGTGCTATCCGAGAAAAACCTACTACCGCGACATAAGTTCGTAGGTTCTTGAGCATAGCACGATACTACGAAAGATTCATGTTACACTTGTCGAAGATAGTACTTTCTTTGACAGCATTGACAATGAAAAATACTAAATTTAAGTGGATAGCGAACTGTGAGTAAAGCTTCCAAGAGTTGAGGAAGAGGCTAGTGATTGCTTCGATTTTATTGTTCCAGCTTTAAAGAAAAAGCTCGAGATCTATTGTGGTGCCTCAAGACAAAGATTAGGTTGTGTACCAATGCAAGAAGGTAAGGTAATTGCTTACGCTTCAACACAATTAAAGAATTACTTTACTTGGCAGGAGTTGTATTGGCGTTAAAGATTTGGAAGCATTACTTATTTGTTGACAAGTGTCATATCTGTATAGATCATAAGAGTTTGAGGTATATTTTTTATCAGAAAGAGTTGAATCTGAGACATAGAAAATGGCTTAAATTGATTAAAGATTATGATTGTTCTATTGAATATCAGCTAGGAAAGGCCAATGATGTAGGAAGTTAAGACTTCCTAAAGTTTCATTCAAAAGAATTAGAGTAACTTTGCTGAGAGAATTAAGAGGCTCAAAGATAGTGCTAGCCGTAGAGAATTCAGGAAGCTTATTTGCACAGTTTCACATATGATCTTCATGAATGCCTGATATTGTGAGGAGACGGTCAGAAGATCTAGATCTATAGAAGATATTTGAGAAATTGATTCAGAAGTTAGATTACAAGGTGAGACAAGGTGATGCTCTAATTAAAGAAGGAAGAATGTGTGTTCCAAAAATCAAAGAACTCCAAGATGTTATTTCAGAAGAAGCTCATAGCTCAGCTAATGCCATGCATCCAAACAGTAATAAGATGTATAAAACTCTTAAGAGACATATTGATGGCCTCGAATGAAGTACGGGATTTTAGAATATGTTGATAGATGTTTGATCTTTCAACAAGTTAAACCAGTACGTCAAAAACCAACAAGACTCCTAAATCCACTACCAGTACCTAAGTAAAACGAAAGCACATCATGATGATTTCTTTTTTGGATTACCTCATATTTCCAGTGGCTTTGATAAAATATGGGTGATTATAGATAGATTCACATCGACAACACGGTTCTTACCAATCAAGGCGATGATCATGCTAGATCAACTAGCATAGCTTTATGTTCAAAAGATTGTCAGTCAGTATGAAGTTCAAGTGTCGATAAATCAGATCGTGATTCGAGTTTTACCTTTACGTTCTGGCCAAGTTTGTAGAAGGCGTTATCAAATGAGTTGTATTTTAGTACAATGTTCCATCCACAGGAAGATGATTAGTCAGAAATAACCATCCAGATCCTAAAAGACATGTTGATAGCATTTGTACCATAGTTTACGAGAAATTGGGATACTCATCTGTCTCTGTAATGCCTCAAAAATTAAACCTTAACACGAGGTCGTCACATGAATAAAATATTTATTTTAAAACCAAAAGTACGAAAAGTTTGACTCATTCTAATTAAGAAACAATTTTTAAAACATTCTCCAGTAGAAAAAAAAATTTCTCAAATAAATAAATAAAAATGATTGAAAATAATTTAGTATTAGTCCCCTAGTCAAAACATAAAAAAAACTTGCAAGTTTGAATAAAAACCGTCTAAAAATTGTTCAACATTCTAAAAACATCAAATCAAAACAAAAACAGCAGCAAAAGTATTCAGTCATAATAGTCTCAAAGAGCATGGTCACGGATTCCTCTTGTCCTACGCTAGATTTTGCTTACCTATGTCTGAAAGAAAAATAAACGTGGAAAGAGTGAGTATATAAAATACGCAGTAAAGGATCCACTATTGGGCTCGTTAAGTAAACTATTAACTTCTTATTAAACCTATACCCTTTGTTACATAATCTAGTGATCCCGAAGGAACACTCGTAACTGGCTAACGATCTCGTATGAAACGTAACTGTCTGGTGAACCTGAAGAAACACGTAATTGTCTGGTGAACCTGAAGGAACACACTTTCCTGCAGGGTATACTGGCTAATAGTTAAAGTTAACAGCTACCATAATTCCTAACATGCATTCTTAGTCCAATCAATCATAAACATATACATAAAAATTTCATTCAACATTCGCATTTGCTTATCATAAATATTATGCCGAATCATAAATCTATAACATCGTACAGCTCGAACAAGCCGTCATAACATAATCAATTTTAATTAACAATTATCCATAAAAATTATTAATTAACATTATTAAACTCATATGATACATCATTAACTCACTACATCAGTCAATTCCACCAAATAATCCAACTGTCATATGCATCCTTACTGTCATGCAACATCTTACCGAGGATCCGGTAGTAAATCCCTTACCTCAATATATAGAAAAAAATTTCTTTGATTGAAATATGATTTCTTAAATTGATCATAAACATAAAATATTTAATTAATAATTTTTCCACAAAAATTATTAATTATTTTAACCTTATCCTTTCAACACAATTCTTAAATTAACTTACCAATTGGTCGTCGTCGAATTCAAAGTCGATTCGTAGAGCAAACTCTGCAAATTAATTACAAGAAATCTCTCAAATTGTCCTTCAGATAAACTAGATTAATCCTATTAATTCTCAAATAAACTTCAAATTTTATTCTTTAATGGGTGTCCAAAATCCAACCTAAAAACCCAAAAATTTCAACAACCACCCAAGTCTATCTGCAAGCGGCGGCGGACAGAGGCAGAGCGGCGTGGGATTCGAAGACGCGTGTGATGGCTGACAAATGGCGGCTCTGCACGGACAAGGTGGCTTGACGAGAGGAGCGCGAACTAGCAACGTCGTGGCGTACGGCTCGGCGTGGGAAGCAACGGCGTGGAGGAACCGATGCAGCTTGTTCAGGCGATCGGACGATGCTCGATGATGGAGAACACAGTGAAAAAGAGATGGGCGGCGACTAAGACATGGAGAAGAAGATGAAAGAAAAGAATTTAGTTGTCTAATTTTTTTTAACCCATCACGAAACCATAGGTTTCCTTTGAGAAATAATAATATATTTATTACTATTATTATTTACTTTACCTTTTCATTTTCCAAATTCATCAAATCTTTCTCTCTCTTCATTAACTCCCTCAACCATTTAATTACTTTCTCTCACCAACTCATTAAACTAAATAAACATATATCTTCAAATATATAATTTTAACTTCTTCAACCAAAATCCACCAAATAAAAAATTCTTTAACTTTTTTTTTCCACATCTTCTCAAATAAATACTTAACATCCCAAATAAATGAAATTCAAAATCAAATAATTCACTTAATACTTAAATTAATTAAGATAATTGATAATTACAAAATTAAAAATGCCCATAAATTTTCGGATGTTACATTCTTGCCACCTTATAAAACTTTCGTCCTCGAAAGTTCTAATTATCGAAAAACTTCGGATATTGAGCTCTCATACCATCCTCTCGCTCTTACGTAGCTTCTTCAACTTTTTCCACCATAAAACCTTTTTCCAAAGAAGTTCTCCTGTTGCATAGCACCTTTAGTTCTTTGCCAAAACTTCGATAGGTTGCTTCTCATAGCTTAGGTTTTCATTCGATGCTATGGCTCATAATCATCAAAACTCAACCCACGAATCTAACTTACTTAACTTATATACATGTACCAATTTTGTCTAACTCGAGCTGAGTTATTTTCCTTTTCGACTCAAATTGGTAGTTTTGCTAGTCAAGTTTCCAAATGGCGCACGAAGGCTAAAATTTCTTTCAATTTTGCTATCTTCTTTAATGATTTACCACATAACATAAGAAGTGAATGAGTATAAAAAAAATACAATGTAAGTATATCCCCTATTGAAGCCTCTTGGGTGAACTGTTAAACCCTTTTTGACATAGGCATAATGTACCAATCATAACATAGCATAGGTAGTGATTCCGTAGGAACACAAATCGTGACGTAAGTAGTGATCCTAAAGGAACACAAATCATGGGTTAAGTAGTGATTCTAAAGGTTCACAAATTATAGGTAGTGATCCTGAAAGGTCACAAATCATAACATAGGTAGTACATAGCCTGCTAAAAGACTAAATAGTCATCCTTCATCTTAGCATGTAATCGACACTCTCGCCTAAGAATAAAATGTCAATATCAATAGCTTTTCAATATGCTCATAGTGTCTTTACAGTACATAGCTCATAAATTCATTGGTCAATTAATAGTATGATTTTATGGAATCAAACTATTAAACATGTTCAATCAATTTCAAGTTTAAGGTTGATTAGTTATGTCAAAACCCTAATCCATAGGAGCTCACTCAACACAGTTTCCCATGTGACACCAAGATCTTTAGCAAAGTATACCTATCAATCCTGACCTAAAAGACGTGATTCTAACTTAACATGCTTAACAGAATTGAAAATACCCATGAATGTTAGACAACATAATTGCATTTAGCAATACCATATAAGGTTCTAGAGTATAAAATGTACCTTTCTCTACAACCTCGAACCTTTTGACAACGTCCTAAGTCATAGCATTCCCCTTATCATTTTTCTGTTCTTTACTTGACTTTGTCCGCTTAGAACTCGAAGGTTGATCCGCAGCACCTCTACTCGAACTACTAGGACACTTGTTAGTTGTATGACCCTCTTGCTTGCATTTGTAACATACCCTAGGGGCAAACAAACAATGACCTCCATGGTAATTTCAACAGGTTTTACACAGAGGTCTCTCCTTCCAGGCTCCTCTTTGCTCGATGATCTGTTGTTGCTACTGTCGTAATGATCCGATCGATTCTTGAACCTTCTGTGATGGATCAGGAGTCTCCTGGTCCGACTTCTTTTGTGAAACCTCTACAGTCTTCTGATAAACCTTTCTTTTTTATCTAGAGGAGGGTTACTTTCCTGATGTATTGTCTTGAATGTCATCATCACAATCACTTGCATTTACTGCATGATGTAGTGCCTCAGACTGGGTGGTAGGATTAAAAGATCGAACAGAACCACCAAGGTCCTTCCTCATGCCTCTCAAAAACCTCTCAGGTCGGGTCAACTCTGTCGTAACCATCTCCGGGGAAAAATGAGACAGCATGTCAAACTCCTGGTCATACTCCCCATTGTCATTTCCCTTGCTTCAAGTCAAAAAATTCATGACGCTTCGCATCTCTAAGGCTGGTACAGAAGAACTTCTCGTAGAAGCATTATTTGAACTGTTCACACGTAATAGCACGAGGATTTCCACTCAACCTTCTTTCAACGGACTTCCACCAGAAAACAACCCAGTCCCTACGCATAAACGCTATGCACTGAATCTTCTCGTTGTCCGAACATTTCATGTATAAAAAAATTTCTTAAATCGAGGACAACCATAACTCCACTTTAGAAGGGTCCTTCAGTGACCCATCGATTGTCTGTGGATAATACTTTTTGAAGTCTCTCAGATGCTTTGCCTTTGCCGATAGTCGATCAGGTAGGTCCAATGGTAGAACTGATGCAACTTGATTTTGAACAGGAGCTGCTAGGGCTGCCTGGAATTGTGCCATAACTGTTGTAACGACCGACGCAATTGTTTGCCCCAACTTTACTGTTAGAGCAGTCAGGTCAGCTTGAGTGACAGGTGCGATGAGGTCTACAACCGGTTCAGCAGGTTGACATCGACCTGTTGCTTGTCCTCCTCGTCCACCTCTCTTAGCACCTCGACGAGACGACATTTCCTAAAAATCAATAACCTTTTCCTTTAGATTTGCAATCGCATAAAATAGTTCATCTTATTTCCATATACATGCAAGATCATATACTTATATCCATAAAAAATCTTAACAAGAAAACAGACCTGGCGAGGACAAAGGAATCGTAGTGACCATGGGGACATAAACCATAGACTTCAGTCTACATAACCTAAAACTTGGACTCTGGTACCAACTGTAGCACCCCAAAAATTCAACCTTAACCTGAGGTCGTCACTTGAATAAAACATTTATTTTAAAACCAAAAGCACACAAAGTTTGACTCATTTTAATTAAGAAACAATTTTTAAAATATTTTCCAATAGAAAACAAAATGTCTCAATTAAATAAATAAAAATGATTGAAAATAATTTAGCAGGGTCCCCTAGTCAAAACATATAAAGAACTTGCAAGTTTGAATAAAAATCGTTTAACAATTGTTCAACATTATAAAAACATCAAATCAAAACAAAAACAGCAGTGGAAATAACAGTCCCAAAGAGCATGGTCACGGATTCGTCTTGTCCTTTGCCAGCTTCCTCTTACCTATGCGTGAAAGAAAATCAACTTGAAAATGGTGAATATATAAAATACCCAATAAGGGATCCACTACTGGGCCAACTATGTAATAACCGATCTTTGTATTTCAAGTTGGTTGTTACAAAAATATTAAATAATGAAAGAGTATTTTAGTAATTTTTATAATGGCATTTTAGTAATTTTATTTAAGAAATGGCAAAAGGGTAATTTTGTAGTTTTGTTAAACAAAAATAAATAAATATATATTATAAAAAGAAAAAGAAAAAAAGGGAAAGAAAAATAAAGGAAAAGGGAAATTATTATTTTAAATATATTTATTTATTTATTATTATTATAACTATTTTTATTATTGGTTTTTAAGTGATAATTGGTTGAAAAGAAATTAGGAAATTTTTAATTGTGGGCCGAGAAGGATATGATAAAGAAGTAGAGTTGAGAAATTAATCTTAATTCCTCCTCGTCCTTTCTAATTGGATGGTTAGTAGGCAAGAACTGGTATTTAAATCATGTAAGTTGGTTGGAATGAAGAGGAGATGACGAAGAGAAGAAAGAATTTTTTTTTTTAAAAAAAAAAGAGAGATCTGAGAGTAGGCTAGAGGAAAAATTCTGGGCAGTTTGTTGATGAACACCGTGAGAAGAAGTGAGAAATTGAGCTCAATTCTTAACAAAATTGAGTTAAATTTGGGTCTAAATTGTGTGAAAAAGGGAGAGGAAGTTGATGGATACCTCAATTTTGGGCAATTTGGCCGAGAAAACCAAGAAAAATAAAGATTTTCAGAAGCTGATGGACATGTCAATTTTGAGAAGTTTGCCTTCTTCTTATTTAGGTTTCTTTCCTACGATTAAGCCATGCATTTTGAATTTTGTTGGTAATGTTTATGAGAGAGAGAGAGTTTCATTTGTATATGTCTCTTGAACTACTTTATAGCCTTTGGGTGTTGTATGTATTCCCTTGATGTTCTAGTTATGTATATACAAGAGTTGTTGCATGTTTTATTTAGTTTCCTTATGGTTATGAGTTAGTTTGTTAGCAAGTTGTAAGTAAATGTGTCATGAGAGTGGAAAGATGCTTGTTGGCTTGATACTTTCTATTGGGCTAGAGAAGGAGTCTGGGAAGGACCGTGACACTAAATTATTCGCCATCAATAGTCATGTACTTAGGGAGAACTTAAGTTCCTAAAGAGAGGCAGTCTTGCATGTAGGGCGAGCCTTGGTATTCACTGAGTTAACTCTACAGTTATCATTGTAATCTTAAGTGTAAAAGATAAGTACAATGTTGAAATCATTTGACTCAATTGTATTAGTGAGTTGTCTTTCTTGGGCACCTGCACCTCAGACGTTGGTGTTATATCACCGAATTGGGATACCAACTATGCATGTGACTATTGTTTCTCTTCTGTTGTTTTTATTATTATTTCTAAACTAGCTAGGACGTATTTTGCGACCTTGAACTATAATTATTATATCTTACGAGTGTGAAAAACCGCTTTTTGAAATTTTAAATAGTTTAATGAGATCTTGAACCAATTTTAACTATCATGATAGAGTTCAATCAAACTATGAGTATTTTATTTTATTATTATTGTTGTTTTTTTAAAAAATTATAAGATACGTGCATAAACTATTGGTGTATATAAAGCTACGATTTTAACATAAAAAACTTCAATTACAGATCCATTAAAGAGAATGAAATCCAAATTAAGTCAAAACAAATTTTAGTATAGAAGAAAGAGAATAGGTTAGTCAGGTGTTTGCTCAAAATGGGTGTTGGCCGGGCTATGCTACAATAGCGCGATTGACTGAAAAGCAGATCGTTAATTTTGAGATCATAAGCAACTACAAGGTCTTAGTAATCCAAATTTAGAAAGAAAAAGAATAGTAAGTAATATTTAGAACAACTTTCTTGTATAAATACCTAACAAATTATCACCACACTGATAAGTTTTTCTTACACTTTCCGATTCTAAGAGCCTACTGCGTCGTTCTCACTTCACTTCTCTTTAACTTCTCCAATTGGTAACTACTTTTCTCCCCATTTGCTACCTTTCTTTACATTATTACTTTTATTTATTTGTTTGTTATTTGTTATAAGTGTTATTTTAATGAATTAACTAAATTTAACTCTGACATGATATTCCATTTCCATAATTTTTATACTCAACAGAAAAAAGAATTGTTATTTTTAATGTACTACTGATTTGATTGATTTATACATAAAATATTTGACCTTTAATATGTGGCACCTTTTTAATTAAAAATTTATTATGAAATAAAACAAATAAACAAAACAAGAGAGGAGAGTGGAGAAGAAAGAGTACAGAAAAAAAAATTGAACCAACCTGGATAACTTATGTGAATATCGACATTCATAATTTATAATTATATTTACAATAAAACTAAATTTATATCCCATATTTTGGGAAAAAACTACGATGCACTCAAACATAGATCGATAAAAACTCTAAAAAACATTTCCAATAGTATGATTTATTTATGAAAATTTCGTCAAACTATAGAAACTAATTTTTATATTTTGTTCAATTATTTAAATTTTAAAACTATAAGTACTAAAATTTTGTCTTTTTACCTTGGGATCAAATTTGCAATTTAATTTTTTTTTTTTACTTTTTTAGAAGGTTGGTTTTCAAATATAACAAACTTAACCAAACTAATTATAAATATAGAAAATTTTGAATGCTATCAATGATAGATTACTAGATAGATTACATTTGTCTCACAGATTGAGACAGGTAGTAGTCTATCACAGTCTATCACTATAATATTTTTGTTATATTTATAAATATTTTCAGCACTTTTGTTGTTTAAAACAATCTTCCTATTTGAAAATCAATTTGAACCTTGAGATTTTTTTCGAATAAATTTAAAGCTTTAATTATTTTTTATTTGGTCCTAGAAACGGGGCCATTCAAAAGAAAAAAAAAAGAACCATATATTATTTCTTCTTCGTTGCAAAAGATTGGTAAAAATTTGTAGAATTATTTAGTTCAATATTCCATGGATTCCATCTTTTTTGACTTTGTTTTTTTTTTTATGGATTTATTTAAAGTATTTTTCTTCATTTGTTTTCCTCCCAATTCATAAAAATAAAGAGAACTTGAAAGATCTTTCGTCCATTCAAGGTTTTAAAATTTGTTAGTCATTTATTTACATAGTACCAAAGCATATATATAAAATTAAACTCACTCCTAATATATATTTTTGGTGGGGCTTTTGTTAAGGATGCAAGATGGCCAAAGTTCTCATCATTTTAATAGGACTTTTGCTCCTTTGTTTCTTTGAAACTTCGGCAAAAGGTGAATACTTGAAATATAAAGATCCAGCGAGACCTTTAAATGTTCGAATCAAAGACTTGCTTGGTCGCATGACTCTCGAAGAAAAAATAGGTCAAATGGTGCAAATTGAAAGAGTTAATGCTTCAATTGAGGTTATGAAAAAGTATTTCATAGGTAAATTTCTAACTTGAGCTTTAAATATTCTCTACTTTTCTGAAAGTAATAAGATCTTACCTACTATATATATATATATATATATATATATATATATATTGTATCGATAAATTGTCTTAATTTGTAGGGAGTGTATTGAGTGCTGGAGGCAGTGTTCCATCAAAACAAGCATCTGCTCAGGATTGGATCAATATGGTCAACAAAATTCAAGAAGGGGCTTTGTCGACAAGGCTTGAAATTCCAATGATATATGGAATTGATGCTGTTCATGGTCACAACAATGTCTATAATGCCACAATCTTCCCTCATAACATCGGTCTTGGAGCTACAAGGCAAGATACATTCAACATTTTCTTTTGTAACTTATAAAATTACAAAAATTGATGTATATTATTCTATAGATGGTTTAGCAATTTAACATCAATAACTACATATATAACCACAATTGACTATAAAGTTTATAATACGAGACGTTTTAAATATAAAAAAAATTGGCAAAACTATTTACAATTCTAACAGCCCAAGTCTATCAGCATCAAAACTGATACAAGTCTATTACGATACTAATTTTAATTCTAAATACTTAAAAATGTACAATGAATACTAATTATAATTATAAATACTTAAAAATGTAGTAATTTATTATTAAAATTAACCCAATAATATATTTAATGAACGTAATATTAAGTATAATCTAATACTTGATCATGTTTATAACTAATTAAGTTCAATGTTAGTAAGGTAATTTCAATTTCAATATTAAATAATATAAGAAAATATATTTTAACACAATATATAATATAAAGAGGGAAAATAAGAGATAAAATTTGCCAAATAGTAAATTCGACATATTGATTTTTTTTTCTTTCTATTTTGCCAAATATTAAAATCGATATATTGAGTTTTTTTTTTCTCTCTATTTTGCCTAGTAGTTTGACATTTTTATATGTTTGATAATTTCTCTTTCATAATAGAATTTACAATTCACTAGCTCTCTCTCCCATTTTAATGGCTCCTTAAATTACAAATTATAATTAAAACTTAAATAAAAACTTTGAAAATTTAAAATGAAAAGTTTTTCTCTTTTATTATATAGGGATCCTCAACTATTGAAGAAAATTGGAGTCGCTTCTGCACTTGAAATTAGAGCTACTGGAATTCCTTATGCGTTTGCACCTTGTGTAGCGGTAACCTGACCAACTCTCTATTTTAATTTGTAAAACACTATCTTCTTTCTAATGGCCATGTTTTATATAGGTCAGTTGCATAGATGACATTTGGAAATATATATATATATATATATATATAGGGAAATATAAGGATAAAATAATTGTATATATATCACTAAAATTAGTTATAAAATAAAAAAAACTCACACCTAGCACAAAAACTGATAAAAGCTATCAATTTCTATCATTAATTGCTGCAATTGATGAATATAACCGATAGATGCTTCGATAATAGCTGCAATTAATTATTTTGTTGTTTTAATTAGGTTTGTAGAGATCCACGATGGGGTCGATGCTACGAAAGTTATGGTGAAGACCCTAAAATTGTGGAAGAGATGACTGAAATTATACCAGGCTTACAAGGAGAGATCCCACCTAATTCTCGCAAGGGTGT
>JBBPDJ010000008.1:7160181-7175401 GCA_037974625.1 Cucumis cinereus | reverse complement strand
CACAACTTTACCATAATTAATAAGATAAATAATGATATAGAATTACAATTTACCTTAAAAAAGTTTGGGATGTTACAGTTGGTGTCCACAGGATATGTGAAGACTAGAGAACAATTAGGAGACATTCTTACCAAAGCTGTAAATGGAGCAAGAATAAGCTATCTATGTAACAAGTTGGACATGATTGACATATTTGCTCCAGCTTGAGGGGAGTTTTCTAATATATATTTATCATTTAGGCCCTTAATTGTAATTGTACATACCATCTAGGGTTTCTACATTCTCTAATATATGTATTTGTACTTTAACTTTGTGAATATAGAAAATACTCTTCTCTCGAATTACTTGTCTACAGTAATTTCTTTGAGAATGAAAATTCTAGCAATTCTTTCTTGAGAATCATGTCTAAATTTCTTTCTAATTTCAATCTTTCATTTAATTTCAATCTTGTTTTTTCATGCGTTCTTGTTTGATTGATTTGACCACCCATGATAGCATGAACTTTGTCTAATCCTTAATGGCTCTAAGCATAATTTTTGGAACAAGATTGATTGAGGATTGTTGATTTGATCTCAAGCGTGTCTTTCCTTTAGATATTTTCTTGAATTTCTCAATTTAAATTCAATTGATTAATCATTCTTCAGATAGAAACTTTTCTTGTTTTTGAATGTCACAACATTGATACCTAGAATTTTAATACAAACTTAAATAATGCATGGAACCACTAAGATGAAAATGTTTTTTTTTTTTTTTTTTGAGCTAAGTATGAATTTTGATTTGATTCTTGTTCATTTATCAAGGTTAATTAGTTTTCTTGACCTAATTAGTTGTGGATTGAAATTGATTGCAATATATATATATTTGTTCTATGATGGAAAGAATGCTAGAAAACTCCATTCGCACTTTAAATTGATTAAGAGAACCTCATCTATTTTTGTGCCCTAATATTCTTAAAACGCCAAAAAGATCTACTTATTTTCCTTTAATATTTTGCATTGATTACCACAAAACCCCCTTCTGTATGTTAGAATTCTTGATTCTTAGTTATTTGTTGTTTCCTAAAGAAGATTCTCGTAAGATACAATACCCTTGTTTACTTTTTACTATCTTTTGTTAGTGTCTGGCATAAACAAGTTTGAGTTATAATTTTTTTTTTTTTTTTGTTAAATTTGATTTAGGGATTCTTGAACCCTTTTGCATATTTCTTTTAGAACGACATCCCATAAATTTGAGTTAACATGTATGTAAATTAATATGGATGCTTGAATCCTATAAATTGAACATGTAGACTAATTAAGAGATTGATTAGTACATCAGGGCGTATAGTTGTGGGCTTCCAAGTAAACGAGCCAAGAATAAAATTAAGCATGCAATGGTCTCTAAGTGTTCTATGAGAAACCAAGTAGATGAGTGTGGATTCCGAATTCCTAAGCTAGGTTTCTTTAATTGAATTTAAATCTCCCTTTAAATTACGCATTTACATTCATGCCATTTAGTTTCTTTCGCAATCAAAATAACTCAACAAACACCTCTGTTGTGATATTTGAATTCAATTGTTAGCTAAAATTCTCAAATTCTTTTGTGGAGACGACTCGACCTTTACACTTACACTGCGTTGTAGTGTGGATAGTACAGATTGGAGTTCGTAAGAATTTGTTTGACTGGTTAAAAAGGTTTCCAATACCCTTCCCAACCCAATCAGTCTGTTAGGGTTTCTCCACCTTACCATGAGAGAAAGTGAAACTTAAATACAAAGTAACATGGGCTCAATGGACTTTTACACATAAAACATAACCTAAAATATATTAGCATAATATAAATGCACTAAATATAAAATGCTATTATTGAACAAACAATTACTCTAACATATTTATGAATATATACTTCAGGGAATTCATCCATAAGAAAAGTTTTTCCAGATGTTTATTAACCCCTTGGTCAGTTTTATAAGTAGTCTGAGAAATTAGGAATAGTAGGGTTTAGGGATTTAAATAAATTGTTAAGCAATTGTGTAATGTTAGTTGGGGGTATTACTCACAACAAATCCAACAAATCCCACTAAAATGATGGATTAGATATTTTTGTGCTGACTCTTTATAATATGAGGTTGTTCTGGACCTAACATAATAAAAGAAAAAGTTTTCTCCAAATGGAGTGGATGGAGAGAGAATGTAAAGAGATAGATTCAAAAAGTTTAAGGAGAAAATAAAAGGAAATGGAGGACGTCAATGTCTTATTTATTTACATGCAGTATTATTGGTGTTTACGTGTGAATAAAATTAATTATTTTTATTTTTTAATATAATGATATAGTTGGTGGATTCAAACCTCTCTCACGGTTTAAGATGAAAAATCATGCCAATTTTTATTGAGTTTTGGCATTTGCAATTTCTTTTTTATTTATTTGGTTAAGTAGATTTTTATTGTGCATCCGGTCACTTGCCATTTTTTTTCAATGTTACAGTTTTAAAAATTATTTAGAAAAATATACAATTCTCCTAACAATTTATATTATAGTTGCGACCTTCTTTGATGTTGGAATTAGTATTCTAAATCTCGTATATCTTGTGGTTTGTAGTTTTGTTAACACAGATTATTTATCTAATAAAATTAGTAGTATTTTATTTGATATTTAGAAAGCATTAATTCAATCCAATAAACCAAGATCCAAAGTTGTATGATGTTACTTGAACAGTATGTGGGTGAGATACAAGTGGTTCCATTCAAGCTTTAACCTAAAATGTCTGCAGTAAATGGATAAAGATTGAGTGTCTTATCCTGATAACTCTGCGGATACGACTCACTTTGCCATTGTTACATGAGATGTAAGTGTTACAAACAATATGAACCATATTGTTCATGTGAAGACATGTAAGTGAAGTTAACTTGTATAAAGGATTTTATACATAGACAAACCGCAAAATAATTAGTTTCTCTTTATAACACCATACTTAAAGGAACCTATGTTTCAGTAAGATAACCATAGGAGACTTGACCATAATCCTTAGTGGCTTGTAAACTTCTGCTTATGATGACAATTATTTGATTTGTATAGGTGAGAGTGGTCTTGATAGCCGACTCAACAAGCCTACCATTTTGGAGATTTTTCTAAATAAGGAAGTCACTCATTCGCGTTCCTTGAGAAAGTAGATAAATTACTCCCTTAATAGTTTATTTTGAGTCTTGAACAATGAGGCATCAACCTCTCACTAGTCTAAGAGGTGTTAGTTTATAGTTGGAGTATACACTATTTGTTCATTAGAGGAATCAGTTGTACTTAATGAGTTAGACGTAACTACATGTGTATAACGGTCATTTGATCCAATTGTAGTTATGAGTAATTTGTGAAGGGTAAACATACTGTTGGTTAGTTATGTCCATGTACAAAGCAATATATCTGTAGTGTGAAGAGTACAGCTATAGGTCTCTAATGGAGTGACTGATAGTTAATCAATCTCATATCATTGGAGTTTCTAATATGTAGGTCTATTAGGTCCCTCTGTTAGTTCATTACGGATAATTATAAGGAGTGATTTGAATTATTGTTCAAATTAATTTAGGAATTTTTATGTCAATGTGATAATTTTATAAATTAACATATATAGTTAATTGTAGAGATATATACGTGTGTGTGTGCGTGTGTGTGTGGTGTGTGTGTGGATGTTTGGGTGTGTGGGTGTGTTGGGTGTGCGTGCGTGCGCGTACGTGTGAGTGTGCGTGTGCGTTGTTAAATAAAAATCAATTATTATATTGCACGACGATCACACACTTCCGTTAAAATTCGATTCCTTTTGTTTAAATTATATATTTCCAAAAACAATAATAGCATGTCACAAGTTCGGCTCCGGATAAAAATTTTCATTTCAAAACTTAACCTCGGTCATTCTAAATTTAAAACATTTCATTCCAATAAACCATTCTAAATTACCGAATACATTTCTTATGCTAAATTTAATAAAATTTTGATTTCCACTATAAATAACACCACCTTTTTCCACTCCAACTAAATGTAAAATAAGAATTGAGTGCATTATTATCTCACCCCATCTTATTCTTTCCCCACTTCTCAATGTAAATTTGTGAACAAATTTTGATAATTAATTTTGTAGCATTATTTATAAATAACAAATTTGAATTTTCTATTCACTAAACTCGAGTGGATTATAAATGTAGTTGGGGTGGAAAAAAGTGGAGTGAGACAGTAACCCACCTTTTATTATAAACTAAAGTGGAGTGGGAAAATGTGGAGTGAACTAATAATGCGCCACTTCTTATTATAAATGTAGTTGTAGTGAAATAATAACTCACCCAATTCTAGTTCTTAACAAAATTTAGGTTTTGTTTAAGATTGTTGTTGTGAGATTAAATAAATTAGGACAGTTCGATAATAATTTTGTTTTTAAAATTAATTCTATTAACACTATTTTTACTTTTAACTTTCTTCTCCTGTTGTCTATATTTCTATCAATAGTTTAGAAAATCAAGCTAAATTTTGAAAAGTAAAGAAGAACTTATTTTTGTTTTTAAAATTTAGACGATCGTGCTTAATAGGATGCAATTTTTTATTAACTTTAGCACCATATTTTGTTTAACAAGGTTGCAAGTTCAACCTTAGCACCACATTTTTCTTTTTGTTTTGGGAAATATTTGTTCAAAAGAAGGTGATCTTCTTAAAACGACAATTATTATTATTATTTTTTATAAATAATATTGGCAGTTAGATATTTTTAAAAAATAATTTTTAAAACTGTAATATTAAAAACAAAAACGAAAAGTTTGGCCCCAAGCCCCACCCTTTTTAATTTTTATTTTATGTTTTTTCTTTCATTCTTTAATTACTTTTTGAACACTATAAATATGTGACAGTAACAATGAAAAATCACCAAAAAGAAGAAAAAAAATCATTCTAATCTCAAGGAAATGTATGATTTAGAAACTTTCTGTTCTCTTTCCTTTCCTTTATTTCTTTTAAATTGAGTACATTTTTCGAATATTAATATTATTCTTATAATGTCTTGAGGATAACACAAAATCCTCTCTCCGTTATTTTTTATCAGTCTAATTTCATGCGCAGTCTTTTTATTTTATTTCAGATATATATTTAAAGATGGCGGATAATGTTTTTGGTAATCCTATCACGAACAGTACTCTACAAGCCATGCCTGAATATGAAGGAAAGACGATAACGCGTCGAGATAGAGCATACGTAGCACTTAATATGAAGAATGCTCAAAGCAAAGATTCAAATGCCCAAACATATGTAGAAAAATTGAGGGAGGATTGGGGAAATGGAGTAGCTACTCTTTGCTTAATTTACAATGCTACTGGTGATACCATAAAATTTGTTTGCGAATATAGTTGGCATGGTCATATTGGGTCTAGTCCTTACCCAAACGAGATCGCAAATGGTCAGTGGGGTGCATTTCTTCATGTCAAAACTGCTGTCGTACCATCAGGCTCTGCTGGTGCTTGTGTATATCGTGGTCTAAATAACTATGATGAACAATGTGATTGGATGGTAGCATGGTCTAATCCATATTATCGATTATTTACAGACAACACGGTCAGCTAAATTTTTTTCTAACATTATTCTTAGCATGTTCTAATCCATAGTAAGAAATACTTAGCAGAAAAAAATTATTTAATTTAAATTACACAAAACACACATGCAAACGCACACACAGAATACGCACGCACGTGCACACACGCGTACACACAGCATTTTGAAATTCATGACAATTAAATATATATTTGTTTCTGTATAGGCATATACTGAGATTCGTGAGAAGGGACATTATGAAGCGCATGACCATTGGGATTACATCTTCAACTTATTAAATAACTCGAGCCTGAATCATAGTGACAGGTGGAACAGATGTCTATCAAACGTGTCTACAGGAAATGATACAAATCCCATATTTGAGGGCATCCTTACTCTAACAAACCCTTGAGAGAGAGTCTTGATCAGGTGCACCTGTTAAAAAGATGCTCATTGTGTAATACTAAACCTTCAACTACCACCATAAATAATGGCCCCTTAAACCCTTAATTAATAAATCTACTGCTACCCATAAATAATGGACCCTTGGAGCCCTTAGCTTGAAGATGTGTGCGCATGTTAAATTATGTTCTATACCCTAACTACCCATGAATAATGGCCCCTTGGAGCCTTTAGCTTCAAGATGTGTGCACTTAAATTATGTTATATAGCTTCTACTTTTTACTTTGATGGAAATGAAACAACCAAATCAAAATTTAGAGTAGGTTTGATTTGTGATACGAAATTAAATAAAGATTGAATATACATAGTTTATCACATAAAAAGAATAATGTTATATTTTGTGGTTGTCTATCCATTGACTAAAACTTTGGGTGTTAATTTTAGAATCGGGTTAAAATACTCTATTTTGTGGTTTTTATACTTTGGAGTTGGTTTAATTTTAATTCCAATGTTATTTTTTATCATTGATAAATCTTAAATTTAGTCTATTAAAGTCCATTTTTTTAATAAGTATAATAATTATTTTCATACAATAAAATACAATATTAAAAATAAGGAAAATTCCCATGCATCGCAAAAAAAATTGAAATTATTTATAAAATATAGTAAAAAAACTTAAATGGGTTGTAGAGAATTTGATAATTTTTGCTATATTTTGTAAGTAATTTAAATTTTTTTACCATATTTGAGAATATCCCTATTAACAAAGATTATAGTGAAAATGTTAATGTTTATAATTAATTTTAGACCAATAAAGTTTATAGTCAGCAGGTCCATAATAGATAATTAAAAGATCAAGGAAGTTTATAATCTGCAGGTTCATAATAGATAATTAATTTCAGATCGATGAAGCTTGTAATTGCAAATCTATAAAGAAGAGGAAGTTAGAGAGATTTGTTATGTGTTTGTAGTTCTACAGAATTTGTTACTGCTTTTCCTATTCTTCACCTAAAGAAGAGGAAGTTAGAGAGATTTGTGGGACTGTCCCACTATAGTCAAGAATAACTCCCATGTAGGGGAGTTATACGTTTAATTTAATTTAAATTAAATTAATATTAAATAATTTATTAAATTATTAAATTATATTTAATTAATATTTCATTTCAATCATAGTTAAATGAATATCTCTTACATAACTTATAATTTTAATTAATTAAATTAAATCAAAGTTAATTAAAAAGAATTAATTAATTAATTAATTATTAAATTAAATATCCTATATTAAATTAAATCCAAATTTGAATCATATTCGTATATAAATTCCTCTCATAACCTATAGTTTTTGTGTATCATATACACATTAAATTTTAATCCATAGTTTTAATATGAATCTAAGTCACATTAAATCAATATTTGAACTCATTCAAATATTTAATTCTCTCATGAATTAATTTTGAATCACAATCAAAATAAATTTATATTATAAAGTTTAATTAAAATATAAACTTGATATTATAATGTATAATCATACATTATATTGATTCTCTAAGTGAAATTGAACATTTTAAATTATATCCAAGATATATTAACCTCATTACCCTTTATCAGCTATGAACGGGACCTAATGGACCTACAGATCAAAAGCTACAATGATATGAGATTAATTGGTAAAACTCATTAACCAAATTAATCAATATTCGTTAACTGTGTGTACACTCCACTAAAGACTCACAGTTGAACTCTTCTCACTGTAGATATATTTTTGTGTCCACGGATAAGACTAATAACATCAAGTTAGTCGTTCACAAGTGTCTGTAACACTAGCTGGGTCAAATTACCGTTTCAACCCTAGGTTACTACTTAGTCCTTAAACTCCAGTGCTTTTCTAGTGAACAACTTCTTTATGGTCCGACCAATAAACAAAAACCTATCTTATGCCATAGAGCGGGTAAGGCCCTTTGTTCAAATCTCACAAACACCATTTAAATGAACACTCATCTACATACCCTAAAGTCTGGAAAGAGTGAATTTCATCTTGTGTGATTATGTTTTCAGCTTCACTCTCGGTCTTGTCTCCGAAATGATAGGCTTATTGAGTTGACAATCTGGCTACTCTCAGCCGTACAGATCAAAGGACAATCTCTCGTGAACAAGAGTTCATAATACACTCAGGATTAAGACTAAGTTTCCTAGGTTATCCTATTGAAATAGAAACCTAACGAGTCAACGAAGTTACATCTAGTGGTTACTATTTCATGATCCAGTTTTATGTAAACTCATTGCATAGATAACCCCACTCGCGTGTCACCTACATGAACGTGTTGGATCATTGTGTTTGTAAAAGCATATCGTATCTATAGTGTTACTAAGATAAGGTACCTAGTCTTATTCCTACACTATAGACACTTTAACTTGTATCTCGAACATTGATCCCTGTATTTCTCTACATAAAGTTCAAGACTCATAAAATAGCTTAGGATGTTAGTTTATTAGATTTAAGTTAATAAGAAAAAACTAATAAAATAGTAAATAACTCATTATTGAAATTAGAATAATAACTCTTTATTGATAACGGTCAATGGATTATATTTACTATCTACAAGTTTTAGGACTTAAAATCCAACAGTTAGTTGTTAAGTTATGATAAACCATGCGAGTAAATTTATAGATGAATTGTTTTACTTAGATTTCTTACTGTATTGATTCTTTAAGCATGTTTATTAAAGATAGTCATTCATTGAGTTTTAGCTATCTAGTTTTGGTTTTTTGTTTTATGTCATAGACTCTGAACATACATTTTGGTTTGTACATAATAATGTATGAATATTGAGGTAACAGTTAGATGTGTGTAAAGTTACGTATATATTGTTCTAAGTTCTAAACTTTAGAGTGAGTTGTTGTTATGGGCTATACAAATATGTTGAGTTTTGCATATATGAGAATTATAGACGATTCCTTTAAATAGTTTCTTGTTTTTGAGTTAATGGCTAAGTAAGTTGTCAGTAAGTGTCGTTAGGAAAAGACAGTGCTTGTTGGTTTCATGCCACCTCTTAGGCTTAGAAAGGAGATTCTTTGAGGGGGTGTGACACATCTGGTGTCAGCTGATGGAGTTAGTGTAGTTCCACAAAAGGAAGAAGTTGTTGTTAAGTGGAAGCGACCTACCACTACAACAAGGGTACATAGTTTCCTAGGGTTAGGAGGATACTACAAATGACTTGTAGAGGATTTCTCTGAGATAGCATTACCTCTGACGTCATTGCCTAGGAAGAATGCTAAGTTTTAATGGTCAAATAAATGCGAGCAAAGATTCTAAGAATTGAAGAAGAGATTGGTAACAACTTTTATCCTGACTCTTAGTATCAGAAAAAGCATTGTGATGCTTCGACACATGGGTTAGGTTGTGTGCTGATGGAAGGTAAGGTAATTTTCTATGCTTCAAGACAATTGAAGAAGCATGAGTACAATTATCCTACTCATGACTTAGAGATGGCAGTCAGAGTATTGGCATTGAAGATTGAAAGACATTATTTATTTGGAGAGAAGTGTCATATTTTTACAGATCAAAAGAGCCTGAAGTACATCTTTAATAAAAAAGAATTGAATCTAAGGCAGAGAAAATGGCTTGAATTTGATCAAAGATTATGATTTTTCTATAGAATACCATCTAGGAAGACGAATGTTGTAGCAAATGCCTTGAGTAGGAAGTCAAGACATCTTAAAAATTCTCTGTGTGGTGTTCGAGTAGCTTTATTGAATGAGATAAAGAGTTCTGGAGCAGTTTTGGCTGCAGAGATATCAGGAAGCTTGTTTGCTCAGTTTCAAGTTCGATCTTCGTTAATGACTTACATCGTAAGAGAGTTGTCAGAAGATTATAGTGCATAAATTGCTTGAGAAGTGTCAAGGGGCAGAGTTTGAGTTGAGATCTAATGGTGCTATAGTTCTACAAGGTAGATTACGTGTTCCAAGCATCAAGGAACTAAAGGATGCTATATTGGAAGAATTAGCCTACAGTTCAGCTTACGATATGCATCCAGGCAGTACCTGTTGGGTTTTATGTCCTAAAACTTGTAGATAGTAAATGTAATCCATTTACCATTATTAATAAAGATTTATTATTTTAATTTCAATAAATAGTTATTAATTATTTTTGTCTAATTAACCCAAATCCAATAAAGTAATATCCTAAGTTGTTCCATGAGTCTTGAACTGTATATGAAAACATACAAGGATCAATATTTGAGATAAAGCTTAAAAGGTCTATAGTATAAGGTTGGGTACCTTATCCTGGTAACATTATGGATACGACCAACTTTGTATTTGATACAAACACAATGATCCAACATGTTCGTGTAGGTGACACGCGTGTGGGAATATCCTATACAATGAGTTTGCATAATACTAAACCACGAAATAGTAACCACTAGATGTAACCCCATTGACTAGTCAGATTTCTATTTCAAACAGGATGACCTAGGCAACCTAGTCTTAATTCTTAGTATATTATGAACTCCTTCCTGTTCACAAAGGACTATCCTTTTATTTGTATGGGTGAGAGTGGCCAGACTTCCGACTCAATAAGCCTACTATTTTGGATATAAGACCGAGTGGAGAGCTGGAAACATAATCACACAAGATAGAATTCACTTTTTTCTGACTTTAAGGTAAATAGATGAGTGTTACCTTAATTGGTGTCTCTGGAACTTGAACAAAGGGCCCCACCCTCCCTTTGGCACGAGAGGAATTTTTGGTTATTGGTTGGACCATAAACAAGTTTTTCATTAGAGGAGCACTAGTCTTTAAGGACTAAGAAGTAACATAGGGATAAAATGGTAGTTTGACCCAGCTGGGGTTACAAACACTTGTGACGAATTAACTTGCTGTTATTAGTCTACATCTGTAGACATAGAAATATATCTACACTGAGAAGAGTCCAACTGTGAGTCTTTAGTGGAGTGTAAACACAGTTAACGAATATTGATTAATGTGGTTAGTGAGTTTAGCCAATTAATCTCATGTCATTGTAACTTATGATCTGTAGGTCCATTAGGTTCCTTTCAAAGTTCATAAATGGTAATGAAGTTAAATATATCTTTGATATAATTTGAAATGTTCAAATTGACTTAAGAAATTAATACAATGTATGGTGATACATTATAATATAAAGTTTATATTTCAATTAAGCTTTATAATATAAATTTTATTTTCGATGTGATTCAAAATTAATTAATGAAAGAATAAAATATTTGAATGAGTTCACATATAGAGTTAATGTGAATTAGATTTATATTAAAACTATATATTAAATTTTATGCGTATACGATACAAATTAAAACAATAGGTTGTGAGAGAATTTAATATTTGAATATCATTCAAGTTTAATTATAAGATATTTAATTTAGAAATTGATTAATTGGAGAAATAACTCACAAATATGATTAATAGTATATTTTAATTATATTTAATTAATTTGATTTAATTAAATTAATTAAACTAAAACTATAGGTTATGTGAGAAATATTCATTTAAATATGATTTAAATGAAATATTAATTAAATATGATTTAATTAATTGTTAATTTTATTATATATTTAATTTGTTAATTAATTAATTATTTTAATATTAATTAAATTTAATTAAATAAATTACTTCCCACGTTTTCCCATTTTTTGCTCTAACCCCCCCTTCCTCCGGATGAAGAAGGGGTCAGCAAATCAGTTCTGAAAAGAAGAAGAAAAAAAAAGTTTTTTCTCTAAAAAGTTACAAAGGGTCTGCAGAAAAAAAAAATGTCTCTCGCTCTCTCATTTTTCTTTTAAATCCCAAAAAAGACTCCCACAAACAAAATCTTTATTACTCAGAGAATAGGAGATGTTTCAAGTAGTGGTGGCTACAACTTTGGTGTTTTGTAGATTTCAAAGACTACAACGAGGGTGAGTCTCGTCTCTCTGAATTTTTTTTAAAAGACATGCTTAATTGTAAAATGTTTATTTTACTTAAAGCGATTGTGTAAAAAAAATTTGTCAATCTATTGGTATTTTAAATTTTCTCAAATTAAATTTGAGAATGGTCCTATAATTCTTCCAATCCGATGGGTTATTATCCCTTTAATTGCTATCAGAGCCATCTCAATTTTTAATTGGGAATTTTTAAAATTTGCATTGGTTTTATGGTGGGTACTGCATTATGAATGTAATTTTGCAATTGAATGTTTTTACATATTATGATATGATCATATGTAAAGGTCCATGCATTTTGGACATTTTTTTCTGTAAATCTTGTAAATTTTATTCCAAATTTGGATTCGTGTTATTTTTCTTAGAAAAACGATACCAAATTCACCCAAATCGGATCACCAGAGACCAAGTTACAACCATTTTTTCGCTACTGTACAGTCATAATTGTTATAATGTATGGTAATAATGCATGATAAATTAATTTCATGAATTATTTAATGTATGTTGATATATTAAATATATGAAATTGAATATGTATGATGCATGACATTACTTAGATAAATATAATTTGTTATATTTTATTAATGTCATGAATATGCTTGATTGATTTTCATTTTTTTTTATATATAAGTGTTACATTAATTAAAATGAAAATTAATATGCATTGAGCATGATACATCCATAGTATAATATAAGAGTCGTTATATTAAATATTATGATTTGCATGCAATATTTTTTGATTAATAATAATTTGATTTTTTTTAATTAAATTATAATATGCATGAGTATAGGGCTAATTAATTAATTTTATAAAAGTTATAAAATTTGATAATTAGAAACCGTCAACCTCTAATAAAAATTGCATGCAAACATAGGATCTTAGGATAATGTTTTTAAAATTGTTTAAAATTAAATAGACCTAAGATCATATTAATTGTAATTAGATTAGAATTAAGTCTTATTTTATTTAATGAAACTAAATAGGACAAATAGGATTTAAGGTTATAAGGGAACACCTCCTACCTGGAAACTGACCCAGAACCAGCATTGAATTAACATTATTCCTATTATAATAACAAGTCGCAAGGTAAGTTAAATGGTTTAATATACCTAGACTCTAAAGAGTAAAATTTATCATAATAGTTATAATAGGAATATACTTAGTTAACTTCATTTAGCCGGATTTTAGCTAAGTACAACAAATCCTAATATATTAGAAAATTTTAGATGGGAGAAAAATGGTATATAGGATATATCATTTTTTTACTCTTACGTCTCTAAGAGTTCACACGTGAGATCCATACTCGACTTCGTGTCGCCCTAGGCGCGGCCTCCCTTCGAAAAATGTTTGTATGGATCAATAACAATGTAAACAGGGAAAATGTTCATAGTAAGTGGGAGAAGGATGCGTGTCAACGTATCCTACGATCTCCTCCATTAGATTGCACCACTACAAGAAAATATGTTTTTAGTGACAAAATTTTAGCGACATATGTGTCACAAAATAGTATTATTAGCAACACATTTTTAACTCGCGCCACTAAAAGAATTAGTGACACAACAATAAGTGTCACTAAATATTGAATAAATTTAGCAACATAGGTAGATGTTACTAAAAGTGGGTGATTTTTTCATTTTTCCCCTTCATTTTACTTTCCCCCCACACTTTTAATCAAACAACTTTTAGAAAAAAGAAAACCTAATAGTTTTATTTCTTTCATCTCCTTTCTCACAACAAACCACTCTCTCCCTCACCACAAAACCATCTCATGACGACTTCATCTCTACACGAATCTCACAAACAACTCCATCTCTGTACGAAGCTCACGAACGGCTTCATCTCACGAAGCTCACGAACGACCAACGACCGTGCTCCAACGAACGACTGGTTCGATCTAAAGGCTCACCTACTTGATTTGAATGTTCGACGACCATCAGGCGAAACTCCAGTTGGATAAATTTAAGGGTTCAAAGATTTGCTTTGAAGACGACGACGACGAAGCTTCGGTTGAAAAAACCATTCAAATCTCCAACTTCGATGAATCCATGTGCGACGCCGTCGACGACTCCAACCGAGTCATTAAAGAAATTGTTGAAACAAATGAATTTTCTAATGGTATTTTTCTTAGATCTCTTGTTCACTATCTTCATAAATTTTACAAACAAAATTTTGTGGTTCTATTGAGATTTTAGCATTAGTAATCTATCCTCTAAAATCTGTCCGCTAGATAATTCTAGATTTTGTTCATTAGTGTTGTATCTCTAAAACAAAATTTTACAAAACCAAGAATTTGTTGTTGACAACTACTGGATAATTCCTAGATTTTGTTCTTTGATCATAACATGTAGAAATATGCACCAATTTCTATTCATTCAAGAAAGAGTTGTATGTGTGTAGTTTTTGAATCTTTGCATAAGTGTTTGTTGCAAGATTAAGGAGATATAACCCTTCCCCCCTCAATCTTTGCACCAATTTATCTCTTGTCCCTCCTCTTTAATTGTGGTTTCTCTAGTTTCCTTATTAATTAGGACAGAATTATGACTTGGGTATTGAATACTGATGTCTATATCATCTAGTTATGGTTCAAATTTTGGGCTAATTTTAGTGAACTTGAACTTTTGGAATTTTGTAAATTAATGTAATTGAGTCCTACTATTTTAGGAAAGGTAAAAGTAGTACTGCTCTTATTGTTGCTTTGGATGGAGTAATTCATTTGGTGGATAGTAATTCTATGAATATAATTTGGTCATTTAGTTCTGGATCACCAATATATTCGATATCAAGCTAATATCAATCATGAACACAATCAAGAAAATGCTTCAGGTGTGGCAAATCGTTCTTTTTTTTATTGCGAGGATGACTAGGAGCTGTACATACACGCTGAGCATGGTAAAATGGTAAAATTTAGTAAATTAATAACACCCACCATGTTAATGCTCACTTTCAAAGTTGGTTATGGTTGACTTTGTCAATTAGTTGAGAAAGATTTGTATTTTTCCCGTTTCAGTAAACACATATATTGTCTCCATATATTTGAAGGATGAAAAATAGCTTCAACTTTGATATTTAAAATTTTACAAGTTTATATAGTAAATTTGATGTTATTTTTTTAAGTAATAATATACTTTTATCGACGTTTTCTATAACGTCGGTAAATCATAGTGTAACGCCCCGGATTTTCAAACTTAACCCGAGGTCGTTACTTACATAAAAACTCATAAACTTGAAAAAAATACAGCGGAAGCGTTTCCCAATAATAACAACACAAAGACTGCAGCGGAAGCATTTGTCAATAAAGTCCCCAAACACATGGTCACTGGTCCTTCC
>JBBPDJ010000008.1:7139601-7160081 GCA_037974625.1 Cucumis cinereus | reverse complement strand
TCAAATTTACCCTTCCAAGTAGTTCTTTAATCTTACCGATTCGTTGTCGACTCTCCAATTAATTCGTAGGAGAAATCTCACAAATTAATTCTAGCCATAGCTCCAAAGAACCTTCAATTAACCAAGAACAATTCCCAAATTAATTCTCAATTTAACTTGATTGGGTATCCAAAAATCTAAAATGAAATACACAATACTTTACTCACATAACTAATGGCGGCAGCCATGAGCGACAACAAAAAAAATCAAATCTGGGAGATTAAACGACATCGGCGAACAAAGAAGCAAATGATTGAGCGGATCAAATGCCGAAAATTGGCGAAAAGAAAAACAATGGAGGTCGGTGGCTTACGGAGAAGAACAAGTTTTAAAGTTTTTAATAACTTTCACGCATTCCAAGATACCCTAAATTAATAAATAATATTAATTTAAAAATAATAATATTATTATTTATTAATAAATAATAATATTATTATTTATTAATAAATAATAATAATAATTTATTATTATTATTATCTTTTCCAAATTACACTAAATCAAATAAATCATTTCCTTTTCCTATTCTAAATCAATCAAATCTTCCTCTCTCCTCTCTCAATTATCTTTTAACAAAAAATAATTATATATATATACCCATATATATATTAAATTTCTTAACCAAAATAATTAACATCCCAAAACAAATTAGATCCAAAATAAATCCAATTTATTATTTAAAGATAATTAACCTAAAATTATCTCAAATTTTTGGGATGTTGCACATAGTTTTTTTTAAAAACAAATGTCACATTTTTAGTGGCGCAAAAATATGTTGCTAAAAGAATACATTTAGTGACAAAGAATATATACGATGTCGCTGTAAAAATTAATTAATGACGAACAATATGTCACTAAAGGTGGAGTTTTAGCAATGCGTATATGTCACTAAAAGTGGAGTTTTAGCGACGCACAAGCATTGCGTCGCTAAAACTCTTAGCTACGCGGATACAGCGACAGTCCTAACGACGCTAGAGGTTGCATCATTAATACTTTTAGCGAGGATTTTTGGACTTTTAGTGACAATTTTGATGTGCCACTAAAAACTGAATTTCTTGTCGTGCACTGTGAGACTTTTATGATCCACATGTGTGTCGTCCTGGACCGATCCCTTCGGAGGGCCTAATCATAGAAGTTGGAACACCGCAAACTTCAGAAATGGATAAGATTTCTTAGGTTAATTTTTGTAACATCCAAAATTTTTAATGTAATTTGTAATCTTTTTATTAATTATCTTTTTAAGTGTTGGTAAAGTTGTAATTTTGGGATGTTTAATTTAGTTTAATTTTGGGGTTATTTGTATTGGTGGTGGTTGTTTGTTTGTGATTGGTGAAAAGAAAAGAGAATTAATGAGAAGAGAGAAAAAAAATGGATTAAGAGAGGAAAGAGAAAGGAATTTATTAGATTTGGAGACATTACCTGTATGGGGAAAAGACGCAGATCTTCACCGACCATAAGAGTCTCAAATACTTCTTCACCTAGAAGGAGTTGAATATGAGGCAACGTAGGTGGTTGGAGTTGGTGAAGGACTATGATTGTGAGATCTTATACCATCCAGGTAAGGCTAATGTGGTAGCTGATGCCTTGAGCAGAAAGGTAGCCCATTCAGCAGCTCTTATTACCAGGCAAACTCAGTTGCACCAGGATTTTGAGCAAGCCGAGATTGCAGTTGCAGTGAGGGAGGTAACCTCACAGTTGGCACAGTTGACGGTGCAACCGATGTTAAGACAAAGAATTATTGAGGCTCAAGGTAGTGACCAGTATCTGAGTTCGAAGCGCCACCTAGCGGAGGTGAGGCAAGCTGAGGGTTTTTCTGTATCTTCTGATGATGGTGTCCTGTTTGAGAAATGGTTATGTGTTCCTGTAGACAGTGAAGTTAAGAAGGACTTGTTGTCTGAAGCTCATAACTCTCCTTTTGCTATGCATCGTGGCAGTACCAAGATGTATCAGGACTTAAAACGTTTTTACTGGTGGCCTAACATGAAGAGAGAAGTAGCAGACTTTGTTAGCAAATGTCTGGTATGTCAGCAGGTGAAAGCACCAAGACAGAAGCCAGCAGGTTTGTTACAGCCTTTTGAAGTTCCAGAGTGGAAGTGGGAGAATATATTGATGGGTTTCATTACGGGATTGCCTAGGACCCTGAAAGGCCATACTGTAATTTGAATTATTGTGGATAGACTCACCAAGTCAGCACACTTTGTTCCAGGAAAGTCTACGTACTCAACAAAGAATTGGACTCAGTTGTATTTGAAGGAGGTGGTAAGGTTGCACGGAGTTCCGTGTAAATTGTTTCAAATAGAGATGCCTGTTTCACCTCTAATTTGTTGAAAGGCTCCTTAAGGATATGAGCCTCTTTATTAATTGTATTAATAAAATACACTAATGCTCAAAGTACAAGAGGAATATACTAAGAGCGAGAAAAACAATCACAAAATAAAAGAACAAAACGAAATGAACAAACAAAGACAGCACAAGTGAAGGCCTGAGCAAAACAGAAGACAAATAAGAACAAAACAAAACTAAAAAACTACAACAGAGAGCCAAAAATAGCAGAAAAATTTTGGCTTAAAATTACAAATTGGATGGGATAAACTCCATGATAGAACAAAAAGATGTGCAGCTTGATGTGAAAAATATGCTTTCTGAGTAAACCTGAATTCTTCTTAAGACAATCTCAAAGCTCCACTCTGCGCAAAAACTAGAGCGCAAAAGATTTTGAAAGAATGACTAACTCTTGATTATGATAAAAGACTCATCTCAAAACTAAACCACATCTCTCGACGATGGACTTCAAATGATCTGGTACTTGGCAAAGATGATCGTGGGAATTGGGAGCGAGTTATTGTCTGCTTCTCGACATTTAAATCCTCCTTGATCTGAAAAAGAGCATTTAGATCCGAATCTAAGGGATCATTTGACGAATGGTCCTCTTTCTCCACTGACTTTGTTGAGTAATCGTCTTCCTCACTTCTCAGACTATAAGGAGAGCCAAAATCTGTAGCACACTTCTCTTTAGGTGCGGAGAGGGGAGTTTTAGTTGGAGAACCTCTAAGAAACTTGACATTTGAGTTAGAAAAAGAGAGAACAAAGTACTAAAATAGAGATGAAGAGAACTTCGATGATCCGACTTGCTTGAAAAAGATAGAGCTTGAATTTGTGCACAATTTACTTCTAAAATATCAGGATTCAGCCCTTCAAACATCTTTACCTTTACAGTTTTTTTAAGTCCTCCTTTAATCTTTTCCTTTTAAAACTGCTTTGGTAATAACTTAAAGAGTTGAGGGATTAACCTTGATTTTGGGAGCATCAATTATTGAGCATGGGTCTTGTATCTTGCATCTTGAAACTTCTATCTTGCATCTTAAATTGGCGATTGAGATTGACAATCGAGGATCGAGAATCTAGTAAATAACATAAAGCATACAATATAAAAAATAGAGCATCGAACAGCAAGCAGTGTGCACGTGCAACTTGCAACTTGCAGCTTGCATCTTGCATTTTGTATCTTGCATTTTGTATCTTGCATCTTGCATCTTGTATCGAGGATTGAGGATCGAAGATCGAGTAAATAATATAAAACATATAATATAAAGCATAAAACATAGAGCATAGGAAATTAAACATCGAGCAACGTGTAACTTGTAGCATGCAGCGTGAACAGCATGCAGCATGAGCAGCTTGCAACGTGAGCAGCATGCAGCCCGCGCGCAAATGGTGCTTAGGGATATTTAGTAAATTCACAAGGTGCTGACACAAACAAAAGACCAATTTTCATTCACTCTTAAAAGCTGGGCTATTGTTTATTTGGGCCTCCAAATGGAGGTCATCTGACGAATCACCAAGGAAATGAAATGGTAACTGCCCTTTCACTGACAAGTTTGGATCTCCCAATTTTAGGGTTTTTTTGTACAGATGACCCCTTTTCAAAGGCCCATTCGATTTTTGGCCTAAATTCAAAAGGTGAATGAAAAATGGTATTCTAATGATGTCAGCACCCTGTGGTTTTGCCGTTTTGTCCCTAAATTTAGTGCGCACGTCCCAGGGCTACTCGATGCACGTTACACATTTACTCGATGCACACTGCTCGTTTACTCGATTGCTCGATACAAAAGTCAAACAATAAACCCACCTTTGACTACTCGATGCACGCTGCACGATGTACACGTTGCACATTACTCGACATACTCAATGCACGTTACCTAGAAGTCTGTTCTGTGATTTGACGTTAAGCCGCAATTTTGGCTAAAAGTCTAACAATGGGTACAATCCATTTAATGAAAAGTTATTTTACATAATAAACTACCGTTTTTGTTTCCAGCACTTCAAAAATTATATTTTTCCTCCTAAAAAATTTCAACAAAGAAGAAAACAAAACTCATAGCATCTCACAACCGATTTTCTTTGTTCAAGTCAATCAAGTAAGCTGCACTTAAACTCTAGTTTTGGATACTTACCATCTTATATAATAATCAGTTTGTGTATGAGTCAAACTCTAGTTTTGTATATGTACTAGCTTACATGAAATCAGTTTATGTAAGTTGCACTTAAACTCCAGTTATTTTTCATGTCATCTAATGAAAATCCGGTTGCACTATCAGAAGCTATAATGAAGCAACAAAATATATTCGTCGAGTATCTTTCAACATGCATTGAGTGTGGCGTGTAGCGTATAACGTGTAACGTGTATAGCATGTAGCGTGTAGTGCGTAGCGTGTAGCCTGTAGCGTGTAGCGTGTATTTTACAAAATGATGAATGTTTTTATTGTAGAATATTTTAGCTAATTATGATGTTTCTTCTATTATAGGATGAAGAAGAGGTATATATTCATCGAATTTGGCAGTACATGGGATAAGGAGAAACAATGCTATAGTAAAGGTCGCCAAAAGGGTGTTCAAGTGGATTCTACAATCACGTATGATGCATTTAAGGAATGAATCACAAAGTGTCTCACTGTAGTGCATCAGAATACAGTCTAGTTATCCGAGTTAAATACCGTACGGACGAAGAGTCATTTATTGTATTAGTGGAGGATGATGATGATGTTTGATTTTTGCTTCATGCATATACTCATAGCAAGTCAATATATGTAAGTATTGAGAAGATAAAAAAAGAAACGATAGGGTCATTTCCAACAGCAGTCTCTCTAGATAACATGAAAAACACATGGCAGTATTATGATAACAACGGTACTTGTGCGGAGACAGTACCATGTACTGCTTATTCTATAAAAACTTCTGATCATATAAACCCTTCTGATGCCTTAAATCCCCATAATGTTCTATTTGCAAGTGGTGGGATTAATCCAATCGAAGAAGAACACACAGTTCGAAATGTACAACGCTTTCCTAGTAGTAGACAGTTTGAAGAACAATCAGCTACTCCTAACGTACCTTTGAGTAGTGGTTATAGACCAATGGACTTGGTAATCCAACCATCTACATGATCAAACTTGGACACAAACATTCATAAGAGACAGATTTTCTTCAGCAAAAGTGATGCTAAGAGGAGGTTGTCATTGTTGGCAATCAAGAACAGCTTTGAGATGCTGGTTAGAAAATCTAACAAAAATTTGTACAGTGTGTGTTGTATACATTCTTCTTACAAATGGACTGTTAGAGCAACTAAACGAAAGGGTGTGACATATTTATGATAACCAAGTGTCCGTCCAAGCACACGTGTTCAATTAAGGTGTTGAATCACGATCACAAACAAGAGAGTGCATTTGTTATTGGACATTTAATTAAAGACAAGTTTGGAGTTGGTCGTGGTAATTGCCCGTGTCATATCATAGACGACATGCGTCAACAATTTGGAGTAAATATCAGCTATTACAAGACATGGCGTGCTAGGGAAACTACCTGCGCGTTTGCAAGGGAGACTTTCGAGGAATCATATTCATTGTTGCATGCGTACAGGAAAGCTTTAAAGATAGAAAATCCTATAACCGTATTTGAGATCAAGCTTGAGGACAACGTATACTTCAAGTATGTGTTTATGGCATTGGGTCCGAGCTTGCAAGAATTTAGTTCTTGTCACCTTGTTATTATTGTTGATGGTATCCATTTGAAGGATAAATATAGGAGAACCATGTTGGTGGTTGTGGCTATGGATGGTGACAATAGTTTGTTTTCGTTGGCATATACCGTTGTTAATAGCAAGAACAATGATTCTTGAACGTGATTCATGTCTTATTTGAAATCCACAAATTGGCAAATGTCATGATCTAGTTTTTGTTTCAGATCAACATCCGTCCATTTTGAATTCTATTGAACCAGTATGCCCGGAGGCATACCATGGTATTTGTACTTTCTATTTAAAGAGGAATGTGGAAAAGTACGACACAATTAGAAAACTTGTCCACGATGCATCAAGGGCATTTAGAAAATCTGAGTTCAAGAGACTTTGGGACCAAATCGTCAATTACAGTAATGGTTCGCTAGCACAGTATTTGGAGGTTGTCAGAGTTGAACGTTGGACACGATGTTATCAATATGCAAGATACTATAACAACATGAACAACAATGGAGTCGAGTGTTTCAACTCCATTAACAGTGAAATTAGAAAACTTCTGATCACAACACTGTTGGAACACATTAGAGGTCTCCTGCAAGGGTCGTTCTATGAACGACGAAATACTTGGTCAAGCTCTACATCGACTCACTCGAAGTATGCTGAGGACAAGATAAAAACCGAGTTCGAGTTGGCGAGATAGTACCAAGTGTTACCAATTGACTGCTACAGCTTTAAGGTCAAAGATGGTGGGTTAAAAAGTGTTCGTGCGTTCAATTTTAGTGTTTAGAGATCTCGTGTTCACATGCTATTGTTGCAGCAAGGAACCACAATGTGAATTTATTCACTATGCAGTAGATTGTATACCATTGAATCATTGATCATTTCTTACGCGGAATCGATCAACCCGGTAGGTCATGTTTCCGAATGGAAGAAGTCAGATGATTATATAGAGGTTAAGATACTTTCACCAAAAAGGGTTGTCCGAGTTGGTAGGAGAATGGTGAATCCTATACCATCAGCTGGGAAGAGTCCGAATGTAAAAAAGTGTGGACGTTGTGGTCAATTGGGTCACAATAGAAAATGGTGTAACGAATCGTTGAATACTATCATGCCTCGTAATATCTGAAGGAAGTCACAAGCTACGTCGTCGTCCAACCTATAATTAATTGGTCAAGTTACGCATTCATTGTTAACATCAACTTGTAATTAATTGAAAAGTTGTGCATTCATTGTAGAAGCCAAAATTAATCAATTGAGTTTACTATATTTTCATCCTTACACGCTACACGTTACTCGATACATGCCATACACATTACACGTTACACGCTATGTCGCTGAACGTTACAAGGTTCACATGCTACATGCTACACACGTTACACGTTACACGTTACACGTTACTATACACATTACACGCTAGACACGTTACTCGATATAGACACTACACCCTACTCGATATACTCGTTACTCGATGCACACACTACTCTATACAGAGTTTAAACCAAAAACTAATGTTTAAATTTTAACAAAAAACAAAAGAGAGATATAAAATTTATGAACATAATTAATGAACTCATATTATGATCAATTTATTCTTAAACTTAAAAAAAAGAACTACATATTTTATAAAATCAAATTTATTCATATTAAACAAACTAACAGAAATGTTTGGATGCTCATAATCTGGCGGCGTACTGTAATCTATATTCTACAGCTTTACTTTTATCGAGGGATGTTAGGGAATTATCTGTACACAAGTATTCAAAAAAATTTAAACAAAAAATTACACAATCTAATATGAAATTCTTCTGAATGTTCTCTAGATTGTTTCGGTACACCATCCATGGGCCAGGTTGGAGGTTCGGCTTTAACTTTCGCAACCCACAAGTCTCCAAGAGGGAAGGGATAGTGTGACATGCAGGCCTTAGAAACTTCGTCAAATCCTGCATCGAGATATACGTAGGATAGGAGTCGTACACGATCAAACGTCTAGTTGAGGTTGATCATTAGCATCATCCAGTGTTGACGATAATGGAGAGGGGTGAAGACATAATCGACATCTGCCAACCCCGACTGGTGGTCTTCTTCTAGACTAAAGAAGCAGTCTATATAATGATGTTCCCGCTGACATACAAGAGCGGCCACTTCGCTTGTTTTGTCGTGTATCTTTCTCCACACTGCAAACTCTTTGATGGAGTTGATGTGAATCTAAAGCCAAAAAATAAAATGCATAAATCTTAAATATAGTCAATCGAGTTGTTTAGTAATGAACTAAACCGTCAGTCACATACCATTAGACCGTAGAGGAGTGTTGACCACTTGTGAATACAGATGTCCAGACGTGCAAACAAGAATCTTCGCAGATATAAAAACAAGGCGTCCATGACCTGTAAAACCATATAAGTTAACACATCGCATTCATGTAAAACAATGAATATTAAGTAAAATCATATAGGGTACTTACATCTCATTCTATCCACTCATTACCCGTCGTTAGCTCCTTAAAGAGCACTTTCTTCGTGTAGTTTGTACAAAATAGGGCACACTTTCTCGACCCGTTATACGGTCAAATATCCAAAGCTGTCAGCCAGTACATAAATTCCCCCCATAATGACTTCATCCACCGCCATCGTTGGATCGTAAGGGACCACCATGCTTCTCTCAGGTGGATGAATGTCTAGGTCGGTGTACTTCCCCCTCAACCTCTTTGAAATGAGCGGTGGTGTGTACGATTGAGGTACCTTCCTTTTCCCCAGTGCGCCTTGGCTGATAGCTCTCAGGTTCACCTCGATCTTCACACTACTCTCTACCCTCGACTGATGAGGGAATGATTGTTGAGTCTCCGTCTTTATTTCCAACTTTGGCTGATGAGGGAATGGAATTAACTCTGACTGTGAAAATCTAGGCGTTGGTAGGAGAAAGATCTCAATATCGTGAAGTTGTGCTGGATCCGGTGAAATGATTGTGACTGGTGTAGAATGTGGCGTTGGTAGAAATATGATGGGCAGTGGGGAAGGTAGAATGGATGGTGGCGGTGGTGAAGGTAGAGTGGATGGTGGCGGTGGTGAAGGTAGAGTGAAAGGTGAAGGTGGTGGTGGTAGAGTGGAAGGTGGAGGTGGTGTGGTAGAGTGGAGGGTGAAGGTGCATAAGACCGGGTGGAAGGAATTTGTTCATTAGACTCTGTGAGATCAATTTGTTCATTGGACTCGATGGGATGTATTGGTTCAATGGACTCGGTGGGAGGGATTGGATCATTAGACTCGGTGGGAGATGTATTGGACTGAGTGGGATGTAGAAGACTCGGTGGAAATGGGTTATGGTTTTCATCCTCTAATGGTCCAATGTAGTCCTGCCAGGGAACCAAAAAACTTGTCAAGTTGCATAAACAAAAAAACAAATAAAAATAAACATATCATAAGGCGAATTTATTTAACGTATCCGACAAAAGTTAGCAATAAAGTCGGTAATTTGCTGCAAGGTCGACTTCATATCCGTCACATCATCTGTCAAAGAGGTAAGGTCCGACTGAATGTCTCCTACCTTTGTCTCGACTGACGTGACTTGTTTGATCAGTTCATTTAATAGTTCGCAGAGAGCAACGACTCTTCTTGATTCGGGTCTAGTGTGGGGATCAGAATGAACTGTCTCATGGTCTGGTTGTCGACCGTGGACGGTTGTCTATCTTCGTCATGTGAGGAAGGTGACAGCAAATCATGTATAGGATCCTCTTGCTGCGGGTAGTGTTGACCATAGTCTTCGTTCAAAGAGGCCTCCTCTAGGTCTTGTAGGTTATCAACAGGTCGAGTGCAACCATATTTCCCACTAAACGACTCGCTCTCGCTCATATCACCATCATCAGACCCATATACATGCCTCTTGTTAATTTGAGTGTTTCTATACATCTTCTTTTCTTCAGACATCACAAGACTAGTTACGATCACTATTTGCATGAATAACAAACCATTAATGAGATTGTTTGGTTAGACTATTATTAAACTATACTTAACTAGTAATTGTATACCTTGTCTGTCTCGAAAACGTCTTTCTACATGGACTTGATGGGTAGGGAGGACGTACATTCCCATCTCAGGAAACGAGAAATTCTAAGGTTGTTAAGCTGAGTCGCACACTTTCCAACAACGGTGGATATTATCTCGTATGCCCACAACTGCATTAACGTAAAACACATTAGATACTAAACCAGAATACTTGAAACATATTTCAAAAAGCAGATAAAGAATTTGTTTTACCTGAAAGGCATGAGGGAAGCCTGATAGATTATATTTAATAATAAAATCTGGGTTATTCTTCACCCTTTTCTTGTAGTTATCGACCTTGCCAACCAAGTCTCGTTGCAGATCCGGGAAAGTCTTCTCCCATAGAATGTTTCTCCAATCTAGACTACTGTAATAGTCTATGTTCTCCACATCCATGAAGAGTCTCATGTCAATGTAGACTCTCGTCTTCTCCCTACCCATCATTGCCAGTTCTGTGTAGTAGACACATGTCATCTTGACAACGTCTACATCGTTTTCAAACTCCATAGTCTTGTACTCTGCTTCAAGAGAATTATTGTGAATACCCTTGGTGATGAGCTTCTTGTAGTACCTAAGAACTGTGTCCTGCAGCTCGCACTCAGCCCTTTCAGCAATTATAGTATTGGGGGCCGATCACAACCCCGTGACTAGAAGGAAATCATCTTTTGTGAAGGTAACAAGGGTGCCATTTAAATCAAATGTCATGGAATCCCTTCTATTGTTGTCTTTCACTTCTCGCAAGAGGATGTAATGAACGAGTGGACTGTTGAAGATAACATTCATATCCACAAACTGCCCGAACACTGTCTTTCTGAAGAGAGCAAGCTGTGTAGGTGTCAGCTTCTCCTTCACTATCTTGTTGGCAACAGAGATGTGGGAAGACAAACTGGTAGCTTGATTGGAAAATCGATCCTTCACATCAATCTTAAAATGGGTAGCCATTCTGCAAAGAAAAAAAATGTCAATTAAGTTAGAAATAGCCTCTGTAAAGAACTCGATGCACGTTACTCGACATATGAGATGCACATTACTCGACCTACACGCTTCACGTTACTCGACATAGATGCTTTACACGCTACATGTACCAAGGTTTACACGTTGCTCGATTCAGGCTACTCTCGACACTCGAATGATTTCACAACGCAGGAAACCTAAACACGCTACACTCAATACACTCGACGCTATGTTCAGTTCAGTGATGGTGTCGGTCGTTGCGATAAACCCTACATTTTCCTACCGACGATGAACTAGAAGAAAACGACGGAAACGCTAAACCCAAATGCAATACCAAAATTCAAACTTTACAACATCGACAAAATGCAAAATAAGGCGATGCTTGCTCTAAACACTAAACAAAACGTTACAAAGAGAAAATGGATGCATGAATCGATTAAAGGATGATTGTTACATTTTCAAATTACGAGAACATGTCGGACACAATGAAAAGCAAGAAGAAGGTTAATCGGCGTCGGAGAGCAAAGAACGAAAGCACAAGAAAGTTGGAAAGAGTGAGAGTGGATGAAACGTTTGGAAATGGTTATTTTAAGCGTACGTATGTTTTTTAAATTTTGTGGGTAACGTGCATTGAGTATGTCGAGTAATGTGCAACGTGTACGTCGTGCAACGTGTACGTCGTGCAACGTGCATCGAGTAGTCAAAAGTGTGTTTATTGTTTGACTTTTGTATCGAGCAATCGAGTAGACGAGCAGTGTGCATCGAGTAAAAGTGTAACGTGCATCGATTAGCTCTAGGACACACGCACTAAATTTAGGGACAAAACGATAAAATCACATGGTGCTGACATCATCAGAAGACCATTTTTCATTCATATTTTGAATTTGGACCAAAAATCGAATGGACCTTTGAAAAGAGGTCATTTGTACAAAAAAAACCCACTTTACATTTACAAATGCACCCTTGTCCATTTTAAAGTTGGCCTCTTTAGTGGTATGTTGCATTTTTCAAATTCAAATGGACCTCTAGAGGTCATCTGCACAAAAAAAAACCCACTTTACATTTACAAATGCACCCTTGTCCATTTTAGAGTTGGCCCTTTAGTGGCAGGTTGCATTTTTCAAATTCACTGATTGATCAACCTGCCATTTTTTTTTATTTATTATTATTTGATCAACCTACTCGTTTTTTTTTTATCAACCTACTTAATCAGCCCACCTTTGAGCTTTTCCCACTTCCCCAATTTCTTCGATCATTTGTTCTTCAAACGTTTCAGTTTCATTCTCTTCCTAAACGAACCTCTCTCAAATTCCATGGCCCACTTGCAGATCCATCATTCTCACCATTCTTCTTCCGGTCGTTCTAGTGATTTCTCTGTATTCGTAGACTCGGATGGCGGTGGCGACAGCGACGGCGATCGGGTTGTCCCTTCTTCTGGTTTGTTTTTATTTTCCTTTTCCCTTTGTAGGAGGTTGACATCTGTTGTTGTTTTAATTGGCTATTTGCTATTTTCCTATGCAAGTTGAGAATTCGATGTTTTTTATGTCCCTATGTGATGGATTAAATTATGGTATATAAGAAAGTTTTTAATTCGTAGTTTTATTATTTCAGGATTTAGGATTATGTAATTCGTCGTTTTACTTAATTAAGAGTTCTACTCCATGCCAGAATCATCCCAATATCTCTTGATCGAGAGTTTCTTGTAAAGGCTCAATTGTAAAATCTTTGAAATAGAGTTTCTAGAGATTCATTGAATACTCAAGGTCTCTCTTGAAATTTTTATTTAATCACCACTCCCTAGTTGAAAATCTGAGAATGACATCACCGTGGTGATAGCGTTTGGTGATAATGAACCTCCTAAGTTTATCCTTACCGTACTTGTTCCTATCTCATGCCTACTTCTGCCAAGAGTTTTGTTCTCCTAAGGAAATGTCCTATTGATTTATCTGAAAGGTTATGAAAGTTTTTAGGAGGTGGATGACGCCGCAAATCTCATTTAATTAAGTCCATGTTTGTTTCCTTGAAAACGTAATTCATCACTGATAATTTGAAAAGTGGACGATATTGAATTATGTTTGTTGTTGTTTACTTGTGTTATGTAATCATAATGAAATGTAAAGCCCGCAACCAAATCAGTAACCAATAAACGCAATCTGATTGCACCATTGAGGTTGATCAATTCGATTGCGTTTAAATATTACGTGAGACCCATTAGCCGATAATATTATCATTGCTGCTACAATAGAAGAAATATGAATTTGTCACAATTATTGATACCGTTAAAGATACCAATTGACCCTAAACAGTAAAGGTAACAGTAATCAATAACGGTACTGGTAAGAAATCATATTACGTTTGCAAAATGCCTCAGTAAACATGATTAAAAACAATCTAATTACATTTGCGATTGAGACCCATTACAATTGACGATTGATTAATCAATGGAAGCTCATTACAATTACATCAATTTTTATTACGGACTGGTAAACATGACCTAAATGTGAGGCTGTATCAATGCTGTTGGATCTGTTCAGACAAGCATTAGGGGAATCATTGACTGAGCTGTTCAGATAGCTTGGACTTTTGAACTGCAAACCTCCAGTAGATCCGGGAACTAAATTTGGAGCTTTGATGAGAGATGGCTTGAGTGATTGCTTCTTCTGGGGAACTAAATTTGGAGCTTTGATGGAACAAACCCCTAAAGATTCTGACTTTAATAAAGCAGTCCAAGCGTTGTTGAAGGAGTTTTTTTTTCCGAATAAAATGTTTGAAGAAAAATTTCGCCATTTCGGTGGACAGACCTTCTTCCCTTGAGGTGAAGAGGCCCCATCTCTTGCCATTTCCCTTCTTCTAAAATGAGATGCTCAATGAACCATGGTCTAGACCAATGAGAGCATTTTTGTCGAATAAAGGATTAATAATAATCTGTGCTTGAAACTTAATTTCCAACATTTTCCAGATTTCTCTCCAATCATCGAAGACAAAAAATGACCCCAAGATGCTGAAAATTAGGTTGAATAACTTCAAAATTCTTGATCACCCATTGTCTCTGTTTTTCAATCCTCAGAACAGGGGAAGGACGAGTGTTGGTATCAGCGTGGACTTCAGTAGCAAGCATGTTCTCTTTTCCTTTCTTTGTATCGGGCTCAATGGTGTTTTTAGATTTGACTTTTTTAGCATATAGATTGCTGGCTTGTGAATGACTTTTTGCCTTGGAGTGAATTCGTGAAAACCATTTAGCATATTCCTCCTTTGATAGAAAATTATCTAACATGTTGTGGAAGGACCTCCAGCCCTGTTTACTATCCCCTGAACACACTCTTAAATTTGAATGACCCTTGGACTTCGACCACAAATCACAACTTAGCACCCACCCAAACTTTGCTTTGAACTTTGAACCTTCATTCTACCTCTGTCTAAATCTCTCAGCTTTTGAAAGAATCTATCCTCTGGACCTCGTAACAATTCCGAAACTGCTTCCAGAAGCCAAACTAACTGATTTTCCGAGACTGACAAAATTCTGCAGGCTTCCACATCTTCAACATGAACTCGGTCTCTCTCTTTCCAGGTGCAGTAATGAGACTGAAGGACTTTGCAATTGATTACTTCCATTTTGATACTGAACGATAAAATCGGCAAGGAGAAATTCAGAGAGAGAGTTTACCGGTGGCCTGAGGAGATGGCTGAGGAGAGGGGAGAGGGGAGAGAGGGGAGAGAGAACTTACCTTTTCCTTAGATGATCCTTTAGCTTAGAAGTTCTTTGTGTGTTTGGTTCTTTGTGGGTTTTTTATTCTATCCCAGATCTACTGATTTGATCCGGATGTTTTCTTAGCAAACTCAAGTTGGTCGTGATTCTACCACCTTGAGTTTGAGGCAGGGTGTTGAAGGAAAATTAGGGTTTATGGATTATTAGTATTTTCCATTATTATTTTCCTTTTTGGTATTTTCCATTTATGAATTTTCCTTTAGTGGTTTCTTTAAGGTCTATATATTCCCTATGTAAAAGATCATTATGAACTCTGAATTATTATGATTTATTCAATAATATAGAAATTTCACAAAGATAAATTTGGAACTTAGAACTTTGTGTAAAGCTATATGTTTTCCTATATCTGAATATGGTTTCAGGAAATACTGACAGGAATACATCTGAAGATAGTAATCAAGATGGATCATCAGTTGGTAAAGAATTAGTTTCTTGTTCAGCAAAGCCTACCAAGTTGGGGAAGTCAAGACAGAGTCATGCATTGCATCATTTACTGCCAAATATTTTTGATGAAAAAGTTTCTTCAAGGAAGAAGGTATATCATATTTTCTTTTGAGTTGGCTTCCAATTTTATTATTCTAGATTCCAAAAGGCACAACTGCGTGTTTTTTCAGGAAATGTATGTATTTTTTATAAATTAACTAAAAGCTCGTGACCTCACTTAATTGTGATGCAACAACTAGATGGTTATATTAAAACAGAGCATTTTGAGAAATATCTGGATGATATTCGAAATGATTTAGACAGTAGTTTCTATATAATGTTTAAAAATCAGGGAGAAAAAAATAATTTTCAGATTCTTCAAGAGATTTGAGCCTCTCCTTTACACTCAGTATGTCACCGACTCTTTCCCTATTTGGTCTCGTATGAACTTTCTCTAACTATCCAACAGGATGAATCTGCTCATCCCCTATATTTTTTTCATCACCCTGTACTGATACACTCCTGACAATAGTAACTTATCAAGCTAATTCTCTTGCATCCTCCTTCTTGCACCTATGAACTTAACTTGGGGTAGGTTGACCCTATCGATTCCCTCTTTCTTCAATTTTCACCTTATACCTTCAAGTTCTTTGAACTTTACAACGGTATGAAGTCTCATCGTCACAGGTTATATAGAAGTTCCCTACGATGTGGTGTAAAATCTTCTCTGCGCTGATTATAATTTTATGATCTCCAAAGTTCTTAGTCAAAAGTGTGGATGCAGCTCAGGTGGTTGAAGAGGGTTGCCACAGTCAAGGATGACGGAACTGTCCAAATGGAAGTTCCAGAAGAGATTCAACCAGAAAGTTTTCATTTGGAAAGTGGTGTTCTAGATGATGAAGCTGTAGATGATGAACCCCTAGACACAGCCAATGTTCCATTCATCCCTCCATTACAAATTGTGATGCTCATAGTTGGTACAAGAGGAGACGTTCAACCTTTTGTTGCCATCGGGAAGCGTTTGCAGGTTCTATTTACTTTTGCTGTTCTGTTTATCATTTCCTTATTGATTTTTCTTTTGATGATCTTTCTTTTTATTTCTTTTTGTATTATTTATTTATTGTTGGTTTAATAATTTTATCATCATTGTTTGGATAAAATTTTATTCACCATTTTTTTGGGGTTGGTTCGTTGGATGCTCTTGTACTCATTTTTTTTCCTCAATGAAAATTTGTTTCTTCATTAAAAAAATAGTCAAAATAAATAATTTTATCACCACTGCCAGGCAACATGTGCTTTTATTCAGATATGTTCTTGGTTGAGATATAATATGCCTAAACTTGTGGAGCTATCCCTTATAACATCGAATTGTTGTGAAGTTCCTGATAACTCATTACACGCCACACCTTAGCATTTTAACTTTCAAGTAATAGAAACAAATATCATTGCTGGAAGATTTTAGGATATTTTCTTGAAACTAAAGTTGAACCATTTATAAAAATGCTAGAATCTTTTGAGAAAGAAAGAGTATCATTGTGGAAAAGAAAATGCCACGGTTGTACTGGCACATCACTAAACTGCTATTTTATTTTATTTCTTGGGGGAGAAAATACTGTGATTAGAGAGTTCATTCCCACATATTTTTTAAATAACAAGAACTAGATGGTCGGTTATGATTTATAGAACAAAATAGAAATAAATTCTAACTACATTGATCAAAATTGTATTTTTATCCAAAATGATTTATAAAATTCATTTTAGAATAGAACATACAAAAAAGATTATTGGAATAACGACGATAAATAATTAAATGCACAATTTGAGTTGAGAGTCTGAACTGGTATAAATGAAAAGGAAGTTTTGTTTTCATCAATGAAATACCTAATTCAGAGTCTGATAGGATTGCGAAAAGCTGGACTTTTGGCTGATACATCAATCATATCAGACTCCGAATTAGCCCTTAGAAACCATTTTAAGACAGAATTGATGACTTTATACAGATTTCAAGAATCAAACCTTATCCAGAAGTGCAAGCTAAATTGGATGAAGTTGGGGGATGAAAACATAAGCTTCCACAGATTCTTGGCAGCAAAGAAAAGGAAGAATTTGATCACAAAATTGGTAAATGGTGCTGGTTTAGCCACCAAATCCTTTAGAGAAATAGAAAATCTTATTTTAGATTTCTACTCTAAACTATACATCAACAACCCGAATGAAAGACTGCTCCCAATGAATTTTGACGGGCCATGTATAACTCCTACTCAGAATTTAATGCTCACAGCAAAGTTTTCAGAACTTGAAATCAAATCAGCTGTTAAATCCCTTGGGAAAAATAAAGCTCCAGGTCCAAATGGGTTTACAACTGAATTCCTCATCAAATATTGCGATTTTGTTAAAGTAAACTTATGCTCTATTTTTGAAGATTTTCACAGGAATGGAAAGATAAATGCTTGCATACAAGAGAATTTCATTTGCGTAATCCAGAAAAAAGAGAATATGGTGATAGTTAAACACTATAGACCGATTAGCCTTACAACCTTGACTTATAAGGTTATTGCAAAGGTTCTGGCCAAGAGACCCAAGAGAGTAATGCCTTTTATCACGGCCCCTTCACAAAGTGCCTTTGTAGAAGGAAGACAAATTTTGGACCCCATCCTAGTTGCTAACGAAATTGTTGAGTAATACCGAAGCAAGAAGAAAAAAGGCTGGATTCTTAAACTGGACCTGGAAAAGGCTTTTGGCCGGGTTGAATGGGACTCCCTCGAAAAAATTATGTAAAGAAAAAAGTTCGACCCAAGTGGATAGACTGGATAATGGGATGCATTAAGCATCCGAAATACTCCATTTTCATAAATGGCAGACCACGAGGAAGAGTGACGACCTCTAGGGGAATTAGGCAAGGTGATCCACGATCACCTTTCCTTTTTCTTCTAGTTAGTGAAGTTCTCGGTGCTCTAATAGAAAATCTATATCATAATGATCTCTAATCCTACGGTTCGCGGATAACACTTTACTTTTTTGTAAATATGAAAGCAGTATGTTGGATAATATTTTTTTTGAAACGGAAACAATAATATTTTATTAACCGTAAATAGCTTGAGTACAAAAGGATTATACAACAAACTAAATAGAAATATAGAAGTAGGATCAGTAGGCGCACCCAGTCATCTCAACTAGGTTGACACCCCCATAGCGCCCTCATCACATCCAAAGTAAGATAAAGGAAGACAAAAAAGGTCTTCCATCTAACTATCATGTTGGACAATTTGAGACAAACAATTGAACTCTTTGAATGGTGCACCCAGTCAAAAAGTAAATTGGGATAAATCAGCCTTTTTTGGAATTAACAGAGATGGTAATGAGCTACTGACCACGGCCACACTCTTGAAATGCAAGGCGGAGCATCTTCCCTCAGTCTACCTCGGTGTCTTCCTTTGGGAAGATACCCTAAACAGATTTCCTTTTGGCAACCGGTGATTGCTAAGATTCTCGAAAAGCTGGATAAATGGAAAAGATTCAATCTCTCAAGAGGAGTAAGGGCCATTCTTTGTAAGTCTGTTTTATCTAACCTTCCAACCTACTACATGTCTATTTTTCTTATGCCTAAAAGAGTGGTCTTAAAACTTGAGAAATTACTTTGCAACTTTTTATGGGAGGGACATCAAGGAAGCAAAATTAATCACCTAGTTAAATGGGAAACTGTCAAAAGATCTTTATTGGATGGCGGCATCAGTTTAGGAGGCTTCAAAGCAAAAAATCTGGCTCTATTAGCTAAATGGGGCTGGAGATATATGGAAGAAGAAGAGACTTTATGGTGTAAAGTAATCAAAAGTGGATACGGGAAAGACGCTTATAATTGGCACACAACAGGCAAGGATGGCAAATGCTTGAGAAGTCCCTGGGCGAGTATGTCCAGAACCTGGTTAAAAGTTGAAGCTCTAGCAACTTATAATCTGGTAAATGGAAGAAGAATAGCCTTTTGGCTTGACCCATGGGAGAGTGAAATTCCTTTCAAATCAGCCTTCCCTCGGTTATTCAAAATTGCATTACTCCCCAACGGTTCGGTCGCTAACTATTGGGATCCCCCCCTTGCATCATGGTCCATTTCTTTCCGTAGACTTCTAAAGGAAGAAGAAATGTTGGACTTCCAATCACTTCTGGGATTGCAAAACTCTCCGAATCTCATGAAAAGTAGATTTTGGTCTTTGAATGGCAGTGGGAATTTCACAGTAAACTCCCTCACTCAACACCTATCCCCCTCATCCCCTATTGACAACACCATTTATAAAGCAATTTGGAAAACCAGCAGCCCTAGAAGAGTGAATATTCGCATTTGGATTATATTGACAGGGAATCTGAATGTCTCATCAATTATGCAACACAAACTGCCCAACAAATATCTCTCTCCCTCTATTTACCCTTTGTGTTTAAAGAATCAAGAAGATCCCCATCATTTATTCATTTCCTGTTTTTACTCGGCAACATGTTGGGGTTTTTTGTTCAAAGAATTTAATCTATCATGGGTTTTTGAAGGTGACTTCAAGGAGAGTGAGAGGTCCCTATTGACAGGTCTTTGCTTGAACAAAGAAGCTTCTCTACTTTACGCAAATGCAGTGAAAGCAATCTTGGCAGAAATATGGTTCGAGAGGAACCCAAGAGTCTTTCACCATAAAGGTCTGCGATACTTAGAAATGTTTGAAATTGCTCACAGAAATGCTTCCTCATGGTGCCCCCTTCTACACTCCTTTACAGAAATGCTTCCTCATGGTGTTACCTTCTACACTCCTTTGCAAGTTACTAGATTCATGAAATTAATCCAAACTGGAGAGCTTTTATTTCACAGCAATAGTCCTATTGCCAATTATTGTATTCTCTTTTTTCATTTTTTAATTACAATTTCTGATGTTGCCTTAGTAGTCTCTAGGAGAAATCCTCCAAGACCAAGATTGTGAATCTTTTATTAGAATGAATAATATCTTTTTATATATGAGGGAAATACTCCTATTTATAGAGTTTTATTACAAGTGGGGGTACAAACTGAATTAACCTAGAATATTAACTAATTAACCAATTAACCCCTATTCTTGTTACATCATTCTACCCCTCCAAAAAGAAAACTCATCCTCGAGTTTTAAAAAGAAAAAAGTTATGAACAAACAATGAATGATAGAGGACTTGAAAACAAACAACAAAAGAGGCAGTTTCTTAGAAATTTCAAAGGTTTTAAACTCTGGCAAAAAAGGTAATATCGTCA
>JBBPDJ010000008.1:7085639-7139501 GCA_037974625.1 Cucumis cinereus | reverse complement strand
AGGCATAATTTCCTGTATCACGTCAATCTATTAGACATGTTACACTTGCCTCTTACCTACATGCATGTTACTAGACTATTAAACACTCTTTACTCTTCTGAACATCCCAGAGTACATAACTCTTGCTCTGATACCAAGCTGGCATACCCTCTCCCAGACTCTCTACTCCTAGCCTAGGGGACGGCGTGAAGCCAGTGAATCTTGTCGTTACCTTGACGATCCTCACTAACTATCTTAACTTAACTCTGACTTAAACAAAACCAATAGCTTAAAAAGTGCAAAAAACCAAACTCAAACTTAACACAAAACAGCTGAAACTAAACAAAAATCTTCTACACAGTGCAGCCCATACTGTTTTATACAACTCATCTCATTGTATCAAACTTATTATATTAGTAACATGCATGATTTACTACTAAGGTACAATAGTACTAAAACTTCTCGCTTAGCAGAGAGTTTGTGGTAGGTGAGGCTCTGGGATCACGATCTCTACCTGGAAAGTGAAAAACAATTTGAAAGTATGAGTTAAAACGCTCAGTGAGTGATACTTTAATAGAAAATACTTAAAACATATATATAGCATAGATAGAAATCATTTGAAAATTGCTTAGACGATACTTATCTGAAAATCATGGTAAAACTATGCGTAACTGAAATCATGCTAAAACATGAATATCAAAAAATATGTAAGTGATGTGTATCGAACTGAACTACGTAGTAATGGGGAAAATCCAGCACTAGCTACGTGTTTGCCGCAGTGGAGTAATCTCACACTAACGATAGCTAAATCTACGTCGTGGTTGGATCAGGATCAACGACGTCTTCGTCGAGGTGGAGTCAGCTCAACACAACGACGATATCCTACGTTATAGTGAGGCTAACAACTATAACGTCTTTGCCAAAGTGGGGCGAATCCAACACTAAGGCAGCGAATCTACATTGCAGTGGGGCCAACACTCGCAACGTCTTTGTCACGGTGGAGTAATCTCAACACCATGACAGCGTATATCTACGAAGTAGCGGAACCACCGCCCACAACGTCTTTCCCATGGTGGGGCGAACTCTCACACAAGGCAGCACACACCCTAGTGTACAAACCTAGTATAGTAGCCTCAGGCTCACATCCATACACATGCTTAAAAACAAATCATCGTAAAACGTGCAAGTCACATAAAACATATCATCATCTTAAATCATTTCTCAAATCTCTATGAAACTCGTAGTACTCGAAATCATGCTTAAACATCATTTATAACATGGTAGAAATCTTATAAAAATATTAAACCATCATAACTCATGATTTTGAGAAATCTCGTAAAACGTGCAAAGCGTGCTTAGGCACTATAGTAGTCAAAACATGCTCAAACAGTTAAGAAAATCATCAAAATCATCTTATTAAGCATAAACAGGGCCTAACATATTATAAAACATGCTTATTTCGTAAACAGGCATTACCTCATAAAACGTGTCAAAATAATATTATTATATTTAAACCACCGAAAAAACAATTAAATCATTCTTCAAACAGGTTACCATGTGAAAATACATCGAAAAATATGAAGAACATGATTTTTCTTAAATTTTCTTAATATTTTACAAATTCTCGAAAAACGTGCATTTGTAGGTGTACGAGATACGTACATTAGGTAATTTAGGACAAGTAAGAGATTTGTAATGGTTATCATGTCCTAGTTTATTGGATTTATATATATACGTTTTATGTAATATATTTGTACATTTTACCATTTTCGATATTTGTCGATTAGTTTATTATGTACATCCCATAGACTACCACACTAGATTAGAGTTTTAGTCCAAGTGGGAGTTTGTTGGGTTTTATATCATAAAACTCGTAGATAGTAAATGTAATCCGTTGACCGTTATTAATAAGGAGTTATTATTTCAATTTCAATAAATAGTTATTGATTATCATTGCCTAATTAACCTAAATCCAATAAACTAACATCTTAAGTTGTTTTAAGAGTCTTGAACTGTGTGTGGAGACATACAGAGATCAATGTTAAAGATACTACTTAAAGGGTCTATATTATAAGGATATGGATACGACCCACTTTGTATTTACTACAAACACAATGATCCAACATGTTCGTGAAGGTGACACGTTTGTGGGGGTATCCTATGCAATGAGTTTGCACAAGACTGGACCACGAAATAGTAACCATTAGATGTAGCTCTGTTGACTAGTTAGGTTTCTATTTCAAATAGGATGACCTACGCAACTTAGTCTAAATCCTGAGTGTATTATGAGTTTCTGTTCACGAAAAATTGTCCTATGATTTGTATGGATGAGAGTGACCCAGTTTGTCGACTTAATAAGCCTACAATTCTGGGAACAAAACTGAGTGGAGAGCTTAAAACACAATCACACAAGATAGAATTCACTTCTTCCCAATTTTAGTGTAAGTAGATGAGTGTTCCCTTAATTGGTGTCTCCGAAACTTGAACAAAGAACAGTACCCTCTCTATGGCATGAGAGAAATCTCTGCTTATTAGTTGGACCATAAGCAGGTTATTCATTAGACGAGCACTGGTATTTAAGGACTAAGAAGTAACCTAGAGGTAAAACGATAATTTGACCCAATTGGAATTAAGAACACTTATGAAAGACGAACTTGCTGTTATTGATCTACATCTGTGGACACAGAAGTATATTTATATTGCGAAAGGTTCAGTTGTGAGTCTTTTTCAGAGTGTACACACAGTTAACGAATATTGATTAATGTGGTTAATGAGTTTAGCCAATTAATCTCATATCGTTGTAGCTTCAGATCTGTAGGTCAAAGAGGTCCCCTTCCTAGATCGTAATGGATAATGAGGTTAATATATCTTGGACATAATTTGAAATGTTTATATTAACTTAGGAAATTAATATAAAGTTTATATTTAAATTAAAATTTATAATATAGGATTTATTTTGGATGTGATTCAAATTAATTAATGAGATAATGAAATATTTGAATGAGTTCAAATATTGATTTAATGTAAATTAACTTCATATTAAAACTATAGATTAAACTTAATGCGTATATGATAGACATTAAAACTATAGGTTATGAAAGTACTTAGTATTTGAATGTGATTCAAATATGGATTAAATTAAATATAAGATATTTAATTTAGAAATTAATTAATTAGAGAATTAATTAATAGTTTAGTTTAATAAGATTTATTTAAATTTGATGAAATTAATTTAATTTAATTAAAACTATAGGTTATGCGAGAGATATTCATTTAAATATGATTTAAATAAAATATTAATGAAATATGATTTAATTATTTTATTTATGTAATTGTTAATGAATTAATTTAATTTCAATTTCAATTTAATAGTATTTTAAATTTTTCCAAATTAAATTTGAGAAAGATCAACGTGCGAACCAAAACGAAGGAAAATCGATCAGTGCTATAGCTTTTGAAAAATGGACCAAAGTTCGACCTAAAATGTATTTCGAGCTTTAAAAAGGGCTCATTTGGAGGAATGGTTGTTTTTTTTAAAAAAAGGTAATTTATTATACATCAACAAAAAAAGGACCGCACATCCCGAGGCGAAGGCATATGAGTCGTTGAAGCTCAACTACAAAGCAAGCAAGAACTAAAACAAACACATAAGAATAACAGGCTCTCTGGGAGTACCGCCATGAAGTCTATGGTTACGTTCCTACGGAATAAAATAAATAGTAGCACACCAAAAGACACGGGAAAGCTTCCTTCTAACATCTTTGCCAATACCCTTACCACACCCCCACGCCAACTCAACATTCCATCCCCCCACCCTATGAGAGGAAGCCAAGATCTGGATGACCTTACCCCAAACATTACCCCATAGGAACACAAAAAGAACAAGTGGTCACGAGACTCACACCTTTCTACACATAAAAGGCAACTAGAAGGAACAGACGAATTCCATCTACTCAATCTATCTTTCGTCCCCAGATGATCCTTAATTGTAATACCCGACTTTTTCTTTTATTTAAGTTATTGTAGTAAATTTATTAATAAAACAATTGGATGGTATTTTGGTAATTTTTTAGAAAGAATATTTTAGTAATTTTGTTTAAGAATTGGTAAAAAAAAATTAATTTTATAGTTTGGTTTAAAAAAAATATATATTTTAAAAAATAAAAAGAAAAAGGAAAAGGAAAATGGAAAACAAATTGAAACTTATTTATTTATTTATTTAATTATTTAGTTTATAATTATCTTTTAGATTTTTTTTTTTTTTAAAAAAAAGAAAGGAAATTGCATTTTTTTTTTAAATAGTGTGCCAAGAGAGATTAAGAATGAGAACGAGTTAAAATTATGAAATTCAAGCCAATTTCTTCAATTGGATGAAGTAGAGGTGGGAAGTATTATTTATTATGTTAATTTTTCTTTGAGTTGAAGAGGAAATTGAAGAAAAAGAGAAGAGAAAACCGAAAGGAAGAGAAGAGAAAAACTGGGCAAAATTTATCGAATTGATGATTTTGTGGGGAAAAGAGAAAACCAAAAAGAACACATGGGGAAAAGTGATGATTTTGTGCTCAATTCTTAAGCGAATTGAGTGAAATTTGTGTCTAAATTGCTTAGAAAAGAGAGAGGAAGCTGAAGCACAACTCAATTTGGAGAAATTTGGCCAAAGAGACCACTGATTTTGAAGAAAAAGAGCTCGAGCTGCTTGAAAAGCGAAAAAAACGGACCCAAAACTTTGAAAATTAAATTCTCTGTCTACAGACCGAATAAATGGATCAGCAATGTTGTACTTCGAAGCGATCTTGGTGACTATCACATCCCCTCGTTGCACAATCTCACGTATCATATGGTGCTTCCTCTCTATGTGTTTTCCTCCACTACTACAGACAAGGGTTTACTTGACAGTGAAAAACTATTAAGTAACGGATTACTTGACGGTTTTAATTCCGTCAAGTAATCCAGTGTCAAGAATAAACATTTTTTTCTTGACAGTGCAAAACTGTCAAGAATAAGAGTTTACTTGACAGCTATTCGCTGTCAAGAATAAAGCTTTACTTGACAGTTTTTCACTGTCAAGTAATCCAGTGTCAAGAATAAGGAAAACTTTATTTGTAACGGTTTTCTACTGTCAAGATTTCGTTATTCTTAACGTTTTATCACTGTAAAGAAAAAATTATAATTTAAAAAAATAAATTAAAATTTATTATCCCCATATAATTACACATGTATTTGCACCCTTTTTGCAGTCCAAAAATAGTATATATACAACCACCCAACAATATTGTAAAATAATTTCTTGTACTTTGGTTCCAATAGAAGCATAAAGTAAAGAAAGTTAGATTCATTGCATTTTATATTACATAGTAAGTTTATTAATTACATAAATCAAATTACATAACCGTATATAATATAAAATTTTCAACAAGTAAAGTACAACGAGGGATAGAGAAAGCCATCAAATCCACCTAACCAACTACTAATATCATTTAATCAAAACAAATGGCTCACCCTCGACGATCTTTCCGACTTGGTCTCCACATATTTGACTATAGTTTCAGCCACTTGTTTTCCCACATCATAGCAACTTCTCACACCTGAAAATCAAGAAACACAATATTCAATAAAGTGGAGCTAACTCAGCCATGAACTGTTGGATAATCTTCCTCCTTTTCATTACAAAATGATGATTCACATGGTTACACATGAAACTACTACTTAAATTCACATCAGTTTGAATTTATTTTTTATTTTTTAACGAATAAAAGAACCCAGCTTCTCCACTCACCAAAATTTGGAAGGTTAGAATAGTAGGTTAAGGTTGTCAAAGCTAAGGAAATCAAAATTAAGTCCTACTTCTCAAGAAAATATCTTCTTTAATCTATCGAGCCCAGAATGTGTTTAAGAATAATCAAACGACAAAGTACATTTATAAAATCAATTAAGACCTGAAATTAAAACCACAAAAACTAATTTGCATTTTTACATCTTTTATTCAAATAACAACAAACACAAGTAAAAGCAAAAAACATAAACACCAAATTTTCTACCAAAAACAGATACCATCTTACAGTAATTTGAACTTCTTAAACATAAACAACAGTAGAAAACAAAAGCAAAATCAATAAAAGACCTAAAAGGGAAAGCTAAAAACAAAAAGAAGTTACAAAATTACCACCAGAACTGACCCAGTTGGATTTAAGAACTATAGTCTACTACTACATCAGGCTATTAAGATTTAAGAACAACACAAAAAAAGCAAACACTGAAACTAGATAAACTAAAGAAGCGACTTTTCCATCTAAAAACTACTTACCAGTTGGATTTCCCACTCTTCTTCCTTTTTCCGAACTGCCCATTTCGTAAAAACCCTTCAAAGCCAATAAACGTTCACTCTCATTTTCTCTCCTAAACCTAACCCTCTCCCAGTCGAAGGTTAGCCTAAATACATTGAACCAGCAAAGTAATACTCGTAAAAAAACCAGTTTTGAAGGAAGAAAAAAACTAGAGAATGAAAATTTGATTATCAAGACGCTAACAATTCACCAATAGTACTTCATATCCATTATCTGAAGGAGGCAACTTGGCATGATAGTTTAGGGCAACGTTGCATGCAAAGAATTTGACAACCCTGGTGGAAAAAGATTCAATCATTGAATTAGGGGATGCAACAAAAATATAATGTTTTTAAAGCAAGATAACAATTGGACAACAATGAGAAAAAGATTGTGCAATGTAAGAAAATCAGGGTGATAGGAAGAAATTAGAATAACAATTGAAAGACGAAACCATAAAGATACCACTCATCGCAACAAAGGATAGAAATATGAATGTAGAAAAGAGTCTCACTAAGGTCAGCTTTGTCCGGTCCTAACTCCTACATATTAGAATTCACAAACTTAAACATCAATAATAGAACAAAATAAAAGATGGGAAAGGAAAGGGTGAGAAAGATAGGGAGAAGGAAGAAACCAACGTCCTGAAGAATTCGAATTGGCATATGTGAGCAGCAACTCCATGTATGTACTGATGATAAGAAAAATGCTATACATAAGGTTTAGGCATATGAGAAGAAAAAATGACAAAAGATTAGGATAGAAGACTTACAATCATGTAAGGTATTTAAGTTCCTAGAATTATAATAAGGTATCTTTCAAGTCATAAGAAGGAGAAGATAAAACCAAGAAACTGCCTAAACCAGTTAGCTAAACCGAACATAGTTGAATGGACATTTTCTAAATTTTTGTACAGTAAAAAAAACATAATATTACCTCCGAACAGAAAATTAAAGATGCCAAATACCATAAAATTTTGGCATCCACATACTTCAGCCATTCATTAAAAAAAAATTAATTAATTTCCAAAAGATAATAAAAGTTTAGTCATCACCTCTACTTTGGATTTTCTGGATTCAAATATTAGAAATGAAACTTTATTCAATTTTAAAATCAAAGTGTCAAGTAATCTGTTTTTTTATTAGTGAATAAAGAACATATATAGAATATTATCTAGGAATATGAATATCATATCAACAGAGCCACATATTTGAATGGTGGTTTATCTATATTTCAAGTTGTTGCTTCACGAAAAAGATTCGATTCACACGTATAATTTACAAACTTATCTAAAGTACATGATGCCAGAAAAATGTCTCGTTTCCTACACTACAAGAAGGGAGAAAATCTCATACCCCTATAAGTAGTACCTGTAATCTTTTCTTTGAAAACTAGCCAGTGAGATATTTTTACTTAATAATGAATAATTATGCAGCTTGAAGACAGTGTTTCAAATAAATCAATGTAAAAGTATTACATTCGAACAAATGGAAGTAGAAACTGGTGCTACTGCTAAATCTAGAATGAAAAGTAGATATTTGAGAACAAGCTTTTGCTCAAAGAAGAAACACTAAGTAGATCAAGGAAACTTGTACATTCATCAAAGCCAATACTTAGAAATAAAATGATTGAGAGTGACAGAGTTAAACACAGGTAAGTAAAGAGTCACAACTTCTCCACCCACATTCTCTGAAAAAAATTTCAGGGGATCTTAAGTTAGTCATCGCACAACATTCTATGGAATTTAAACTGATTGAAGAAGAGAACACTAAAAGTAGAAATGGCACCAAAAGAGTTATAACATACAATAAGAAATTGCTTAATGTAGGGCATCAGATACATTGAAATGAGCTACATCGAAAAGTAAGCTAGAACTAGAACTATAGAAAAGGACAAAGGCATGTATATGTATATATTTATATAACATATATCTTTGATATACGATGATGCCTCAGCTATAACCCACCAAGGGAAAAGAAAAAAAAAACAAAACAGAATAATAACCACTAGATCTTACTTTTATGGAGAGATGTGAAGGGTGGCATAAAAAGTTGAAATGCTTCATACTCAAAACCCTGACCATTACAGGAAGGACTAAAAAGAAAATTTCAAGTTAACCTCTTCGCCATTTCTTGGAGGAGTACTCGCTTTTGTGAAGCATTGATTACATTATTAGATTCAACTAACCAAATATAAATAAAGAACTTCATAATCAAGTTGAGCCAAAGTGTCTTCCAATTCCTTGTGAACCTGCAAACAGAGAATTATATCAAAGAACTTCAATGTAAATTAAATTCCATAACTTTTATAATCATCCAATTATGTTGTTACATATGGTTCAATCTAATTTGTTGCAGTCTTGATGTATCAATAATATACACAAACACTAAACGCCACATAAATGTAAACCTATTATGGAAATCTGGCAGTTCTATGTCCTATTATATTGCAGTAGACTGTCAAGTAAAGTTAAATGCTCTTGATATTTGCCTGCATAATGGGCATGGAGAAAATTCTAAAATAACCAAATTATCTAATATCTTCATGTTCTTCATCATAGATTAAGGTTTGATCATGGGGAAGAAATAAATAGGAGAGAAGGTTGCTATTTTGGGAGCAATATTTCAGGAAAGTCATTGAACTTTAAGAACATAAAAAATTGTTTTAAAATCCTTGATGTCTATCCTCGTTTCTTCCTTTATCAAACACTTATATAAGGTAATTACATGATATCATACTACATATTCAAACAAAGAGATAGATGAACAAGAACTCGCAATGCTCATAGTTTTAGCTAAAAGCAAAAGCTATAAGCATACTTTATAGTGTAAAGGTCATCTCAACTCATGGATGTCAAATCAAATAATCAAAAGGACTACAGATAAACAATAACTAGAGATGCTCAAAATCTTAGAAGACTACAAGCATATTTAATAGTGTAAAAAACATCTCATGAAGAAGCATACGTACGTTCATTTGATTTACTCTTCATCTAAGACTCCTTTAGCTTTTTTAGCCAAAACGGCTCTGAAACAAAAAAAAAAAAAGAAAAAGAAAAAGGAATTCGATAATTAAGCCAGTGCTTGATTGGCCCAAATCTTATGCTTTGACGTCTACTGCCCTTGAAACCTATCCCTCACCACGACTTACTTATACTCATGAAGTTCAAAACGAAAGGCTTGCGTGTTCTGCTGTGTCAAAGAAATTGCTTGCACCAACGAAAGATTGAAGTAAACTTGCAAGATTCCTTAAAGTGCATCATTCTTCTCCTCTGTCACTCAGACTTTTCCTCTGACTCGAGATCTTGGCTCCTTCATCTCTTCCATTTTCGTTTGACTTTGAAAGAGGATTTAACTTGATACATTAAGAAATTAAACATCAAGAAATAAAAACCTAGAAATCTGGAAAAAGAATGAACAGCGACAAAGAAAGTAGAACATTGAGAAATGGGGCTGTGGATACGAGACGTGAGACAGCCGGAAGAAGAATGTAAGCATTTTTTAGCGTTTGTGGGCATTTTCGAGCGTCGTGGGTTATCGAGCGTCGTGGGTTCTTCGTGGGTTGTTTAATGTTTAGGGTTTATGAAGAAACACGCGGATGAAAGAAAGGGAGAGCAGAAGAAACACGCGGTCGTCGTGAGTTTCTTTTTCTGCGAAGAAATGGAAGAACAGAGAAGAAATGGGGGTGAAATTTTCTTTAGAAGACACGGGCGAAAAGGGGAAGAAATGGGGGGTTTGCGCGAAAGTGAAGAGGGCAAAATTTTTTAAGAAGACACGTGGATATATGGGCACCTTTTTTCTAATTCACATACTTGACGGGTAAATTCCGTTAAGTAAAATTAAATTATACTTGACAGGTAAAATCTGTCAAGTATGTTAAAGGAATTCAAAAAGTTTCTTCATTTTTCCTCCTTTTATTTATTCTTGACGGTTTTTAACATTACTTGACGGTTTTTATAAAACCGTCAAGTAATGTAAAATAAAAAGTGTCAATTAAGTCAATTTTGTAGTAGTGCTTGTTTGTGGCTGCGAGGCTCTTTAGGATTGGCTACTGCCCCATTGTTGTCACAGTATAGAGTGATGGGCAATTTCATGTTTGGAACAACTTCTAAATCATGCAGGAATTTCCTAAGCCAAATGCTTCTTTTGCTGCTTTGTAAGCAGCAACACATTCAGCCTCCATAGTGGAGTATGCAACGCGACACTACAGCTCCCCCATTCAGGGTAGATACTAATCCTGATGTAGATTTCATAGAATCCTTGTCAGTTTGTAAATCAGAGTCAGTGTATCCAGAAAGGATAAAATCCTTAGCACCATACACAAGCATGTAGTCCTTTGTTCTCCTTAGATACATGAGGATAATTTTAATCATTGTCCAATTTTCTATTACTAGATTGGACTGGTACCTACTGACTATTCCCACAGTATAACAAATGTCAAGCCTAGTGCAGAGCATAACATACATTAAGCTGCCCACAACTGAGGCATAGAGAATACGTCCTATCTTCAACTTCTTGAGGTGTCTTAGGACACTGTTTCTTAGACAAGTGAACTCCGTGCCTGAAAAGTAATTAATCTTTCTTAGAGTTCTGCATCGAATATCGAATCAACATTTTATCGATATATGTTGCTTAAGAAAGTTTTACCGTTTTGGTCTTACGATCCCCAATGATTCGAATTCCAAGAACAAACTACACCTCTCCCAAATCTTTCATTTGGAATAGGGTTGCTAGTAAGGTTTTAATATCAGTTAGGTATCTTACATCATTTCCAATGAGAAGGATATCGTCCACATAAAGTATTGAGAAAGTTACTTTAGCTTTGTTGATTTTTTTTGTACACACAAGGCTCATCAACGTTTTGGTAAAAACCATAAGATTTGATCGCAGTATCAAATCTAATGTTCAAAGATCTAGATGGTTGCTTCAACCCATAAATAGATCACTTCAGCTTGCAAACTTTTTGCTCCTGACCTTGAGTTATGAACCCCTCGGGCTAAGACATAAAGATACTCTCATCAAGATTGCCATTCAGAAAAAGCAATCTTGACATCCATTTGCCATATTTCGTAATCATAAAATGTGGCTATGGACAAGAGAATCCTTATAGGCTTTAACATAGCAACAGGGGAAAAAGTTTCTTCATAGTCAACCCTTTCCCTTTGGGTATAACCTTTTGCTACAAGTCTAGCTTTGAAATTCTTACCTTCCCAGCTGAGTTTGTCTTTCTCTTATAGATCCATTTGCACCCTATGGGTTTCACCCCTTCAGTTAGATCTACAAGCTCTCACACTAAATTGAAGTACATAGCCCCCGTTTCAAGGTCCATGGCTTTGACCCATTGGTCCTTGTCTACATCATTCATTGCCTGTTTAAAGGACAATGGATCCTCGATGCCACCATCTTGTATGATAACCTGAGTTTCAGTTACACCCAAGTAACGGTTAGGTTCTGATACAATCCTCCAACTGCGTCGAGACATTTTCAACGATTGAGAAGAATGAGACTAACCTAATGTGTTGGTTTCATCAACTCTTGATGAGGGACCAACTTCACCAACAACTCTTGTTGATTCATCAGTAGCTTCATTTAATATTAATTTGCTACGTGGTTTATGATCTCTTATGTGGTCTTCTTCCAAGAAAGTGACATTTGTTGATACAAATACTCTATTTTCTTGTGGATCAAAGAATAGACAACCTCTCGTTTCATTAGGGTAACCAACAAATTGGCAAAATCTTAAATGTGGTTCCAAATTCTTGAGATTTTTCACTGACACTTGTGTTGGACAACCTCAAATTTTGAAGTGACTAATTTGCGTCCTCCCATAACTCGAAAGGTGTTTTAGAAACACTTTTCAAAGGAACGTTGTTCAAGATATGTATTGCAGTCTTTACTACATACCCCCAAAACGAGTAAGGCAATTGAGCATAACTCACCATGGAATGAACCATGTCTAAAAGGATTCTATTTCTCCTTTTTGATACACCATTTTTTTAGTGTACCAAGTGATAAAATTTGGGATTGGATTCTATGTTCTATCATATAGTCTTGGAATCCAAAGTCCATGTACTCTCCACCTCGATCAGATCGAATTATTTTAATCGTTTTACCTAATAGATTTTAAACTTCAGCCATATACTCCTTGAACTTTTCAAGAGCTTCAGACTTATGTTCCAGTAAGTATAAATAACAATACCTTGAATAATCATCTATAAAAGAGATGAAGTATTCAAAACCTCCTTGAGCTTTTACATTCATCAGACCACAAAAGTCTGAAGTACAAGTTGTAGGGGCTCTTTTGCTTTATACCTTTTCCAGTAAAAGGCATTTTAGTCATTTTCTTTCAAGACAAGATTTACATGGAGTTAATGAAACATCTTCTAACTTATTTAGAAGTTCATTCTTTACCAATCTTTCGAGATTAATGTGACCCAATTTTAACAGCCAAAGATAGGTACTATTATTTGCAGATTTTTTTTGTCTTTTATTTCGAGTATTAGCAGTTTTAAACATCTCGTGATTTAAAATTGTTTCGCTTTGTTTGGTCGTAATACATACAAGTTGTTTTCTAATTTAGTTGAACAAATATGCACACCATTTTTCAAAATGAACGCTTCATTAACTGAAAAAGAGATACAATATGATTGTTCAATAAAACAAGAAATAGATACAAGATCCTTTCAACCTTAGGTACTATATACAATTTTTCTAAGATTAAGTATCTACTTCTAAAAAAGAACTTGACGTCTCTCACTGCACGAGCTAAAATAATATCTCTCGTTCCAACCTTGAGCGTCATTTTATCCTCCTCGAGCTATAGGAAGGAACTAGTTTCCTGTAAAGAAAAACAAACATAATTAGTGGCTTTTGAATCTAGTATCCAGGCGTTTTGGTCATTTTCCACTAAACAAGTTTCTAAAATAAGTAAATCATACCTTCCTTTTTCTTCTTTTTCTTAGCAAGGTATTTGGGACAATTGCTCTTCCAATGTCCATCTACATTGCAATAGAAACAATTTCTTTTGAGAGCTACCTTAGCATTCCCCTTGCCCTTCGCAGCAGTAAGACCTTTCCCCTTTTCTCCTTTCTTCTTCTGATTTTTCTTGTTCTCATAAGTTGAAGGTGCAGACTTGGTTCCAGAGGATGAGTCGTTCTAAAAGCTCTTAGAATGAGCAACATTTGCCTCTTCTTTTTTTGTCCCTTATTTTTCATAAGAGATTGAAAGATCAGGAGTTCGTTAAGGAGAAAAGTCAAGTTGTACTCTATCCTGTTCATTACCGCATTACTGTAGAATTGAAGAAGAGGCAAATGTTCGAGATAAAGGACACTTGACTTTGCTCATCAATGACCGTCCCGTTTATCTCTTTCACGTTGAAGTGAACTATCATGTCCGAAACATGTTCTCTAATAGATTGGCCCTCTGTCGTACGAGCATTACAAACGTATTTAATGGCCTCATGACGGATTTGAAAGGACAGTTGTCCAAACATTTTTCGAAGAAAATTCTTGATCTGACGTGCAGTGACCATGAACTCATGCTCCTTGCTCAGTACGTTATGCATACTTGTAAGAATATAGATGCGAACCTTCTCATTGGCCTTTGTCTAGCGGTCATATGCATCCCTGACAGTCTAGGATTCATTTCAAGCAGGAGAAGGAGGACATTATTCCATTAAGACGAAGTGTAGAACATCAATAACAAGAACCATATTCAAGTTAGATTTCCATGTCACATAGATTTCACTAGTTAACTTTTCATTCTTTAGTAGCTGAATTATAGGGAAAGACATACTAGAAAATTAACAAACAATTGACTGTATTAGTTATCTTTATTTTAACCCATTAACACAAAATAATCCAATCAAGTCAGCAAAACCATACAATCACAGAATTCTAATCAAACAAATGATTTAGTTCTTACAACGATACTACAGTAGTTTAGAGCAATAGTAACCGAAGGGTGATCAACTACTCCTCTCTTGAATTGAGACCTTAACTAATTGCTAATACCAAAATAACTCTTATTCCTATAGCTATTAACTACCGTTGTTCGGTCAAGGATTCGTTAACAAAATAAATTTATCCCATAGACCCTACCATTTTCAGATTCCAGAGGTACGCTTCAATAGGTTACAATCAGGAAAAACAACTGTTGAAGATTAACCTAAGAAACCCTATCCATTTATGGAGTTTGCGGTGTTTCAACTTATATAATTAGGCCCTTTGAATAGATCGTCGCTCCAAGACGACACACACGCCTTAGGATTTGTTGTACTGAGCTAAATTTCCGCTAGATGAACTTAACTAAGTCTATTCCTATTACAAGTATTATTATAAAATTTTTCTCTAAAATTACTAGGTATATTAAACCATTTAATTTATCTAGTGACTTGTTATTCTAATAGGAACAAGGTTAATTCAACCTCGGTTTAGAGTCAGTTCTCAGGTAGGAGGTGTTCCATAAACCGTCAACTTAAATACTCCCAGCCTTAGGGTTTAGGACTTAGGGTAGCCTTCGACAGAATATCATCGGTGGAGTTCCCTTATAACCTTAAATCCTATTTGTTCTATTAAGTTTCATTCAACTAAAATAAGACATAATTCTAATATAATTAGAATTAATCTGATCTTATATCTATTTAACTTTAAACAATTTAAAATAAAAAAATTATCCTATGATCCTATGTTTGCATGAAACTTTTATTATATGTTGACGGTTTCTAATTATCAAATTTTATAATTTTTATAAAATTAATTAGTTAGCCATATAATCATACATATTATAATTTAATTAAAAGAATAATCAAATTATAATTAATTAAAAATATTGCATGCAAATCATAATATCAAATATAATTCTTATATTATACTATGGATGCATCATGCTCAATGCATATTAATTTTTATTTTAATAAATATAACACTTATATTAAAAAAAAGTATGATTATCAATCAAGCATATTCACGATATTAATAAAATATAAAAAATTATGTTTACCTAAGTAATGTCATGCAACATACATATTCCATTTCAAATATTTATTATATCAACATGCATTAAATGACTCATGAAATTAATTTATCATGGATTAATACCATACATTAATTATAACAATTATAATATAGAAAAATCCATGAACATGCTTAACCTATGGTGGGATTTATCTAAATCACATCCATAAAGAATTTAAACAACAATTAAACCTGTAATTTTTGGCTCCTAAGATAAAATAAAACAGAAAATTACAATAATTTAACTAATTTTATTCTAAAATAGCTTCCAAGGCTAAAAATCCGATCCAAAAACCTTAAAAAAAAAGCTTCAAATGAGGCCAAGAACAATTAAACAATCCAAAAAATGATAAAATGGGCCAAAAACAACTTGAATCGACCCAAAATTGGAAGAATCGGCCCAAAATATGGAAAAATTGGCCCATATTTGAGTCGGAGCCGCATCCAACCGCCGAGCCAAGCTGAGCCTGTAGCCGTCTGGTGCATGCTGACATCAACCCTATTTCGCTGACGTCATGCTGATGTCAGTTCTTCTTCTTTGTGACTGCTGACATCGTTCTTACTTGTCACCTTGCGTAGCCGACGTTATTTATTTTATTTTATATTTTTTCGTTCGTACAGTAACAAAAAGTGTCGTAACTTGGTCTCCGGTGGTCCATTTTCAGCAAAATTTGTATCGATTTTCTCAAAAAAAAAAAAAAAAAACCACCAATCCAAATATGGAATGAAATTTGCAAGATTTACAGAAAAGAACCCCAAAAAATGTCAGGGTCTTTACATATAATCATATCATAAACTGTAAATCTATGGCCAAAATTACAGTAAACATTTAATTACAAAATTACATTTATAATCCAGTATCCACCACAAAACCAAATCAAATTTTAAAATTTTCAATTAAAAATTGAGATTGCTCTGATACCAACTGAAGGGATAAGAACCGTTTGCAGCGAAAGACTTACAAGACCATTCTCAAATTTAAATTGAAAAAATTTAAAATACTATTACATTGGCAAGAAAAATAAATTACTGTAAATTTAAAGGTTAAACATGTTTTTCTAATAAATTACAGAGAAAGCAAGCTAACTTTCGTTGTAGTCTTTGTATCTACAAAACACCAAAATTTCAGGTCACAACCTCTTGGATCCGTCCTATCATCTGATTAATGGAGGTTTGGCTTGGGGGAACCAATTACGATTTACTTTTAGGAATTTTGGAGGAACCGTTATGCTCTTTTCCTTCTTCAGGATGAAAAATGGGAGGTTAAAGAAAGTCTGGAAAAATGGGAGCATTCCAAGTTTCCCAAAAATAATTCCCGTAATGGAGTTATTTAATTTAATTCTAATTAAATCAAAATCAAAATTAAAATTGAATTAAAATTAAATTAAATTAAATTTAAATTAAAATTAATTTAATTAAAAAATAATTAAATCATATTTAATAAATATTTCATTTAAATCATATTTAAATGAGTATCTCCCACATAACCTATAGTCTTAATTTAATTAAATCTAGTTAAACTAAACTATTAATCAATTCTCTAATTAACTAATTCCTAAATTAAATATTTTATATTTAATTTAATCCATATTTGAATCACATTCAAATATTAAATTCTTTCATAACCTATAGTTTTAATGTGTATCATATATGTATTAAGTTTAATCTATAGTTTTAATATGAATTTAATTCACATTAAATCAATATTTGAACTAATTCAAATACTTTATTCTCTCATTAATTAATTTTGAATCATATCCAAAATAAAATCTATATTATAAAGTTTAATTAAAATTTAAACTTTATATTATAATGTATCACCGTATATTATATTAATTCCCAAAGTTAATATAAACATTTCAAATTATATCCAAGATATATTAACCTCATTACCCTTTATGAGTTAGGAAGGGAACCTCATGGACGTACATATTAGAAGCTACAACGATATGAGATTAATTGTCTAAACTCATTCACCACATTTATGAATATTCATTAACTGTGTCTACACTCAACTAAAGACTTACATCTGAACTTTTTTCACTGTAGATATATTTATGTATCTACGAATGTAAACCAATAACAACAAGTTAGTCCTTCACAAGTGTTCGTAACCCTAGTTGGGTCAAATTACCATTTTACCCATAAGTTATTTCTTTGTCTTTAAATATCAATGCTCCTCTAATGAAAAGTCTGCTTATGGTCCAACCAATAAGCAGAAATTCCTTTTGTGCCATAGAGAAGGTAGGTTCTTTTGTTCAAGTTCTAGAGACACCAATTAAGGGAACACTCATCTACTTACCCTAAAATCGGAAAGGAGTGATTCCATCTTATGTGATTATGTTTCTAGCTACCCACTCGGTCTTGTCCCCAAAATGGTAAGTTTCTTGAGTCGACAAACTGGCCACTCTCATCCATATACATCAAAGAACAATTCTTCGTGAACCGGAGATCATAATACTTTCAGAATTAAGACTAAGTTTTCTAGGTCATCCTAATTGAAATAGAAACTTAACTAGTCAACTGGGTTACATCTAGTGGTTACTATTTCGTGGTTCAGTCTTATGCAAACTCATTGTATAGGATACCCACACACGCGTGTAACCTACACGAACACATTGGATCATTGTGTTTGTATGAAATACAAAGTGGATCGTATCCATAATACTACCAGGATAAAGTACCCAACCTTATCCTTATAATATAGACCCTTTAAGCTGTATCTCGAACATTGATCCATGTATGTATTCACAAACAGTTTAAGACTCATAAAACATATTAGGATGTTAGTTTATTGAATTTTGATTAATTAGACAAAAATAATCAATAATTATTTATTGAATTTGAAATAATAACTTTTTATTAACAAGGGTCAACGAATTAGATATACTATCTACGAGTTTTAGAACATACAACCCAACAAGTTCTACCTCAAGATGCACTCTTCTCGACTTATATAGTTCATGAAAATGTGTAAGAGACATGTTTAGGATCATGGACGCGCATTTTAGACCCAAGAATCCATGAACTATGAGATGTAGGACGAAAGTACCAAAGAAAAATCGTTGGAGGTCACTTTGGAACCAAAAGCAGAAATCGAGTCTAGGATGCCTTTGGTCAATTATTTTTGGAAAAACTTCAACATCTCTTAAAATGAGCCTAGTTTATACCTAGAAATGCATTTTAGATTAAACTTCAGTCAATTATTCGAAAGCTATAGCAATGGTCGATTTTCGTTCATTTTGGTCCGCACGTTATTTCTACCTCAAGTAGCACGCTTCACGACCTATATAGTTCATGCAAATGTGTCATAGATATTTTTAGGGTCATGGACGTGTGTTTCTGAGCCAGGTATCCCTTAACTACGGGGTGTAGGACAAAAACACCAAAGAAAAATCGTTGTAGGTCACTTTGTTTCCGAAAGCAGAAACCGATTATGCTATGTCTTTGGTAATTTATTTGTAAAAATAACTTAAACATTCTACCAAATGAGCCCATTTTATATCTAGAAATTCGTTTTAGGTCTAACTTTTGTCCATTTTTCGAAAGCTATAGCACTGATCGATTTTTGTCCGTTTTGGTCCACACGTTAGTCGTACAAGTGGGACTGTTTGCGACCTATATAGTTGATGAAAATGTGTCACAATCATATTTAGGCCCATGGATACGCATTTCTGAGCCAAGAATCCCTAAACTACGGGGTGTAGGACGAAAATACTAAAGGAAAATTGTTGTGGTCACTTTGTTCGTCAAAGCAGAAACCGAGTCTGGGACATCTTTGGTCATTTATTTTTTGGAAAAGCTCAAACGTTCCTCCAAATGAGCCCATTTTATTCCTAGAAATGCATTTTGGATCAAACTTTGGTCCATTTTTCAAAAGTTATAGCACTGGTCCATTTTGGTTCGCACATTAGTTCTACCTTAAGTTGCACTCTTCGCGACCTATATAGCTTATGCAAAAGTGTGAGAGACATGTTTAGGGTCATGGACGTTCGTTTCTGAGCCAAGAATCCCAGAACTACAAGGTGTAGGACAAAAATACCAAAGAAAAATCATTGTAGGTCACTTCGTTACCAAAAGCAAAGACCGAGTCTAAGACATCTTTGGTCATTTAATTTTGGAAAAAACTCAAACATTCCTCCAAATGAGTCCGTGTTATACATAGAAATGCATTTTAGGTCAAACGTTGGTCCATTTTTCAAAAGCTATACCACTGGTCAATTTTCGTCTGTTTTGGTCTGCATGTTAGTAACACTTCAAGTTGCACCCTTTGCGACCTATATAGTTCATGCAAATCTGACAAAAACATGTTTAGGGTCATGGACGCGCGTTTCAAAGCTAAAAATCCTTGAACTATGGGGTGTAGGATGAAAATACCAAAGGGACATCGTTGGAGGTCACTTTGATCCCCAAAGAAAAGACCGAGCCTGAGACATCTTTGGTTATTTAGTTTTGGGAAAAACTCAAACATTCTTCCTAAAGAGCCCATTTTATACCTAGAAATGCATTTTAAGTTGAACGCTGATCGTTTTTTCAAAAGCTATAGCACTAGTCGAATTACGTCCGTTTTGGTCCGCACGTTAGTAGTACCTCAAGTTGTACCATTTGTGACCTATATAGTTCATGCAAATCTGTCAGGGACATGTTTAGGTTCATGGTCGCACGTAGTACGCTCATATGAGTGCAAGTCTACACATCAAGTAATAGTTAGTATAGCAAAACGGTCTTGAAGGGCTGAGTGTATAATCCACCGGGAGCAAATTAAATGTTATTGTTTTGTTTATCTATTTTAAAATTGTGCTAATTTTAGCTATTGATTGAAACGGGAATTTAAACTTTTTATTTTTTAAAAGCAATAATTAAAAGTAAGACACGTATGAAAATTCAAAAGGTACAGTGTTCTAGGATGGGGATTTCATTCAATTAACTCATTAAATCATATTTAATTTTTTATGGAATCTTATGTAAACGATATGTTTAAGCCTAGAAACTAATTTTTCAAATTATTTTCTGTAAGCAATTATTTCTCTGATACAACTTAAGTGATTATTAATGAAGTAGTCACTGGGCAGGCGTTGGGCAGTGTCAAAATATGAAACTATGAAACTCTAGAGTTTTTGCACTGAGGCAGCGTCGCACACGCGCCATATGATCCTATTTTGTTTTGGCAGCTTGTATTTCTTCTCTCTTTTTCTTGAGCGTTTTCACTTGGTTTGGTTCTTTTCACTCTCAAACTAGAAAAAAATTTATCACATTTTATTGTTTTATTTAATAAGAAAATAAATGACGATGATAAGAGTTGGCTCTAAGGATTTTTGCCTATAGTTAAAAGTTACAACCTTCCTAGCTTCATGGTCATCCAAGAGATACAATGAGTTCGAAAAACCAGATTCATCTGCACCTTTGATGGTTTGGTCGCAGGGTCGAGGCTAAATTTAGAGAATATAGGTGAATGATTGTATTTCCAATTTCATTGTGACCTATCATTTGGTATAAATAGTGCTGTGCTTTTGTCATGTGAAACAAGTTTAAGTTGAAGGTGAATTACTGGAATGAATTTTTCGTTTTAGGGTTCAAGTTAAATAACAAAAGTTCTCAAACATAATAATAATTGAGGTAGTTCTCTTCTTCAAGGAAGGTCTAAGAAAGAAAAAAAGTAGTAGAATAAGGAACCATCACCATTATTATTGACTCCAATTAAGCTTCAAAGTACACACGATAACAATACAGAGATAAGGAGATATTTAAATCATATTTCAACAGCCAAACCAAGTTGGGATGTTTTTTAAGTTCAGTTGTTGCAAAGGTAATCATCAAGACCTTTGGCAACGTTAGTTACACATAGGAGATAGTTGTGTGGTGGAGCCACATCCTCATTTGCCTTCACAAACTCTATAGACCAATTAACTGTGCCTCCATTGTTACCATTCTCAAAAACTTGAATTTTTAATTTAATCACTTCAAAATCTCTTAATGGATCTCCTTCAAGGCACTCAAAAGTTATTGATTTGTTAGCATCATCAATAGCTAGCCTCTCTTTCACCTCTTCTGGTCTTCCTAAGTAATTTCATCCAAAAAAAAAAAAAAACAAAGTAAGAATTGTTGGGAAGTAAATCCTAAAAGCTTGCAGTACAATTAAGCTTCAAGGGTGTATATGTACAATTGACATATAAAACCTGACGCATCAATTGTATTGATATAAATGCGAGCAAGAATATGATGTTATGGAGGTTGCGTAACAAACCAACCTTTTAGGCTCGGTTTAATAACACTATTTGGTCTTTTGTTCTCGTGTTTGAAATTTAGGCTTGATTTCTTTCAATTTGATTTTAAATTCTTTGTTAAAAAAAGTTTGAATTCTTAGCCAAATTCGAGAAACAAAAGCAAGCTTTTCATTTTATTTTTTTCCTAAAAGCTCTCTTGATTTTTTTAAAGCATGAGTAGAAAAGTAGATAACTCAAGTAAAAAAATCAGAAGGTTGGAGTAGTATTTATCTATTTAATTTTCAAAACTAAAACTAAACATGGCCTTTCTTAGTAATAGTATTTTCGGAATAACTTTTTGAAATAATAAATAAATAATATTAATTTCTTAGAGGTAATTGGTCTGTATGTAAAAATTAAGGCACTAAAATAGAACATTTAAAAGTAGTACTAGCTAAAACCGAAAAAGTTTGAAATGATGGTTGATACAGATCCTCACCTGCGTTATATTTCAAGTGGATGATGCTGCCATGAGAAAAACCATTCCCTTCTACAACCTTACAACTCTTATAAATTTCAGGGAACATTTGAACAAAGACATAATCCATTTTGTTCTTGAAAAACTCATAGTACTTGTTAGCAGAAGACTTGATATTCACTTGCTCTGAGATATTACAAATCTGAGCCATTTTAAAGATTCTAATGTGTAGCTACAAATCTGCTCATAATTCAAAGTGTCCATAGAAGGAGCGTTTTATAGCTAAATAAGGAAAAAAGTGGGTGCACCTTGATGTGACTTTTTATTCCTTCTTTTTTCATCAGAACATGAATGAAATATTCTGTTGTATATCTTTAAATCATTTACCATCCAAAATTTTGTATGGACATTGAGGAATTTTTGTGTACTTTAAGAAGTAAGTAGCCATTTGGGATATTTAATTCATGATTATAGTTTGTGAGTTATAATAGTGTGTATGTTATAGAGTGTAGGTTATGATAGTTTGTTTTTTAGATGATTATTTTTCTATGGGTTACAATGGACTGTACTTGGGGTGTAGATTCTTGGGACCATCCTTTTTCATATGTTCTCACTGTCCACATTTTCAACAAACCTTTTTCTACACGAATGTTTTCTTCTTCTTGCATTTTCTAGTTATCAATATTGAATCCTCTTGTGAAGTAGGCCCCTGAAAAAAGTTTACTAGTAACCTCAAGAAAATCTAAAGTTTTTCCTTTCCGTACATCAAGATTTGCTCACTGTGTTCATTAGAAAAAGAATGTGACCAGATGAGTTTGGAGTTCCTTATCTTCATCTTCTATCTCCACTCCTATCACCTCTAGCTTTGAGGTAATGTCATTGAGAATAGACAAGTTATTTGAAATTTTTTATTTTTTCCACCATTAGCAAAGTGTAAAACTGCTTCTTTAGATGTAACTGATTTGGGATGCTCTTTGCTTGATACACTATTTCAAGCTTCTCTCAAAGCTCTTTGATTATTCAAATTTCATGCACATTTGCAAGAACATTCTCAGTCAAATTTAGCCTGATTGAACTTTTCTAGCATTCTCAGTCAAATTCTCAGTCAAATCTTTATTATTTCTCATGTTTAACGTCTTAGAATCTTTTTATTGGAACCATCACTGGACAATGTTGGAGTACCATCACCACTTAACTCTTTAGAAGTACCATGGCTTGGTCTTCCCTTCGAGGCCTTTTATAACTCAACTTGTATCACACATCCTTGACTTGCACCTTGCTACAAGCCGAAGTTGATCCTTCCATTGAAATTCTCCACATCACACTTTATTAAACTCATAAAGCTTGACATATTTGCTTCTCTTCCTAGCAAAACAATAGATAGTGAACAACCTACACTATTTACAATACTGCAACCCGTTTTAAGAATTATTTTATGATGTCAAAGACCAGACAATAGTGCAACCATAGAAATTCAAGAAACTACAAGCCAAACGCTCTGATACGAATTCTTGTGTTGACCTAGAAAATTTCCAACTGGAAACAAACCATGGATGAACAAAATTTACTATGTGAAAAATTGATACAATCACACAAATAATTCTTTCCCTTAACCCCATTTACAGTAACCTTCTCTCAAACCTTTTAACTATCACACCCTTTTTCCACTTTCAAACTAGAGAATACAAAAGAAATTTAATTAGAGTTAGCACACTAAGCTTAAAGTGTATCCTAAACCCTAACTTAGACATTTGAAAACAAAAGTCATATGCTAGTTTTATAGTCCTTTAGCTTGTGACTTTTTTGTACTTTTTTTTATTGTGGGACAACATTAATTTTAATATTCAATAAAAAACCAAAAACTTACTATTACCCGATTTAAACCCAACCACAACCACATGAACAACAATTGATGATGTGTGCGGATAAAATATGAAATTTCGGAAAGGTTCACACAAAAACGTTAATAAGGTCTCCCGTAATTATCATTGGTAATTGGATTGATTACGCTCTCCTCCCCAATTAGTCTACAAATCGAGATCAAGGATTTCATTGTGAGGCTCAATAATCATTCTAAGAGCGGAATGTTGGCAATCACTATCAAACTTAATTAAAGGGGCATCATTTATCCACTTGACATCAATTCATTATGTTTACCAATGAGTAAGCATGGACTTGGTGTTATTTAGTTTCCAAAGTTTGAGAAGGGACATTTTAGCTTCCTAATGTTTGAAAAAGGTTTCTAAATAGTTTCTAAATCAATTTGCCTATAAGGTGGGTGTTAGAGTTGGTCTTTACTTGGAGGTGATTGCCAAATGATCGTCAGAGTTGGCCGGCAATGGTTGACCTTGTTTGGGACTCCGCCATAGCCATGTACGTTGTCATATAGGACTCCTCATGTATACCTCGAACCATTATTAAGGCATCTTATTTAGATAGCCAAGTTTTTTCATAATTGATTTTCACATCATACACTTCACGAATGTATTGGACGATGTATTTTGGCCTATACATCTTACTAGCATTCATTAAATTTGTCTTAATTAAATGTCCTATTATCTTGCTTCTTGTCTATCTGTGATTGTCATCTATTAGCTGTTGAGAGTATGTATGGACATCTATATACCCAGAAATATTCAAGAGTAAAATGCTTAACTTTCCAAGCCCTAAGTTAATCTCTCCGTCTTGTTTCTAGATCAACACTTTCCTCTACATATTGTAGACGAGGATAGACCCTCTTGCTAAAAACTTTATGAGTCAAACTTAGAAAATGCCATCACTATCTAGGATAGGTAGGACTAAATTATTAACGAGGTTAGTAATGATACATGTGCATAACAATCATCAAGTAATTGATGTAGTCTAAGTAGTCTCTAGGAGAAATCCTCCAAAAACCAAGATTGTGAATCTTTTGTTAGAATGAATAATATGTTTTATACATGAGGGAAATACTCTTATTTATAGAGTTTTATTACAAGTGGAGGTACAAAGGGAATTAACCTAGAATATTAACTAATTACCCAATTAACTCATATTCTTCTTACATCATTCTACCCCTCCTAAAAGAAAACTCGTCCTCGAGTTTCAAAAAGAAAAAGGTTTTGAATAAACAATGAATGAAACAAACTTGTTCAACGGAGTATGACCAAATCAACCTCCTACATTTTGAACAAAAATATCATGATCAAAGGAATGAATTCGAGACAAAAAATCCATTATTGCGATAAAAAAAAAAAAAAAGAATCTCTCCATCAGCAGTAAACCCGAAAAAGATGTTTCCTTCAAGCTCATTCAAAACCGTATTCAAAGGATCAATCACAAAAGAATTAGCTTCTATAGTGAACCCTTCAAGAATCTCATTTTCTTCATCATTTGCTTCAAGTTTCATGATGTTGTGGTAATCGATTTTCAACGCAATTGGTGTGTCGTTCTTGCTCCATTCTTTGATTTTCACCTCGACTTTTGGAGTTTTGATGTTCCATACCACTTTTCCATTTTCTTCGTTGGATTTTTCTTTTTCACTCAAGACTACTTCCAAATTGACATTTTCAATTTCTTCTTTTTGATCTTCTACTTCATTCGAGTGAATTCTTCCCCAATCACCTATGTCAACTACATGAGTCTCGACAAGATTTTCTCCAAATTTACCTTCAAGATTTTCTATTTGAAAAGTTTCTAACTGAGGTTCCTTTGTTTCTTTTTTAGTATACAAAGTCGATTCTTGCTTGAACCCTTCAATATGTTGAGTCATTTTCTCCAATGAACGTTGGATTTCTTTTATTGTTCTCTTTATTTCCTTCAATACTATGGGATCAAAGTAGTCATTTTGTTGGATTCTTGAATATGTTTCAATCTCATAGTGAGTATAGGACTTATCCATTGATTTTCTTGAATCAACCTTTCTTGATCGTGTTTCATAACCAAAAGTGTAATTTTGATTCTCGAACATTCTTCTTGGGTAGTAAAAATCCATTCTTGATGATTTTTTAAGATTCTCTAATTCCAATCTCATAGTAACTTCCAATCTTTATGTTGATTTCTTGATAATGGGTTTTATTGCATTGTTGGGCCCTTTTCTGATATTGTCGCCTTCTTTCTCCGTCCCAAATTACCTTAGAAACGTCGTCTGAGTCACTATAATCACTAGAATCAAATTTCCAACGTGGACAGTGGTAGGTTCTTTGAGAAAATTGAACTTGGGCAAAATTAGCATGTTGAAATTCTTCTTCGAATCACTTGAGTCAGAATTCCAGCACTCTTTTTGGCAGTAAAGTTGATTTTCTTGTCTATACAAATTGCTGTATTTTTTCTTTGATATTTTCTTTGATTGGTAGTAGTTCATTCTTGCAAAACCTTGAAAAATCATTGGTTTCTTCTTTCTTTCTTGGAATTTTAAGGGTTCCCCCTAAGTAGATGTGAGTTGTTTGGCAACGAGCACAACACTCAAAGCTCCCTCTCGTGATCGGTGTTAGCAAGAGTTTTTCGGACTTCCACCGGCGGCAGTCAATGTTGGCCCAAGCGGTCGCTCTGATATGAAATTGATGTAGCCTAAGTAGTCTCTAGGAGAAATCCTCCGAGAACCTAAGATTGTGAATCTTTTATTAGAATGAATAATATCTTTTTATACATGAGGGAAATACTCCTATTTATAGAGTTTTATTACAAGTGGGGGTACAAAGGGAATTAATCTAGAATATTAGCTAATTACCCAATTAACCATCATGGGTTGGCCTAGTGGTAAAAAGGTCAATAACTAACTAAGAGGTCATGGGTTCAGTCCATGGTGGCCACCTACCTAGGAATTAATTTCCTATGAGTTTCCTTGACACCCAAATGTTGTAGGGTCAGACGGGTGTCCCGTGAGATTAGTCGAGGTGGGCGTAAGCTGGCTCGAATACTCACGGATATAAAAAAAAAACTAATTACCCAGTTAACCCTATTCTTTTTACATCAATTTCTTTACCAGTTCTTTTAGCCTTTCTTAGTTAGCCAGTAGCTTGGTTTGTCTTTTAGTTTCTTGTACTGTATTACTGTCAATGGGCTAATGAATATAAAGCCTCGATTCTCCAGTAAGGTCCACTTTTAAGGATATGATGAGGGCACTAAGGGGGTGTCAACTTACCTGTAAGGACCACTTTTAAGGATATGATGAGGACGCTAAGAGGTTGTCAACTTAGTTGAGATGTCTAGGTGCGCCTAATGATGCTAGCTTAGACATATGCTTAAGCATTAAGCTCTTTGTATAATTTTCTTGTACTTAGAGCATTAGTCTCTTTTTTATGTATCTTATATGAATAAAGAGACTCGTTTCCTTTTTAAAAAAAAATCAATGAAATACCTGTTTCCATAAAAAAAAAAAAAAGTAGTTTTGCTTTAAGATGCTTTTGGATCAGATTATCATCCTTTTATGATGTGTTTTTTATACAGGGGTAAAGTGTGTTAACCTACTACCAAGATGATGTAGTACTAGAATTTGATAAGCTTGAAAACTAATAGGTTGAGCTTAGAAATAAATAAGTGGAACTCAGGTTATCAAGATTATCATCTGTAGCTTTTGGTACAAGGATTTCTTAAACTGGGCTGTGACTGGGCATTGGTAAAGCCCATTTGCAGCATTTGTTTTTAATTTTGGACTCAAAAAGTTGGGATGCTACATTTTTAGTTCTTGAGGTTTGGACTGATGTTTATTTGGTCTGAAATATCAAAAGCTACACTTCAGTCTCTTAAGTTTGAAAAAATGATTTAAATGTCAAATTAAATGTTATTGACCAAGAAATCAATGATATGGCAATTATTTGTTGACTTAGCTTGATGGTTCGGTAAGTTTTGTTGATTATATATTGAATTTTGGATAATTAGACACTGTAATGTGATGTGGTACCTCTCTCTCTCTCTCTCCCCCCTTTTTTTCTATCTCTTCTTCATCCCTTCTCCCTTTTGCACTATTAGATTGGAAGGGAGAGCTTCATCACCCTTTTCTCTTGAAAAACCTGTAGCCTCTCTCTGTCTCTATTTCTCTCCCTTTTGGGTATAAGAGCAAAAACTATAATACCTAATCTTTCCTTTTTCATTTTTCAACACCAACAGCAACGACGACAAATATCCATGGTAGGATGAACTCAACACCTTCAGATCCTACTTCTCTTGTTCAGGGGTACCCCGTATCAAATGCAAAGCAGTGAGGTTTAGGCTACATGCTGGGAGTAACTATATGTTTCTCAGTGACTATGGTGAATTTTCCCTGGGCAATTTCTTCATGGGGGTGTACCACCCTTTACAAGCAGATCTATGATGCCCATATTGTGTCACCTCTTGATTTCTCACTTTATTTCAAATCTAAAAGTTGTGCAGCGATAAGGTCACTCGAGAAGGAGAAGAAATATAGATAAAGGGAAGAGAAGAAATGAAAAGGAAATGCTTCATCACATTTCCAATCATTAAAAAATTAATATGTAGTTAGTATGCTTTGCAAAATCTTCAAGCCTAATAAACAAGCAACTGCCAGGTTACCTTTTTGTTAGTCAATTAATAGTCAATATGATCTTAGAGAATACATGCAAACCGTAACATATTAATATATACTAATAATAGCTTTAACTAAGTTTTTTATTATATATTTATAACATAATTTGTGAGCTTCTAAAATATATTATCAGACCTCAAAAATATATGATCTTAATTTGTCCTGCTGCCAGTGCCTCATCATCAAATATGAAAGTGGCAACTTTGCTTGCCATAGTAATAACATTTAAGAATAGTGTAGGGTTTATGAAATAAATTAATATATTATTTCGTGACGTGCTAGAATATGAATGGTAGGAATGCATACTACTGTAGTACTGGAAATTTTCCCTTTAATTTGTTTTTTTTCTCTCTTTTTAATGTTTCAACCGAGGAATTGGTTTTTCCAAATCAAATCTCTTGGATTTCTTAATAAAATATTTTGACTTCTTGAATAACATTTGACACGAGAGGACGAAATATTTTGTAATATGTATGTATTATTATTATTGTGGGGACGTACAATGGTTCTTATTGTACAAAATTATCCATTAAAATACAGGCTCTCTTCGATAAACTTTGATAGATCAAGTTAATTTTAAGTTGACAGAGATGATGCATTACTTTCAGGAGCATGGCCATAGAGTTAGATTGGCAACTCATGCAAATTTTAAAGATTTTGTACTCTCTACTGGACTGGAGTTCTTTCCTTTAGGAGGAGATGCTAAAGTTCTTGCCGACTGTGAGTGTTCTGATTGTTTTTCATTTTTTTTTTGCATCACATTCAACAAACTATGGTAATGAACACATCAGTAGTAGTTAAGAACGAGTCTTAAAACTATTGTGTGAGGGATATGCCCATTTGGTTTTAAAAATATGCTGAGATAGATAATTTTGGAGCATTTTTATTTGAGTAAATAAAAAAAGTGAGCTAGAATTAAAAGAAATTATTGAACTTTGAGAGATTAACAGATATATTAAATTTTTTATTAATAGATCATATTTGGAATACTGTATGTAGGTGCTCCCACGTCCCACGTCCACTGAAAGCCCCTTGTTGGCAGCAGTTGGGTTAGTGGCGTTGCTATCGATTCGTAATTAGCTACGAACTGTCTATAGTATTCTGTCAAGCCGAGAAATCCCCTCAGTTCTCTAAGGTTCGTAGGTGCTGGATATTCATTGCCCTCAATTTTTCTGGGTCGGCTCCTACTCCTTCAGCTGATATCAGATGACCCAAGTATTCCACACGATGTTGGGCGAACTTGCATTTACTGCCATTTAATTGCAATGAATTTTCTTGCAAAATTTGGAATACTGTATGTAGGTGCTGGACATGTTCCTGAAAATCAGCACTATAAATAAGAATGTCGTCAAAGAATACCAAAATAAACTTACGCAAATACGGTCGAAATATCTGATTCATCAATGTCTGGAAAGTAGACGGCGCGTTCATCAACCCGAACGGCATTACGACAAATTCATAGTGACCTTCATGTGTTCTGAAGGCTGTTTTCTCAATGTCTTAAGGTTTCATTCGGATCTGGTGGTAACCGGACTTCAAGTCCAATTTAGAATATATCTGTGATCCGTGTAACTCGTCCAATAATTCTTCGACTACCGGTATTGGGAAACGGTTGGGCACTATGATGTTGTTCATGATCGGTAATCCACACTAAATCGCCACCCACCATCTTTCTTCCGCACTAGCAATACTGGGCTTGAATAAGGACTCACGCTGGGCTGTATGATCCTCGCCTGTAACATGTCATCTACCATTTTTTCTATTTCATTCTTTTGATGATTCGCACAACGGTACGGTCGCACATTCACTGCTGATGCCCCTTCAATGATATGAATCTGATGGTCTACTTCCCTCATCGACGGAAGTGCTGTGGGCGCTACAAATAGTCTCGAGAACTAACTCAACAAGCTGTAGAGTTCGTGACGCTGGTCTGTTTCCAGTGTGGCAATCTGGAATTCTTCTGGTTCAATATAACCCTCTAGTGCTCTACATTCCACTAGAAAGCCCTGATCTGATTCCTCCCAACCCTTCATCATTTTCTTCAGCGTTATCTTCGCTTTGGTCAATGCTGGGTCGCCCCGTAGTATAGTTTTGTTCTCCCCTTTTCCTATCGTCATAGTTAACGCTCGCCAATCAACCTCAGTGACCCCTAAGGTGCGAAGCCATTGCATCCCTAAGACCACCTCCACATCACTTAACTCCAATGGGAGAAAATTTTCGACAATCGTGAGCGTTCCCACAGTGATAATTACTCCTCTACACACTCCTTTCCCTCTAATAGTTGAACCCGTTCCCATAATAACACCAAAATGTGTTTTCTCGATTAATGGTAGCTTCAATTCCTCGACCACTCTGTGCGCTATAAAATTGTGGGTAGCCCCACAGTCAATCAGAACTACCACTTCTTTATTTTCAATTAGTCCTTTGATCTTCAAAGTGCCTGGTGATGAGAATCCCATTACGGAATTTAAGGACAACTCAGCAGCGTCTACTACTTTCGCCGTCTGTAATTCTATGGTTTCCTCTTCATGAGGTTCCATTTCATCGAAAATTTCTACTTCGTTCCCTTCATCATCCCTACAAACATCCGCATGCTTCTCAACTCTTTTGCCTTTCACTGGTGGCCGACAAAAAACTTTTCATCACAACGGAAACAAAGCCCTCTATCTCGCTTCGTTCGCATTGGCAGATCCTTTCGTTTGTTTTCAAAATTCCGCGTATAGTCTATTTTAGGGTACTCAACCCGGGTCGGGCCTTATTTTTCTTTTTCTCTAGACGGGCCATCTTCTTATTTTCTATTCTCTGGGCTTTTTTCATCACTGCATCAAGGGTCATGGATTCCCAACACTCCAACTCCGCTTTGACGACAGAGTCCAAGCCTGTTAAAAACGTCTCTAGTAGTACTTCGTCAGACAGATGGAAAATCGGTGCCATCATCTTCTCGAAACGACCACAATATTCCTCCACCGTTGTCTCTTGCTTAATTTGTAGGAATCGCCCGACCAGTGTTCCTTCTCTGGGTGAACGAAATCGGTTAAGCAACCGCACTTTCAGGTCTGGCCAGTCCTTGAATGCTTCGCGATCTTGTTTCCCGCGATACCAATTTAACGCTACACCTTCGAAACAAATAACCGAGACAGTAATTTTTTCCATATCAGTGAGTTTGTGGATTTGAAAATACCTTTCGGCTCGGAATAACCACGCGTTTGGATCGTCGCCACCGAACACCGACATCTCAACCTTCTTGAACTTACTCCGATCATTGGGTTCATCCGTGTTTTTCGTCTCGTCTCCTTCATCGGACGGCTCGGGTTTCTCGATTATTTTTTCCTTTCCTTTCTTGGAAGATGACCCACTGACTATTTCTGACACTCCCGTCACATTCCGAAGCATGGCGATTTCCTCCGTCAATGAATAGACGGATTTCAGAAGTGCCGCAACTGCCTCCTCAATACCAGGTAGTTACCCCACACTGTTCTTTAAGCTCAGAATTTCTAGTTCCGTTGCCTCGAGTTTCTCTTCAATCCGTTTCTGTGCCATTTTTTTCTTTCCTAGGATAAGGCTCTGATACCAATATGTAAGGTACCCCTTACAAATTCTTGTATTGATAGTAAGGGTATTTGCCCTGAGGCTTACACCAGTGAGCAGAGAGCAACCTCTCTCTGCCAAAAGACTACTTGTCTATCACCAAAAAGTTGCCCTACAAAATAACATCTTATTCTATATATAGTAAACTCTCACTCCCACACACCTAATGGGACCCACTGTATCTAACTTGACTCCCAATTGCCCTTTTTGCCCTTCCTCGCATACTTAATTAGTATCGGTGCCCTCACATAATGTACCTTCTTTATTCAAGCGGAACCCTTTTAATAAAGTCCTCACATTTTCTCTAAATTCTGCTCCAAATACCCAAGATAGATTAAACTCTTTAAACAGTTTTCCAAGCATTTAGTCGAATATTTACAGAATATGAATAAGTGTTGGGGTTCTTCTTGATTCTCTAAACAAAGCGGACAAATGGAGGGAGAGAGACAACTGTTGGGCAGTCTATGTTGGATAATTGATGATACGTTCAAATTTCCCACCAACATGATCCAAACGAGGATATTCACCCTTCAAAGACAAAACATCCGTAGTAAGCTAAATACGAAGCAAAACTTAAAATCTCTCTCAAAGAGCAGTCATTCGAATCTAAAATCTAGCATGCCCAAATCTTCAAGATGAAAGGAGAAAGAGAAACACCAAGAAGAAGCAACCGGCTTCCTCAAAACTGTCATACCAATGCCATCCAATACCCAAACAACTCGAAGAAATCTTCCAAACAAACGAAATCTGTTCCCAAAAGAAATCTGCAATAGATACTCCCCTTTGGCAAGCCAGAAAAACGAAGACCAAACACAAAAACCAATATTAAGCAAGCTACCACAATCAAGAAGGCTTTAATTGCTCACCCATACGAAGAGACATCATGGAAAGACAGAAGTTGGTCCAACAATTGGGGCACTACATTCAACGGCTGAAGATTCAAACTAGAATAAGTCCACAATCGGCGACTATTGACTTTAGATGATCTGGTATTTTGCAAGACTAGGGAAGAACGCGAGTAGCAGAGGCCAGTTTTTCAACTTTCGATTCTTCCTCGCATTGGAACAGGGGATTAATATCTGTTTCTAAAGACTCAAAATGTCTTGGCCTCTCAAGCTCGACTGACTTATCAAAATGCTCCACTTCCTCACTACTAACGCTAAAAGAAGAGTCAAAAGAAGACTTGCCTTCTTTCTAGAGGGATTCAGAGAGCCCCTAAAAAATTTCACCTTTGACTCGGGCAAAGAAAACACAGAGTACTTAATCTGCGAGGGATGAGAAGAATGAGATTCTGACTTAGTGGAATGGGATGAAGCTTATATTTGGGTGCAAGTAACTTTCAATAAGTTTGGATTAACCTCTAAAAACATCTTGGAACTACTATAATGAACTGAGGATTGAGAATGGACGCGTTTTGCCTCTAATAAGTCAGGAACTTGATCTTCAATTATCTGGGCCCTTAAGGATCGTTTAACCGAAATCTTCTTTATTTTTTTCTCTTGAATAATATACTTCGAAAAGGGCTTGAGACAATGTGAGAAGATCTTTGAAGACTTATTTCTTTTTTATTTTAATCTTGAACCTAATCTTGTCGAGGAGTATAGAGCAGAAGAGGAGAAAGAACCTGAAGATGAGTTGATAGAGGCTTGACCGGAGGAAACTCTGAAGGGCTTTGGTGCACTCAATGGGAAGGGAACTAAATGCTCTATGGTGCAATGGACAACTGTCGAATTTTCGAAGACGTTTGAACGCCTGACGTGTGACATTTTGCCATTTGGCTTTTCTTTATTGAAGTATCAATCGAATTAATTTGGGAGGATTTTAAATGTTTGTTTAAAGGTGGTGTGACTCTTGGATTCTCATTGGGCAAAGCAAAAGTCCTGGTCGTAATTTTTTCTCTCCTTTGTGAAAGCAACTCTTCGTCTTCTTCATTTATGTTTCCTCCAAATTTGAATTTCTCTTTCAATTTTAATCCGGTGGGAGGAGGAATCCAACAGGATGAGGAAGGATCCCCGACCGGAAAAATTTGAACGAATTTGCTATTGAAGTGAGCATAAGGATTTCTTGACAAGCCTGGCTTTGAAACAGACGAAGTGAGAAAATCCCATTCTTGATTTAGGACATTCAAATCTAAGTCTTCATCTTTCAAAACTTGATCGATTCTTGCTAAGTCAATCGGATTTGAGAAATCCTTGATCCGGAGCATTTTGAATGACTGTAGCTTCTTTAATAACTTCAATATCATCAAAATTAAGATAGAAGTTTCCTCGAAATTCATCCTTCAATTCGATTGTTGCCGATAAAAATCCACTGAGGTTTTTTCTTACTTTAAGAATTCTTTTGATCTAGATACCTTCACAAATTCCATGTGTTAAAGCTCTGCTCAGCTTCAGCTCTGCTTGTGGCCATTACATTTTGCTATATTGCCCAATCTGCATCAGACTTCTATTTTGGAATGGTTGTGTTTTTTAAATAAAATACTTTTTCTAGGAGTTCCTTTTAGATAGCTCAAAATCCTATGTGCAGACTCAAAATGTGGTCCAGGTGCATGCATAAATTGACTCACCATACTTACAATATATGCAAAGTCAGGACGTGTATGTGATAGATAAATTAACCTTCCAACAAGTCTTTAATATCACTTCTTATGTTTGATTTCTTCTGCTTTAGCTATTTGTAGCTTCAGATTTGGTTTAATAGGAGTATATGCTACTTTGCAGCCAAGTAATCCTGTTTCATCAAGTCCAAAATATATTTTCGTTGATTGACAAAGATGCCTTTCTCTGATCTTGCAAATTTCATGCCAAGAAAATATTTCAATGTCCCCAAGTCCTTGATTTTAAACTCATTAGCAAGGCTTTTCTTGAGTTTTGCCAAACTTGCTTCATCATCACCTATGAGAATAATATCATCTCACATACAATTAGAATTGAGATTTTATTATTTTTAGAGTGTTTATAAAACATAGTATGATCTGCTTGACCCCGACGGAATCCACAACTGGACACAACTTTACCAAAACGCTTAAACCAAGCTCTCAGAGACTGTTTAAGGCCACGGAGAGATATTTTTAGTTTACAGATTCTACTTTGCCCAAGTTCCTTTTCAAAACCTGGTGGTAAGCTCATAAATTTCTTCATCAAGTTTGTCATTAAGGAAGACATTTTTCACGTTTACCTGCAAGAGACAAAAGAACTCTAATAGAGTTAATTTTAGCGACTGGAGCAAAAGTTTCTTGATAGTCAATCCCATATGTTTGAGTAAAACTTTTAGCTACAAGTCTGTCCTTATATCTCTCACTCTACTATCAACATTACATTTAATGGTAAATACCCATTTACAGCCTACCGGTTTCTTATCCTTTGGTAACTCTACAATTTCCCAAGTGCCATTTTGTTTTAGAGCATTCATCTCTTCCATAACTGCTGCTTTCCAATTTGGATCGTCTAAAGCTTCATGTGTATTTCTTGGAATAAACAAGTTATTTATCCTAGGTGTGAAGGCTTTGTGACTCTTTGACAAATTTTGTTTGCGATAGGGTATTGGTACAATTCCCAATGCCTTTTCTAATCGCTATGGGAACATCAAGGTAAGACACAATCAACATCGATTTAGAAATATTATCAAGGTCTGAAGTAGGAATAGTTGCAGGGTTACCAAGTTCTTCAATTTCATTTATGAAAGCCTCAAATTGGTTCTGTGAATAATTATCCATCTGGTCTCCTTTAATTGAATTTTCTTCTATCGTAAAACTTAAGCTCAAGAACTTGATCAATATGATCATTTTGTAGTACTTCTCCCCCTGATTGAAAATTGTCTACACTTGGCATCAAAGGGTTAGTAACATAGGGACAAGTAACGCTAGGAAGGGGAACACAAACATCCCAAAAGTTATCTTCTATATTTTGTTCACCTCCTGAAGAGAATTTTGGTTAAAATATGGTTGATTTTCCAAAAATGACACATCCATGGTCATGAAAACCTTTTCTTGTCGAGGATCAAAACATTTATAACCCTTTTTATTTGAAGAGTAACCCAAGAAAATGTATTTAATAGCCCTATGATCAAGCTTGGACTGAAGGTGTCTAGGCATGATAACTTAAGTAGTACACCCAAAAACTTTTAGAGCTATAGTTTGGGATTCCAGATCCTTGTGGCATCCTATTTATGAGATAGGTAGCTGTAAGAATAACATCTCCCCGTAAATAGTTTGGGACATCATGGAAAACATTATAGCACGTGCTACTTCGAGTAAATGCCTATTTTTCCATTCAACAATTCTATTTCGTTGGGGAGTATCTCGACATGTAGACTGATGGACAATACCTTTTTCTCTAAAAAACGCACCTAAAGATTCATTGTAATACTAAGTTCCATTATCAAAATGTAAAATATAAATTTTGATTTGAAATTGGGTTTCAATCATGTTGTAAATATGTTTTAAAATTTCTGTCACCTCATATTTTTTTTTCCATTAAATATACCTAAGATAGACGAGTATGGTCATAAAAGTAATAAACCATTTTTTTCCCATTATGAGTATGAATTTTTAAGGATTGTATAAAAAGGTTTAGAAACTTTATAAGGCTTAGGAAAATAAATGGAAAAGCCTAGTACAGGGAGAAAAAACCATGATAGAAGCCGCTTTTATTATTTTCTAATAATCAAAAGAGTACGAGAGGGAAGAATATATATAGGCTATAACAAGCCCCAACAAAAAAGAAAATAAAATTAGGGTACAATAAATTACACATGTAGTCTTAGGGCTATAAACACTCCTAGCCCCTAATTTCCAACAAAAGGCTTAGACAAGAGCAAAACAAAAGGAGACCATGGGATCAGTAGGCACACTTGGACATCTCAACTAGGTTGACACTGCATTAGCGCCCTCATCATATCCAAACAAATATACAGCCCAAGATACATAGTAAAAATTTTATTAAGTGCATCAAAGCAAGGGCTGAAAAGCAGTTAAAATAAAATAAACCACAAAAAGGCAACGCAAACAAGGTGTGAAAAACCTGAGAAAGAAAGGATAAAAATCTTTCAGTGATGGCTTCAACAACGTGATTCATGAAGAAGGTGGCTACTAATGGTCTGGGAAAATGAAGGCCCGCCAATTAAGACTAATTTCTTGGATGGAGAAAGCTTCAAAATCTTTTTCTAAAGTACACCAAGCTGCCGCATTCCTGTTAGCTATTTCAAAACTGTCTAACCAATAGATCTCCTTAGCATGAAAAATTCTTTTGTTTCGTTTAAACCAAATTTATGCTAAAACAACCTTCGATAAGTTTGCCCAGATTAGTCTCAGACTTTTCTTTAATAAGGGTCCCAACAAAACTTGTTGTACTTATGCTAAAAGATTCTCCAAATATCCAAACAACTTCAGAAATAGAATAATTTCCACCAACATTTTGCAGAGTCGGAGCAAGTGAAAAACAGTTGTTGCAAATCTTCTCCATTTTGCTTGCACAGTGGGCTTATTGAGGGTGAAAGGCTGCTGTTTGGTAACTTTCTTTGCATTACTGAAGAGCAGTTTAAGAGTCCAGAAATCATAACCCATACAAAGATGTTTACCTTTCTTGGGCATTTAGATTTTCACAAAAATATAACCCCATCCTTTCTCTGTCATCTGTCCTGCATTTACCTCAATTGTCATTTAACTTGATCTCTATTAGACAAATCACTCGTGACTTTAGTTGTCGTATCCCATTCTATCCTGGCTATTACATGTTTCAGGATCTTGTAACAAAGAAGATTATTGGAAAGGACATGAATCTGGAGGATTGTACAGTTTTGATCACAAAGTATCGACATCAACAACCGTTGCTTGTTCTGAAGTTGTTTCTCATTTTGATGTCCATTGTCCTCTTGGTCACCCATCTATCTCAATCTTAAGAAAGCTTTGTCTTCAGTTTCATAGCTTGTCTTCATTGAATTGTGACTCATGTCAGTTTCCCAAATTTCATTATCTTAGCTCCAGTCCTAAAGTTGATACACGGTCAATATTCCTCTTTGAGTTAGTTCATTCTGATATTTGGGGTCTATGTCTAGTTGTGTCAAAAACTAGATTTCGATATTTTGTTTCCTTTGTTGATGATCACTCTCGCATGACTGGTTATATTTTATGAAAAACCGTTATGAGTTACTTTCTCATTTATGCATTTTTCATGCTGAAATTCAAACAGTTTGGTGTGTGCCTTAAAACCTTGAGAAGTGACAATGTTGGTGAGTATTTTTTAGAAGCACTCAATTTGTACCTTTGTACACATGGAATCATTCACCAACCATCTTGTGCTGATACTCCATCCCAAAATGGGGCTGTGGAACGAAAAGAATAGACGTCTTCTTGGAATTGCACGGCCATTATCCTTTCAACTGCATGTTCCAAAGCATTTTTGGGTTGATGCAATTTCCACAACTTGTTTGAGAGATTAAGAGAAATATTAATCTTTTATTAAAATTAATATATGAAATATAGGACCTCTTATAAAGAAGAGACTCATTACAAATAAGGAAAGAGAACAACACAAAAGGAAAATATTGACAAAGAATATATATTCATAAATATTTCTAAATAATAGGAAATCCAACAAAAATATTACAATTATCAAATAGAGAAGTAGCCAAGAACAAAAGAACAAAATATCTTTAGGCTATGAAGAACAAACAGGATACAAGACAGCTACGACACTACATAGACACGGCAACACGCCATTTTTCTAAAAATCTAGGACACAACACGACAAGTACACATTTATTAAAATATTTATTTATATAGTAAAAGAAAATTCATAGTAAATGCATTGATGCATTTGTATGCTTAAAAGACTTCGGTTGATGTATTCCACACTCAAAAGTTGTTATTATTGTCATGTGCTTTTTAGTCTACTCAACGAGTGTTCTATGCATATCTAATGTATTTGTTGTAACAAGTGTCCAACACGTGTTCGACATGGACAAGCTAGCCAAACTAAAGTATGTGTGCTTCTTTGTCCTTGGAAGGTCCAAAATTACAATGGACCCTGAACTTGAATGTTCAAACCATAAATTGTCAGTATAACCCCAACAACCTAATAACATAAAAAGAGATCGATCGAAAAAAAAAACTTGTCTTCAACCACTATCTTAATCTTTTGGGTGAATTGGTTTTACTAATAACAATAGGATAGTAACTAACTATTAGTAACTAACTCTTAAAAGGTAAGTGCTCTCCCCTCTCTCCTCTCTCCTCTCTCCTCTCTCCTCTCTCCTCCCACACTCTCCCCCCTCTCCACCTCCGACCACTCCCTTCCGGCAAGCAATGGAGATCAAAAGCTGTAAAATCATGGATGCATACTACTGCATTTGGTTCGAAAATGACCATTTTCACATTGAGGATGTGGATTTCCGGAAATCTCTTCAACTCTCCAAGCCCCAACTTATCTAGTTCATCAATTCCTTATCGGTATTAGTCCTTGACAAAGAACATGGTTATTTCCAAAAAGATGGTTCAGACAAAGACGGCAACTCCAGACTATTAAAGTTCAAAGCGCGTCCGGTTGGTGCATCCGATGCTCAGTGAAATCAAAGCAAGGTCCCTGTCTTATATCCATGTATACTCCGGCATAGAAAAGACAGGCTGGATGTCCTTTCTAAACATGATGGAATCGTTCCTTGACATTTACGACTATGACCAGTGGCATTCAACCCTCTATCCAGCCCTTCGTGATCCAAAACCCAACAGTAGTCAAGGTAAACAACCATCTCATTCAGGGGAAAGTTATGCAGACAAGGTCAAAAGGAACAACTCTCCCACATCCAGCACTTTGAACTCATCTTCACAGCAAAGGTCAGATCCCGACGGTCAGTCTGCAGACTTACCCAATCCACAAGTAACACAAGAATACTGGGTTCAAAAGCCAGCAGATGTCCTTGAAATGGACTTCAATAGCCTCTGGGTAGTGACCAGACTTTTCATCTTTGATGAATGGAAAGACATTACACTTTTCTTAGAGGATCTTTTCCAAGTTAAAATCCATATTAATCCCTTGTTTGCAGATAAAACCATCATCAAGTTTAAGAATGGGAATGGAGACAACTACATCCCAAAGCCTGGCAAATGGTTTGATTATGGGCAGTTCCATCTCTTCTTTGAAAAATGGGAAGTTCAAAAGCACAGTAGGCCGACATGTATCAGAGGGTCAGGGGGATGGTTATCCATTAGTAATCTTCCCTTAGACTTATGGAGAAAAGACATCTTGGAAGTCATTGGTGATCATTTTGGGGGTTTAGAAAGTATTGCCCTTGAAACTCTAAATCGCACTAATTGTCAAGCTGCTAGGATAAGGGTTAAACGAAACTTTTGTGGTTTCATGCCTGCCACCATTGAACTAAAACATGGTTACAGAGGTAGCTACTTTCTACACTTCGGGGATATTGAGGTTCTCCAAAACTTCCAAGCTAGCAGAAACGAGCTTCTCCATCATGAATTCACTAATCCCATTGATTTATGCATACTGCAAGAGGTAGCTATAGATGAAGGCAACAAAGTTCTATTCCATTCTCCAAAGTGGAACTTTTTGAGACAAAAAACACTAAGCATCTCCAGAAACACGTATGAGGCTTCCATTCCTCAGGCACCAGAAGCTGGACTCCGGCAACTGGAAAATATCTCTTCCAACGATGACCAATCAGCAACGGAGAATCAGGTGAAAAGTCCCACAAAAAACGTAGCTGGCAGCAGTAATTGTCAGACAAATAATGATTCAATGGGAAAGGGCTCTCCCCATTCATTGAAGAGAGAAGAATAACGGTTGTAGTAATAAGCATCTGGAAGCCTTTACTCAATCATCACAGTCCCTAGATGCATGCCATAATAATGCTTTAAAACCTGCCAACTGTCCGACTTTAAATAACAGACCATTATGGCGTAAAACACCCGGATTTTGGTATGATGGAGATGAAGAGAACCCTGAAGTCGAATCGTCACATAAGGATTTTGTAACATTCTCTTGTATAGTCAGCAGTATTAAATCACGTAGCTCCCTTAGGCGAAAAACCTCCTCATTAACATTAATTAAGAAGCACAGAAGTTTCCATTCTTCCCCAAATACTATAGCAAAGGTGCCACATTATTCCGAAATGTTTGGACAGCCTTAACTGATTCAGATTTGTTGGAAATCAGCAGTGTGAGACTTCAATGCCCATGGCTACCTTCAAAGAAGTCCGCTAATCTTCCTCCCCCCAAAGATTAATTTGTTCTCTCATCCATCACTCTCCCCGGCTCATCTTGTGAATTCGTGCAAGGTTTACCCAATACTCCAAACACAAAATTCATTTCCCGAACACAAGCACCATCAGACGACGATTGTTCTGTCTTCAGCGCCAGTAGTGAAAAACTCATACCAGAGCAGAACGAAGATTTGGCAGATGAGGAGTCCAGAGATGTTGTAGCTGACATTGACACGATTGGTAAGGACCTATCCAATCTTTTTCTATCAGTGGGCAAGAAAGACTATAGCAAGGCTTCCATCTCAGAAGTGCCTAAGCATTTGAGAGATCTGATAAATACCTGTGACATTAAGCTTATCTGAGAAGTTGGTGAAGCCGTTTGAGCAATGATAATCCTCTCATGGAATACTAGGGGGATTCTGGACATCTCAAAGCACTTAGCTATCAAAAATCTCATTAAAAAGGTCGCCCCAAATATGGTTTTAATTCAGGAAACAAAACATGATCCCATAGATTCCTTCATTATTAAAGCCATCTGGAGCTCCAAAGATATAGGATGGCAAGTAGTTGACTCCTTCGGTAAATCTGGAGGTATTCTGACCATGTGGGATGAAAGCAAGGTTACAGTAGTTGAAGTTTTGAAAGGGGGGTTTTCTCTCTCTGTGAAATGTAAAACTTTGTGTAATAGAATTTGTTGGGTAACCAATGTCTACGGCCCCACTGATTATAGAGAAAGACATTGAATTTGGGGAGAGCTACTTTCTCTAAGAGGTTATTGTTCGGATGCTTGGTGTATAGGGGAGGATTTCAACATGACCAGAACAGGTGAGGAAAGAATTCTAGTGGGTAGAATGACCAGGGGAATGAGAAAATTCAACAATTTCATCACAGCCTCAAACCTCATTGACATCCCTTTGATGAATGGTAAATATACTTGGTCAAGAGAGGGGGATTCAGAATCAAAATCTCTCCTCGATAGATTCTTGGTTTCTTTTGAATGGGGAGAGAATTTCGCCAACTCAAGAGTCAATAGACAGGTAAGACTACACTCTGACCACTTCCCAATCCTGCTGGAGGCCGGTGCTTTTGAATGGGGCCCCTCTCCATTTCGATTTTGCAATAGCTGGTTATCAAACGTTGATTGCTGTCAAATGATCGATAACTCGCTATCTTTGCCTGCCTCACAAGGATGGGCAGGTTTTATCTTATCTAATAAGCTGAAGATTGTTAAAGGTTTGATCAAGGAGTGGCATTCTAATTTTATCAACTCCCAAAAAAGACAGGAAGAGCTGCTGATTAAAGATATCCTTGCTGTGGAGGAATCTTTAGATTTACCAAACGAATCAGAATTTGACCACACCTCCCTCCTCTCTAAAAAGGCAGACTTGATTAATCTATACAGAGGGGAAGAAAGAGACCTAATTCAGAAAAGTAAACTTCACTGGCTGGAATTAGGAGATGAAAATACAAACTTTTTCCACAGATTTCTTGCTGCCAAAAAAAGAAAAAACCTGATTCCAGAGCTCATTAATGACCAAGGTATTGCTTCTTCCTCTTTTGCAGATATTGAACACATTATCCTGGATTTTTACAAGGCATTATATACAAAGGAGGTCTCTGCTGGAGCCTTTCCTTCTACAATCCAATGGGAGGTAGTTACCGAAGCACAAAACAGAAGGTTGACCACAAGATTCTGCTCTTCAGAAATTAAATCAGCTCTTAAAGCCCTCGGTAAAAACAAAGCACCAGGACCGGACGGCTTCACAACTGAGTTCCTAATCCACTTTTTGGAAGTTCTAAAAGATGATATTCTTCGACTATTCGATGAGTTTTCCTTGAATGGTAAATTAAGTGCTTGTGTGAAAGAAAACTTCATATGTTTGATCAAGAAGAAAGAAGACGCCATAAGGATTAAAGACTTCCGCCCCATAAGTCTTACAACTCTGTTATATAAGCTGGTAGCTAAGGTTTTAGCAGAAAGACTTAAAACAGTCATGCCAAGTATAATTTCCCCAGCCCAAAGTGTTTTTTGTTGAAGGAAGACAAATTTTAGACCCAATACTAACAGCAAATGAAGTGGTTGAAGAATACAGATCTAAAAGAAAGCAAGGGTGGATCATGAAGTTAGATATGGAAAAGGCTTTTGATAGAGTGGATTGGGCCTTTCTACAGAAAGTTTTATCTAAAAAAAAGTTTAGTTCAAGAGGAGGTAGACTCACCCTTTGTTCCTCAGTTTTATCTAATCTCCCAACTTATTACATGTCCATCTTTCTAATGCCAGAAAAGGTAATTAAAGTCATAGAAAGATCAGTAAGGAATTTTTTCTGGGAAGGAAACAATGGGAGCAACTTGAATCACCTAGTCAACTGGAAGACAACATCAAAAGCATTCAATGAAGGAGGAATTGGTCTAGTTCGGGTTTCAATTAAAAATATGGCCTTGCTGGCAAAATGAGGCTGGAAATTCTCTCAATCTCAGTCCCCCCTCTGGTGCTCGATTGTTATGAGTATTCACGGTTCTGACTCCTATAAGTAGCACACGGGTAGCAAAGAAGTATCTAGCCTTCGAAGCCCCTGGATAAGTATATCAAGACAGTAGAGAAAGGTTGATGCCTTGTCAGTCTTTAAGGTTGGAAGGGGTGATAGAACTCGGTTTTGGTTAGATCCATGGTTAAATAATATGGCGTTAAAACTGGTATGCCCTAAATTATTCAGAATTTACCCTTCCCCCAAAGCAACAGTAGCTGAAACTTGGGACCAATTTACAACTTAATGGTCGCTTACCTTTAGAAGATCTCTCAAAGATGCAGAAATCGTTGAACTCCAAAGTCTCCTTGGGATCCTTCACTCATTCACACCATCGGACCAGGCTGATAAAAGGAGTTGGAGTTTGGAATCATCTGGATCCTTCTCTGTTAGATCCCTCTCTATACACCTTGAACCTTCTTCCCCAATGGAGGCTCAATCGGTAAAACGTTTATGGAAGTCTAAAAGCCCAAAGAGAGTTAACATCACAGTATGGATCTTATTGAATGGTAAGTTGAACTGCGCCTCTGTCCTTCAAAGGAAACTCCCAGCCCACTACATCTCTCCGCATGCTTGCCCCCTTTGCCTACAAGCTCATGAAGACCTTCAACATCTCTTTTATAGTTGCAAATATGCTGGAAAATGTTGGGAAAAACTCCTCAACACTTTTAACCTAAGCTGGGCTTTTGACAAGACTTGCAGCAACAATGTATCACAGGTACTGTTTGGTCCCAGATTTAGAAATCATTCTCTTCTTTTGTGGGTTAATGCTGTTAAAGCCATCCTCTCTGAAATATGGTTTAGAAACCAAAGGGTTTTTAATAATAAAGCCTCACATTGTTCAGAAAGATATGAAATTGCCATGTTAAACTCCTCTTGGTGCTCTCTGTGCAGCAAATTTTCAGATTATCCTTTACAAGTGTTAGTGTTAAATTCGCAAGCCTTCATTCAGCCCTCTTGAGCAGTTCTCAACTAGTTATTTAGTTAGTTCTTTCCCAGCTATTCAGTTTCAATTCATGGTTTATGTATTCTGTCTTTTAGTGTTTGTTTTTCTCGCTTATTTTGTCATTATGCTCTTAATTTGTTTTTAAACAAAGGCTAATCTATAAAGCCTCACACTGGTTGGATATTATTAGAATATGAAGAGGGCGCTATGGGGGTGTCAACCTCGTTGAGATGCTCGGGTGCGCCTGCTGATCCTAGTCTTTAGTTTCTCTAGTTTTCGGTTTAGCCCACTAGATGTTTTAGTTTTCGTTCTTGCTTTCGTTCCTAGTTAGCTGTTTTATCTTTTCCCTTTTTGTGGCTATTTTGTAGCTTCAGCTCTTTTGTATAATCCTCTTGTACTTAGAGCTTTGCCTCTTTTTATTCAATGAATATTAGTGGCTGTTTCTTGTTAAAAAAAAAAAATCTTTTGGGTGAATTGGTGATTTAAGATAGTATCAGAGCAGGTGGTCCAGGGAGGTCGTGTGTTCAAGCTCATGCATTGTTGTTTCCTCCCAAATTAAAATTGATTTCAACTTGTTGGGCTTTCAAACATTTGAAGCCCACAAGTGAGGGGAGTGTTAATGATATATAATTAAATTTGCCTTCAACCACTAGCTTAAGCTTTTGGGTGAATCGGTGATTTAAGAACCCCAACAGCCTAATGACATAAAAAAAGATCGATCGAAAAAAAAAAAAACTTACTGAGCAGTAAGCAGTACTATGATCTGTTAGAATTAGCAAAGTAAGCATCCAAAATTGAATAATCCGAGATGCCATCAATACTGCTGATTGTTTGTAGTGTCGTTTGCCTTATATCTGCACTTCTCCTTCTTGGTGTCACATGTGTCGTCAACATGCTAAATCTCCTATTCATTTGTTTTTGCATTGCCCTTTTTGTGGCCAATTTTGGAATATTGTTCGTCCTTCTTTTGGATGTTCCTTTACTTGCGTTAATTCTATCTCTGATGCTTTGGCTTGTTTATTGGTGGGTCATTTTTTTGGTGCAACTTAGAAGATGGTTTGGTTAGCTATTCTGTGTGCTTTCTTTTGGTGTTTATAGGGTGAATGAAACAGACAGCTCTTTAGTGATTCCTTTTCCTCTTTAACCGTTTTATGGAACTATTTTTGTCTGTGGCATTTTCATGGTGCAAAACAAAGCACCCTTTCTTCACATATTACAACTTATTGTTTTTAGTCAGTAATTTGCGCTCTTGGATGTAATCACCTTTTGGTGTTTGGGGTTCTCCCATTCTTTCATTTGTTAATCAATTGTTTCTTTTACCTAAAAAGATGAATCCGAGATGCCACTTTTCACCAAAAAGACACAAAATTACTGAACATAATCTGTATAACACTTCCCTTCTGCTGACTCTTTGAAAAAGCTAGCTTTGCTACTGACTCTCTTCTGGATCTTCTGAGCTTGTTCATGATTATATGTTTTGCTTATTTTCTACAGATATGGTAAAGAATAAAGGATTTCTTCCATCAGGACCTTCGGAGATACATGCCCAACGAAATCATTTGAAGCATATTATTTTCTCATTACTTCCTGCGTGCCAGGATGATGATCCAGAATCAAAAATTCCATTTAAAGCAGATGCGATAATTGCTAATCCCCCTGCATATGGTTAGAATCAAATTTCTAATTTTATGTTATCTTTCCTTGGGATATTTGACTTTTTAAGTTGGCTTATAATCTTCTCTCCTTGTGCTTTCATTTATGTTCCCTACCCTTTAAGCACTAGGATGACACTTTCCTAGTGCCCTCATCAAGATCAGAAAACATAATAACAAAATTACAAGTTGGGGTTGGACACATCAACGAAAGCGTAAGCAACAAACAAAAGAGCCCCGATAACGAAAAGAAAACACAAAGATACTACAACTTATAAATAAAGGAAAAGATAAAAGACTATATATCAGAAAACTTTAGTTTATGAAGGCCTGCAAGCTGTGTAAAAATTCTTGAACAGAGTTATCTGGGAAGACTTAATTCAAGGAACACCCCAGGAGGAGACGATTAAACGAGCAAAATTCAGCCGAACATTCCAAGGTGGGATTTTATCATGAAAGACTCGATGGATCCTTTCAAACCATAACTCTACTGATAGGGCCTTGATCTCATGCACCATAGAATCGGAGTGGAATTCTTCATGACAGGACCCGATAACAATTGCAAAACGATGCTTCTAATGTTACCTACGAAAACCCAATCTATATTGAAAAGTTGCAGCTTCCGGTTCCATCACTTCACTCCATAAGGACAACCAAAAAGAAAGAGCTGCAAGGTTTCCTGGTGATGTAGGTTGAAAAGGAACAAAAGTGGTGAGAGGTGATGATCTAGGAGTTCTTCTGTATGGCTGATGCAATTCAAGCGACCGAAAGCTTGTCTAATAGCCAAAACTATTATAAAACTGGAAGGAAGACGGTGGTCTGATTGAAGTCTTGTTTGCGGGTTTGCTCTAGTATCTGCGAGTAACTTATTTGTGATAAGAACCTCCTGTGTTCCATGATATTATCTTCATGCTATCTTCTGTATGATGACCTTATCAAATCAGTTCGATCTCGCAAGCCACCATAAAAGGAATCAAATCAATGTTTTCTGCTGCCACAAGATTAACTGGGAGAAGTCGTCCGTTTGCGGGATCAATATTGAGGAGTTTTTGACTGCTGCAATGGCCTTAAGGTTAAATTGCAAATAGAGAAACTTCCAATTATGTACCTCGGATTACCACTGGGTGGTACCCAGAGGGTATCTCTTTTTGGCAGCTCATCCCATTATCTTCACCCATATGTGTCTTCTCTGTCTCAATTACCAGGAAAACCTTTAGCATCTCTTTATTGACTACCATTATGCTGTAAAATGTTGGAATCAGCTGCTGCAAATTTTCAATCTTTGTTGGGCTTTTGATGATAACATCAGGAGTAACGTGTTGCAAATTTTGACGGGTTTAGTCATGAAGAAAAATGCTCTCCTTTTATGGTGCAACGCGGTCAAGCATTACTAGTAGAGTTATGGTTTGAAAGAAATCAGCGTGTCTTCCATGACAAGTCTTCAAGATGGAACGATCGTCTTGAGTATGCTCGCTTAAATGCCTCGTCATGGTGCTCTTTATCCAAAGAATACCAAGATTACTCCCTACAAGAGATTTTAGTAAATTGGCAGGCCTTCATTTTCTAAGAGTTATAAAGAGATGTCTTCACGTTTTCTGTATTTTTCTTTAATTTTTCAAGTGCTACAAATTTGTATTGCTTTGCTAGCATTAGATTGTATTTTTTTAGCTTATGAGGTAAAGGCTCGATATGGTCTAGAGACTTAGATGTAATATGTTTTGTAAGTTGCAGTTTTGGACATGATGAGGGCGTTAGGAGGTGTCAACCTAGTTCAGATGTCCCGGTGTGCCTACTGATCCTTAGGTTATTTGTTCTTTGTATATCTCTCATGTACTTTGAGCTTTGTTTCTTTATTATTATTAAATTTAATGAAGAGTTTTGTTTCCTTTTCAAAAAGAACAAAGGCTGCTCTGATACAGACTCAAAAAATGTATTTTCTGTCTTAACTCCTTTAGAAAGGCATGGTTTCTTAAATAGAAGAAATACTCAACAGTATCATTCAAATAAGTTCAACATACCTCATTGTTTTTTCGATTGTATTAATTTTGACAAAGGTATTTTTATTAGAGAATATGTTATGAAAATTGGTTTAATGCAGCCCCCCTCCCCCCACCATGTTTCCCCACTCTGTCTGGCTATGTTCCTGCACTCTTGAACTAACGAACTTAAATTGCTTCACTGACTGTCCAGGTCATACTCAAGTTGCTGAGGCGTTAAAATTACCCCTTCACGTGTTTTTTACCATGCCATGGACGTAAGTCTTTTTTTCGTGAGAAAAAATCTAGTGCCTAAAGCATTTGATGTACATTGTTAAAAGCTGCGTGTTACATTCATTGGATTATTTGATCTAAGTGTTGATGTAATTAAGTTTATCATACCATCAACTCAACTTTTTAGCTCAATTGGTGACTTGACTTAGTATCAGAGTAGGAGGTTCTGTGTTCAAACTCATACAATGACATTTCCTCCCCATTTAATATTGCTTGAGTCTTCTAAAAATTTTCAGACCGACAAGTGAGGAAAAAGTGTTAAAAGTGTTGATATAATTATATTTACCATAACCTATCAGCTTAAGCTTTGGGGTCAATTGGTGATTTTACACATCCTCACTGTGGATTGGCACCAAAAACGGAATTTCAGTGCCATAATTTGGACATCCTCCTACCTTCCCCTTTAAAATTAACATTGAGGGAGTGCGTATGTTTTGCATCTGCATGATTGGGTCTATTCCATAGATAGTTGTGATCTATGTGTTGAAAATAATTGTACTAAGGGTATTTGTGTAATTGTTATACCCTTGTTTATTTCCTTTTTTGTCAAAGCCCATTATGGCCTATGTCTACGTTATTCCTTGCAGTCTTTTAATTCATTAGAGAAATATACAAAATACTCATATCGTGGTTTTTTCTTCCTGAACTAGGGTTTTTCACGTACACCTGGTGTTATTCTTTCTTTTCTTCTTTTATTATTTTTTATATGGTATTAGAGCTATGGATAGCAAAACCCTAGCCGTCATTGAAGAAAATCAACCCATGGAAAACCCTACCACGGAAACCTTGACCATTGGGGGGAATATCTCCATTGCTGCTACCATTGACCTCACTGATGTCGCCATTCAGGCCGCCGTTGAAAAGTATTTCCAAAGCCTACAGCCGCCGCTGCCACCCGTATAGTCGACGTCGTCCATACAGTCTGTACAACCGTCAATCTCCACACAATCGCTGGTGTCTGTATAACCGTCGTCAAAACAGAACTGTGCCGTCGTCCAAATTGCGAACCTCTTCAATCCAACAACCGACACTTATCATGAAGTTGAATTTGGTGAGTCTTCTGCCCATAAAGATAAATCTCCTTGGGATGGTCAAAGTGGTATTTTCCCAGCAATGGTTCTACAACAATTGACAAATCTCTAAATGAATTTTCAGCAACAAATAACTGCTCTCAAGGCAGCTCTAGCTGCTTCCACCTTCACGAATTTGGCTACTCCTTCAGCTCTACCGATGTATTCAGAGAATCCGGTTACATCCTTCCCTACGTTAAATACTACAAATTGTTTCTCTGGCTCCGTTGCCATGGGAAACTCAAGTTTAATTGTAGGGAAAAAATTGAATGGTCAGAATTACTTCTTTTGGTCTCATTAAGATGAGCCTTGAGGGACAAATAATGGTATTGACAGGGGAGGTACAGAAACCTAGTCGGGAGATCACCAAGAACAAATTTGGAAGGGGGAGGACTCTCTACTGGGGGTACATGTTAATTAACAGTATGGAACCTTAGATTGGGAAACCATTGTTGTATGCTGCTACAACCCGAGACATTTGGGAGACTGTTCAGAAATTATACTCAAAGCGTGAGAATGCTTCTTGCCTTTACACTTTACGGAATCACGTTCATGAGTGTAAGCAAGGGAGCATGGATGTTACATCCTACTTCAACAAATTATCTCTAATCTGGCAGGAAATGGATCTATGCAGAGAAATTGTCTGGGACTGTCCTTGTGGAGGTGTCCAATACTCCAAAATAGAGGAGGTTGACCGCGTATATGATTTTCTTGCTGGTCTGAATCTTAAGTTCGACTTGGTTTGTGGTCGAATACTGGGTCAAAGACCTATCCCGTCCTTAATGGAGGTGTGCTCAGAAGTTCGCTTAGAGGAAGACCGTACGAGTGCGATAAACATCATAACTGCTTCAGCTATTGATTCCGCTGCCTTCAGTGCAAAGTCCAATTCTGGCAGGGACAAGCAGAATGGAAAACCTGTCCCGATATTGGAAGAAATCGTGGCATGCAAAAGAGAACTATTGGAAGTTACATGGCCGACCATCGAACAGTAAGAGATGCCCGCCGAAAGACGAGCAAACCTCTGGTAAGGCGTTTATGAGTGATTCTGCCGGTGCCCTACTGACTTCAATCGCTACAGGGAATCAAAGTGATCCTGGTACGTCCTCACTTGGAGCCATTGCACAATTAGGTAACTCTCAATCAGTTAGTCTTATCAGCATTGATGGTAGGAAACCCTGGATCCTCGATTCAGGTGCTACTGATCATCTTATTGGCTCATCTGAAAAACTTTATATCGTATTTACCTTGTGCTGGAAATGAGAAAATTGGGATTGCTGATGGATCATTTGCTCCCATTGCGGGCAAGGGTCACATTTCACCAGTTGATGGTTTTACCTTACAAAATGTTTTGCATGTGCCTAAAATATCTTACAATTTTCTATCGATTAGTAAGATAACAATGGACTTACATTGTCAAGCAATCTTCTCACCTGATGCTGCTTTGTTTCAAGACTTGAGCTCGGGGAGGATGATTGGCACTCTCCAGCACAGTAGGGGACTCTACTTTCTTGATGATGATGCTTTCTCTAGGAACTGTTCTAGGACTAGTTTACTGTCTTCTTATTTTTCTGTTTCTGAAAGCAATTGTATATTGTGGCATTTTCATCTTGGCCATCCAAATTTTCAATATATGAAATATCTTTTTCCTCACTTGTTTTCTAAAGTGAATGTTTCATCATTGTCTTGTAATGTTTGTATTCGTGCTAAACAACCTCGGGTCTCGTTTCCCTCTCAACCCTACAAACCGACCCAACCCTTTACCCTTATTCATAGCGATGTTTGGGAGCCCTCTAGGGTCACTACTGCCTTAAAAAAGCGTTGGTTTGTTACCTTCATCGATGATCATACCCGTCTCACTTGGGTCTTTCTCCTCACTGATAAATCTGAGTTATCATCGATCTTACAACATTTTTACAGTACCATTGAGACCTAGTTCAACGCAAAAATTGCTATTCTACGTAGTGATAACGGTCGAGAATACTTAAAGCATTCCTTTCATGAGTTTCTGTCCTCTAAAGGGATTGTCCACCAGAGTTCCTGCGCTTATACCCCTCAACAAAATAGGGTTGCTGAACAAAAAAAAAATAGGGTTGCTGAACAAAAAAACCGTCACATCCTTGAGGTTCCTCGTTCCCTGATGTTGTCCACCTCTCTACCGTCTTACTTATGGAGGGATGCTATTTTCACTGCGGCTCATCTCAATAATTGAATGCCGTCTCGTGTTCTCCATCTCCAAACTCGTTTAGAGTGTCCCAAGGAGGCCTACCCTACCACTCGACTTATACCTGATATTCCTCTTCTGGTGTTTGGGTGCACTGTTTTTGTCCACAATCACAGTTCTAACCAAACCAAGCTTGCCCATGTGTCTTTGTGGGTTATCTCCTACACTAGAGAGGCTATAAGTGTTTCCGCCAATCTTCTCGAAAGTTCTTCGTGTCTATGGATGTCACCTTCCCGGAGAATAAACCCTTCTTTCCCGTTAGTCATCTTCGGGGGGAGAATGTGAGTGAAGATCCTAACTCTTTCTCCTTTATTCCTGTAGCTCCTTTGGTGCCTTCGGAACCCATTTCCGACAACACAGTTCTTCCTACCAACCAAGCCCTCTGGATAACGTACTATAGGAAGAATCTTAGAAAGGAAGTGGTGCCTCCTACTGCTCCGCCGGCTCCGGTCCATGACTCTGAACCGACCAATGCTCAAGGTACTACTGATTCTAATAACAATAACTAGTGTGATGAGGATAATATTGTTTATATGGTTAACGATGTGGTTGAGGAAGACAGGGACAATGTAACAGTTCTAGAAGAAGGAAAGACTGCCAGATGTGATGAAAATAGAGCAGAAACTCAACTAGGTGAGACTAGTTCGGATAACTCAGATAAACCAGGGAGGTACGATCCCTCTCTTGACATGCCCATTGCTTTGAGAAAAGGTACGAGGTCGTGCACGAAGCACTCTAACTACATATCGTACAACAATCTATCACTACAAGTCTTGATGCTGCAATAATACCAAAAAACATATATGAGGCTATGGAAAGTCCTGATTTGAAGACGGCTGTTATGGAAGAAATGGGAGCCCTTGAGAAAAACAAGACATGGAATCTGTGTAATCTTCCCAAAGGGCACAAGACAGTGTGATGCAAATGGGTATTCACTCTAAAGTATAAATCAGATGGGACATTAGATCGGTATAAGGCCAGGCTAGTTGCAAAAGGGTTCACTCAAACATATGGAATAGACTACTCAAAGACGTTTTCACCTGTGGCTAAGTTAAACACAGTCAGGGTTCTTCTGTCTGTTGCAGTCTATAAGGAGTGGCTTCTTCACCAGCTTGATGTAAAACATCCCTTCCTAAATGGGGATTTGGAAGTGCATAAGTTCCCCTCCAGGATTTGAGATCCAATTTAACCATCAAGTGTGTAAACTTTGGAAATCTCTTTATGGCTTGAAACAATCTCCCAGGGCCTGGTTCGATAGATTCACCACATTTGTGAAGTCCCAAGGTTACAATCAAGGACATTCTGATTATACGCTGTTTACAAAGAGATCTGAATCTGGAAAAATTGTTGTGTTGATTGTCTACGTTGATGATATTTTCTTATAATGGGATGATACTGTTGAGATTACTAGGTTAAAAAGGAAGATGGGTGACGAGTTTGAGATTAAAGACCTAGGGAATCTAAAGTACTTCCTTGGGATGGAGGTTGCACGATCGAGGGAAGGAATTTCGGTTTCACAAAGAAAATATACACTTGTCCTGTTGAAGGAGACAGGTGAAGATGAGTAATTCAAGAGAGAAAAGTATTTACTATCTTAATAGAGTTATGGTACAGATACATATTTATAGAGAATGTAGAAACCCTAGATAGTATGTGAAATTACAAATAAAGGGCTATATATATAAATATATTATAACACTCCCCCTCAAGCTGGAGCAAATATGTCAATCATGTCCAGCTTGTTACATAGATAGCCTATTCTTGCTCCATTTACAGCTTTAGTAAGAATGTCTCCTAACTGTTCTCCACTCTTCACATATTCTGTGGACACTAACCCCTCCTGTATTTTCTCGCGAAT
>JBBPDJ010000008.1:7074256-7085539 GCA_037974625.1 Cucumis cinereus | reverse complement strand
GGCCTTGACAAAAAAGGAAATAAATAAGGGTATAACAATTACACAAATACCCTTAGTACAATTATTTTCAACACAAATCATTGTAAGAGATAGATAGAAAATAGGTTTCACTTCTAGAAACCAAAAACAAAGAACAAAATGGTTACCAAACGGTCCATAAAATTTCACTTTTAGAAAGATGCAAATCATTGTAAGAGATGGGTAGAAAATAGACTTCACTTTTAGAAACCAAAAACAAAAAACGAAATGGTTAGCAAATGGGCCATAAAATTTCAGTTTTTCAAAATGTATTTAGATTTAATTGGAAAGTTGTTTGGACTTTTTCTATTTCACCATCTTTGATTATGGGCAGTTTGCTTGGTTTACTGGTTTATAAAATAGACTATGTTAGGTTATATAAAGCAATATGCTGATTTTTCTTCTCTAACAACAAGCTTGATATGTGCTCAACAGCCTAGTATAGACTAGTACAATTTTGCAAGGAACTTCTGACAATGAATTTCTTTAAGTTGGAAATTCTTGCTCTATTACCACATTGTAGTTAACTACATAGTGTTAGATTTTTTTACTCGTGTCCATTTTAATTGTTATGCCCAAGGGTTTGATATCCAATTCTTCTTTCCTCTTTTTCACAGGATGAGTTGTTTAAAAATTCTTGCTGTTTCATTTCCTGTTCTTTGGGATTTCACGTACAACCAGTGATACTTGGCCCACTCTTACTGGTTACCCTGTTCTCATTGTTTCAGATTGGGGATCTAAAATTGATGTAGTTGGATTTTGTTTCCTTGACCTTGCTTCAAACTATCAACCGCCAAGTTCTCTTGTGGAATGGATAGAAGCTGGCGAGAGGCCAATTTATATTGGATTTGGCAGCCTTGTGAGCTATATTTTTACCTTTTGCTTTTCTAGTATTTCAGTACTTGTCTTGCATTAAACATGATTTAATCTTCCAATTTGTAAGTTCGAATGATATAAATAATGATTCAATTGGAATCTTTTACATGTAATGAAGGAAGTAGTTGTTAAACATAAGAATATAGCTTGACCCAACTAAAGTTCCAAGTCCTATGAACCGACATTGAACGACCATCCTGAATAAAGCTTTGAAGGTTAAATCCTACAGCCAGGATTTCTTCTCTTCATTTCCTCATATTTTAGGCTATCAAATTGTCAAGTTTCAGTCCTGCTATAAAACAAAAAAGACAGTTTGATATGTTTTCTTTCATTTCGTGTTTGATGCAGCCTGTTGAACAACCACAAGAAATGACGCAGATTATAGTTGAAGCTCTGGAAATTACAGGAAGGAGAGGAATAATAAATAAAGGCTGGGGTGGTCTTGGAAGCTGTTAGTCTAATTTTTCTATCCATTTTTTGCTCCTTTTTCTGGTTCATATATAAAATACAAAAATAAATATATCCCAATGCTTGACTCATGAAGAAATATGGATCTCTATATCTAGTGGCAGAGCCAAAAGAGTTTGTGTACGTGCTGGATAATTGTCCCCACGATTGGCTATTTCCGAGATGCGTGGCTGTGGTAAAGTATTATTAGTGTTGTATTTAATTTCTTGCAAAGTTGTGGCACAAAGATTTTTGTTCATCGCAGTGTGGCTTTGATCCTCTCCCCTCGGTCCTCCACCTTTCATTCTATTTTCATACGTTAGAATGTTGAATAATATATATAAACTTTTAAGACCTGAAAAGTACACTGACAATACATAAGAACGGTAATAATAAATAACTGTGCAGGGTATAGGACTGTGAAAAGTGAGATTACATCAAAGCAAAGTACCTCTTTGGTTCTTAGTTTTGAGTATAGTTTCCAGTTCTATTTGGTCCCTAAATTTTTAGATATTGGACTTTATGCTCGAGTTTTGAGTGTATTGTTTCAATTTGGTCCAAATTTTTATCCTTGAAACTAAAAGCAGTCAATACCTAGGGACTAAATGGAACCTATATTTCAAACTTAACCTCTGGAAAGATATTCTTTTTCCTTGAAGCTTATTGTGAATACTGTTTTACACAGATTAAAGTCCCTTGCAGCAATAATAAATCAGTATCCTCATTGAATGTAGCCGTACAATCACTGGCAATAATCTGCATTCTGCACTATTTTATATAACCATAAAATGAATAGGCAACTTGCTAGAAATGCATAGCATCATTGTGGGACGCACTGCCCTTCAAGCATAACATGTTTGTGTTTTAATGGATATATGAATTGTTAATTATATCATATTTTGAAACCATACAATGAGTGTTTGAGTTGTAAAATGTGTAACTTTAGAGGAGTCCATGCGTGATAAGATAAATACTACTTACTTTCTTCTCTTTGATCTCCATCTCTTTCTCTATGTTGTGTCCATCGAACAATCTAAATATATAGTGTATCGTTCAGGTACACCATGGGGGCGCAGGAACAACTGCAGCTGGACTCAAAGCAGCTGTAAATCTTTATTATTCCGCTGTTTGTTTGCAAATACTTATAACAATTGAGTTTAGTCATATTTTTGTTTCTTCAGTGTCCAACAACAATTGTGCCAATCTTTGGTGATCAGCAATTTTGGGGCGAGCGTGTGCATGCACGGGGACTTGGTCCCCCGCCTATCCCAATTGCTGAATTTTCACTTGAAAAAATGATTGATGCCATAAACTTTATGCTTGATCCCAAGGTATCTCCAGTATTTATGCAAACTTTTGGTGACTTTTCTAAAACTCTATATTGCCATTGCCACCAGTTTATCATAAATTGTCTGATGTTATGTGCATCCTGAACAAAATTTTGATTAGAAGTTACAAAAGTGAAAGAAAAACTAATTATTTTGGTTCTTCTACTTTTAAGACTTGTTTCATTTTGGTCCTCAATGTTTACAAAAATTCAAATTTTAATCTATATGGTTAATTACATTCAATAAATGTAACTTTGTCCCAACTGTTGGTTTTTGTTGGAAATTAGGGGTAGGAGTGTTTATAGCCCTAAGGGTATTTGTGTAATTTACTGTACCCTAATTTTATTTCCTTTTTTGTTAGGGCTTGTTATAGCCTATATATATTCTTCCCTCTTGTACTCTTTTGATTATTAGAAAATAATAAAAGCGGCTTCTATCGTGGTTTTTTCTCCCTGTACTAGGGTTTTCCACGTACACTTTGTCTTTTTCTTTTCAAAATGGTATTAGAGCGTGGTGACGAAACCCTAGCCACCATTGGCGAAAACCAATGGGTGCAAGAAACCCTAGCCGCCATTGGCCAAAACCAATGGGTGCAAGATAACCTTAGTTCAATGAGTTCAACAATTTCAACAATTTTACATAACCATAGAGACACAGTTCAATGCCAAAATTGCTATTTTGCGTAGCGATAATGGTCGTGAGTTCCTGAGTAATACTCTTCGAGACTTTCTGTCCTCTAAAGGGATTGTCCACCAGAGTTCTTGTGCTTATACCCCGCAACAGAATGGTGTGGCTGAACGAAAAAACCGCCACCTCCTCGAGGTTGCTCGCTCTCTCATGTTGTCTACTTCTCTTCCTTCCTACTTATGGGGGGATGCAGTCCTCACTGCGGCACATCTTATCAATAGAATGCCATCTCGGGTCCTCCACCTCCAAACACCTTTTGAATGTCTCAAGGAGTTCTACCCTACCAATGTCTCAAGGTATGGTTTGACAGATGTACCACTTTTGTTAAATCTCAAGGTTTCTCTCAGGGACATTCTGATCACACACTGTTCACAAAAAGGTCTGAATCTGGGAAAATTGTTGTGTTGATTGTGTATGTCGATGACATTGTCTTGTCGGGAGATGATACTGTTGAGATTACCAGGCTAAAGAAGAAGATGGGTGACGAGTTTGAAATCAAAGACCTAGGGAATCTGAAGTACTTCCTTGGGATGGAGGTTGCACGATCGAGGGAAGGGATCTCTGTTTCACAAAGGAAGTATACTCTTGACTTGTTAAAGGAAACATGTATGACCTGATGTAGACCTGCTGATACCCCTATGGAGTTTAATGCGAAACTGGTAAATCCCGGTGACAAAGTTCCTGTTGACAAAGAGAAGTATCAACGTTTAGTGGGAAAGTTGATTTATCTATCCCACACTAGACCAGATATCTCATATGCAGTTAGCACTGTTAGTCAGTTTATGCAAGCACCCTACGAAGAACACATGGAAGCTGTGAATCGCATCCTGAGATACTTGAAAACTACTCCAGGTAAAGGTCTAATGTTTCGAAAAACTGACAGAAAATGTATTGAGGCTTATACCGACTCTGATTGGGCAGGATCAGTTATTGACAGAAAGTCTACTTCGGGATATTGTACCTTTGTGTGGGGTAATCTTGTTACTTGGAGGAGTAAGAAGCAGGGTGTTGTCGCTAGGAGTAGTGCTGAAGCTGAATACAGAGCTATGAGTTTGGAAATCTGTGAAGAGATCTGGCAACAAAATGTTTTGTCTGATCTTCACCAGAACTGTGAGTTACTTATGAAGCTCTTTTGTGACAATAAAGCTGCTATAAGCATAGCCAATAACTCAGTTCAACATGACAGAACGAACCATGTGGAGATAGACAGACATTTTATAATGGAGAAACTTGACAATGGAAATATTTGTATCCCGTACATTTCTTCTAATCAAGAAATTGCTGATGTCCTCACCAAAGGTTTACTCAGGCAGGGCTTTGACTATTGTGTTAGCAAGTTGGGTCTAATTGACATCTTCGCTCCAACTTGAGGGGGAATGTTGGAAATTAGGGGCTAGGAGTGTTTATAGCCCTAAGGGTATTTGTGTAATTTATTGTACCCTAATTTTATTTCCATTTTTGGTAGGGCTTGTTATAGCCTATATATATTGTTCCCTCTTGTACTCTTTTGATTATTAGAAAATAATAAAACCGGCTTCTATCGTGGTTTTTTCTCCCTGTACTAGGGTTTTCCACGTACACTTTGTCTTTTTCTTTTCAATAGTTTTGGTTTAATATTTGGTTAAAAGTAAATTTTTACTTGTGAGTTTTTACTCTAGGAAATTGATACATTGTGTAACTATATTATTTTTCCAAGTTGAACAAAAGTTAACTAAAATGAGGTCCAATCTTAAGATCTATGGAAAATTTAGAGGGTAAAATTTCACCCTAAACTCTAATCCTAAATGGCATTTTAACCAAAAAGAAAACTTTTCATGTATCATAGATATGTGAAAATGTGCATATTGCTTTGAAAAAAACAATGGTATGAAGTTTCAGTTAACAAACTTGTTTCTTCTCCATTTTGTCATTGATTCTATTAGATTGTTTATCTATTCTCCTTGTACACATCACTTGCATCCGAACCAATGAGTTCTTAGAAGTAAAAATGCCTTAACTACTGAGTTATGCTTTATTGATGAACTATGTATTTCTTTGATTGCATACTTTGCTGTATTCTTAATGGCGAATATTTTCTCGGCATTGGCGAGCTTGCAGGTAAAAGAGAAGGCTTTGCAAGTGGCAAAGTTCATAGAAATTGAGGATGGAGTAGGTGGTGCAGTGAATGCTTTCCACAAGCATTTCCATCGAAATAGAACTCTGGCTAAACCCGGGACTCCTAAACGTGGCTTTTCAGTTAGACGGCTTCTCCATATATCTTAATCTTTTTATTCTTTTAGATGCATACAGTATTTACAGAAAGCTACCTCTCTTAACAAAAGCCATTATTGTTGTATCTTTTGAGTAATCTAACCTATCACTTCTTGCAATGTGAAAGACCCTACCTTTCGTTTTAAGGGTTGTTAAACTAGACGTGTGAGTAATAAATCTAACTCTTCTCCAATCTCATACTCAAAACACAGTTGATATGACAAACAGAAAGAAAATGAGTTATTTATGATTATTCCATTCCTGTGCATTTTAGCTTGAGAATATTTGTAGTAATCTTTTTTGTCCTTGAAGTTTATTATTTAGGCTGTATTTAGGAATGATTAAGGCTGCATTTGAAATTTTGATTTTGGGGGAAATAGAAGTAATAAAAGAGAATTTGAATCTTATTTTCTGTTTGGTAAAACATATTATGGATCACTGCTTTCACAACGTTTCTAAATCAGTTACTTGCTAGCTTTAAGATTTTCCTGAAAATGGAAATGAAATTTTTAATAAAACTTTAATTTTAATTTAATCATTTGAAATTAATTTTGTTTTGTATACCTATTTAAAACAATAATCTAATTACAATTATCCAATAATTATAAATTAGGTTTAAATACTACTTTGTCCTTGTACCTTCATAGATGACACATTTTGGTCTTCGGACATTGAAAGGGTTCATTAAGGGTTTTTTGGGTATCTGTGCTTTAGAAAAGGTTCAATTTGATCCTTGGTATTAGAGTGTTTTTAAAAAACGGAGTTATGAGATGTCCTCTATGAAATGATTAGGGGCTATGCAACCATTTTAAGTTCCAAGTAAATCGGGTTGGGTTAGAGCAATTACATCCCTAATTTTGTTTTATTAAGGTTTGTTACGTGGGATTTTTTTCACGTGTTTCCATCTCAATTTGTGTGCCTCTCTTCTTTTTAACTTTTTCCTTTCTAAGTTCGTGCCTCTCTTGTTTCAATTGTTTCAATCACATAGCTTATTGGGATCTTTTACGTGATTTTAATCGTAAGTTCAAGTCGTGCCATTTTCTTCATGTTTTCGCTGTTTCAATTGCAATTTATTCGGAGGTTGTGTCCCTGTTTCAATCGTTTTAATTGCAGAATTTTGGGACTTTTTTTTTTCATTGGTTTTGCAAGTTCGGGTCGTGCCCCTCTTCTTTGTGTTTCAATTGGTTTAATCGCAGGTCTGACTTGGTTTCATTCTTCTACATCCAAGATTTTTTTTTTGGGTTTTTTCAGTCTCTCTCACCTATACACAATGTTTATTTTCTGCATCAATCTTTTTCTATTCATTGACAGTCGTCTGTTTGATGCTGATTGTCAATTTAGAACATGGTATGCACCTAGGGTGTCTAAAATATATCAATTACTGGTGTTGAAGTGGCTTCTTTTCGTAGAGACCGATGTTTTTGGCTATTTTGATGGGGGCGTTGTTCAAGTTTGAATATTCAGTGGTTTGTTATGGTTTCCAAATATTTTGATTTCATATGCATTATACAGGTTATATACAAATACATATTAAGGAATAGCATCGTTCATAGGTCACAGATGCCATTCTCTTGCTATCATACCCAAAAAAGATGGGATTCGAAGGATTTATTCAAGCAGACTTGATTTTATGGATTTTTCTCAAACTTTACCTGTATCACAAAATGAAGACCAATCTTTTCAAAGGTTCCTAACCTTGAATTGTTAAATGCCAGTAAGTGTTTAATTGTTCCTATTGAAAAACATGGTAAATTATATCAATTTGATTCTCATGTTGTGTGTTAATGAAATAAATGTCTCAAAGTATGAAAATTTAACTTAATTCAATTATACTTAATTATTCTTGGTATTGGAACTTTTGCAAACATAAATTCAATCTTTCAGATCAAATAATATGATTTCATTTAACTAAACAGAACTTACCAATCTAGGCTGATAGTTTGTTTGTAATGTATCAACATATAAAAAACAACCCTATTAATACGGCCAACCGACACAACCTCTAATATTATGCTCAAACTTCTTACATCCACTGCATTTCAGTGATCTATTTCTCTTACCAATTGACTGGTTCATCTATCTCCCTTCTTCTCAGCTGCTTATATGTGGTTTTCCAGGAGTTCTTCGAAACATGGGTGGTGGAATCATTGAATAACAATTGGTGGATGACCATAAGTTAGAGCCATTGGTGGGATAGATTATAGTTAGAGCCATTGGTGGGATATATAATAGGGTCATAAGTAGCTTTTATACGACCCTACAGGATCACCCTGATAAAAAATGCAGCTAATAGCATGCATGCATGCTAATCCTGTAAGGTCCTACTTTCTACATGAACATGTTTTATGATCCAATTCCACGCCGAACTTTTCCCACCCGTTTCTCACTTCGAATTTTCCTTCTCCTGCCTAAGTGCATACCTAATTTCAAATATGCATCTTCTCTTGCTCAATTTTTTTTGTTTATCTAAGGACACACATAACCTACAGGGGCCCTGGAAGGCGTTCCCTTGTCTTCTTCAGCAATTATTCTCTTTGGGGTAGGTCTCTTCCCAGGCTCCTGCTCCTCCTCTATTCGAAATCCTCTAGGCGTCGGCTTTTGCCTCGGCACCCTATCCTCTTCGACAGTCTTCTTCTTGTCATCCTTCTTTTCCTATTCGATAGTCTTCTTTTTACCTTTGTTTTTGGCCTCTTCTTCCTCCTTCCTCTTCTTTTCTTTCTCCCATTCTTTCTCCTCCTCCTCCTTCCTTTTTCTTGTTCTTTCAATCGCCCTTCTGCAATGCTCTTCCTTATTCCTCCTTTCTTCCTTTATATTACTGATCTCAGCTTTCAACTCATCCTCCAACGCTTAAGCAAACGCCTCGAGCATTCTTGCTTCTTTTCTATCTTTGGAGGCGGTGAGTATAGCTGCCACCTTGGCCTACAGCTCCTTGAACTGTCACTTGCTTCTTTTGTCTTCTCCATTAACTCTTGGGCTAGGCGTTCAAGTCAGTTTGTCTCCTGAACCCTCTCTTCTTCTCCTTCTATCTCTTTAGTGGTAGCCAAAAGTTCGGCCGCCTCACTCATCCTCGACACAATCTCCTCCTTTCTAGGATGATGCATTGAAGTGCTCTCCATCTTGACCTGCATCTTCTCCTTCTTCTTCTGTTTGAAATCCTCGAACATTTGTCGCAAAGATTTCATGGGGATGCTCCGGCCACCACCTTGCTCAGGGGAGTAATCTCCCTTATTTCATCTTGTTTCTCCACCCTCTCGAAAAATCTTGTGGTTGATTCTTTTCTTCTCCATTCTTTTCCTTACCAAAGACACCGTGAAGTCGATGGAAGTGGCACTATCGTTTCTTGAATCCATTTATGACTAAAGAAGTTCACGAACTTCGTCGAAAAATGAGGGAAACATTTGAGAAATAAATGGAAAGCTTGAGATTTCGTGAGTTCAAATCACTCGGCGTCCAAAAAATGAGTAATTGGAGTAACTTTTCCTATTAATAGTTACTTTGGATCGCCAAAATCTTGGAACGTCAGACTAATGATTAAAGTTAATTCGAATTAGACGACTAGCAACAGTTCGAAACTCTAGAAATCCCAACGGTTACAAATGTTTGGGTTTTCTCTCTGCGTTGGGCTATTGTCAGCACATAGTGTAACGTTTGGGTTTCTCACCACTTCAATCATTGATCAAAATGTTGGATGTATGCGTCCAACAAAACCATGGGGCTCGTTAACGTATAGTTTCTATTCATTATGAGAGATTCAAAGATAAAATCTAAACACTCACGAAACAAACAATTGATGATTTTGTTGATGAAACATAATATATGTATATGTATGTATATGTATGTATATGTATATGTATATATTGATAACTAACAGTTATTCCTAAAATAAAGAATAACATGAAGGAATTCAAACTCTTAATTGAAATACAAGAAATTTAAACAAATAATTATAAGAATCAAAAGCATAGAGGAATCCATTTGATATAATGTATTCTGTGTTCAACGTGTAGGGCCTCTATGCGGGCACTCTACAATGTCACTGATTGACATTGCTTTTTTGTCCTTGTATCCAGTGTTTCTTGGGACTTCTATGTTACTGGGGCAAGCTTCTCGGAGGTCTCACTTTCAATTTGTCTGCTAATTAATCCACTTGGACCTTCGAGTTTCGAATGGAAGAGGCTTGACTTTGCAGCAATGCATCATTCTTCTGCATGTACTAGTTTATCAAATTCTCTAGAAGAATTGAGGTAGATCTAGACACTTGATGTGTCTAATACTGCCTTGGATGCGGCTTCTGATACTGTTGATGGAACCCTAGTGGTCCACTTCTGTTCTTGTTGTGTCCGTCAACTCCTTGTCTGTCAATTCGTCTGCTAATTGATCCACTTGGACCTTCGAGTTTCGAATGGATGAGGCTTGACTTTGCAGCAATGCATCATTCTTCTGCATGTACTAATTGATCAAATTCTTTAGAGGCATTGAGTTTGATCTAGACGCCTGATGCATTTGATATTGCCTTTGATGCGACTTCTAGTACTGTTGATGGAACCCTAGTGGTCCATTTCTGGTCTTGTTGTGTCCATTAACTCCTTATCTGTCAATTCGTCTGCTAATTGATCCACTTAGACCTTCGAGTTTCGAATGGAGGAGGCTTGAGTTTGCAGCAATGTATCATTCTTCTGCATGTACTAGTTGATCAAATTCTCTAGAGGCGTTGAGGTAGATCTAGACGCCTGATGTGTCAGATACTGCCTTTGATGCGGCTTCTGGTACTATTGATGGAACTCTAGTGGTCCACTTCTGTTCTTGTTGTGTCTGTCAACTCCTTGTTTCAAGGCAGGTCCCCACGGGCCCCGATCCTATGGATTTTTTGGACATCTCTACCTATGATCTATGAGAATTTTATTAAAAGTATGACTTAGTTATTTGATCCTAAGGTTAGTATAATATGTGTGCACACAAAAGTATTTCGTTGTTGGTGTTGAGTTTACTCCACGACAACGATGTTGTCAGGAGTTTCAAACATGCCCCACTATGACAAAGACGTCGGAAGTACCTGACGTGTCCTGCTACAACGTAGATAAATGATGGGTAAAGATAAGTCATGCAAATAGTTTTTAAAAAAGTATTGCTTTGTTAAGATTTCTCTTTATTTTATTTTCATAATATGCTTATCTAAGTTAGTCACCACTGAGCTTTAGCTCATGATTTCAAAATGTTTTCTAATTTTGAAGTAGAGATCATAATCCCAAAGTCTGACCTACTGCTGCTAGTCTGCTATCTAGTCTTAGATTTTTGTTGTATGTCGTGAACTCTGAACATGCATTTTGCTATGTATTTAGTAACATGTGAAGGTTGAAACATTAGTTAGATGTATGTAGAGTTATGTATATATTGTCTTAAGTTCTTCATTTTAGTAAGTTATATTGTTATAGGCAGAGTGATTGTGTTAAGTTGTATATATAAGTATTATATATGTGTTCTTGAGATATTTAGATGAGTTAGAAATAGTAGTTAGGTAAGCTGTCAGTGAGTGTCGTTAAGAAAGGAACGGTGCCTGCTGACTTCATGTCATCTCTTAGACTTAAAGAGGAGAGTCTGAGGGGGGGGGGGGGGGGGGGGTGAAAAAAATGATATTACATTAATAATAAAAGCTTTAGGTTTCTTAGCCACAAAGTTC
>JBBPDJ010000008.1:7023757-7074156 GCA_037974625.1 Cucumis cinereus | reverse complement strand
GTCATAGATAGAGATATAATTCAACACATGAATAATTACTAAAGAAAAAGAAGAAGAAAAAGAATGAAGAAGAAAAGGAAAATAAGAAAAAAAATAAGAAAAAAAAAAAGAACATGAAGAATTATCGAATAAGAAGAATGAAGAAGAGTAAGAAAAATAAGAACCAGAATCGCAGAAGAAGAAGGAGGAGGAGAAGAAGAAAAGAGATGCGTACCTGAAGAAAAGAGATGCGTACCTGAAGCTAAGAAAGATGAAGAAGGAAGAGACATTGATGAGGAATGAAGAAATTGGTGATGCTGAAATCGAAGATGAAGTTATTGGAGAAAATGGTTGCACCAATATCAAATGGAAATGGTAATTTTGGTATTTTTTTAAATTAAAAACTTGGGCCTATTTTTTTCTATAGATTGTAAATATTTTGATATTTTTTCTATATATGAAAATTTCTCTAAAGTTTATTATTATTATTATTAGTTATAAAAAGAATTAAGTTTCACTGGAATTTTCTTCTTCTTCCTTGCAAACTCAGACAACCGCCCCTCTCTATCTCTTTGCAATTCAGTCGCCGGTTTTCGTCACAAGCTTCCAGTCTTTGCCACCGACCAATCTCCTATCACTCTATCCTTCAACAATGCACGTCGTCGCACCTAGACTCGATGCGAAGCATCGTCGACAGCAGCGAGCTCTACTGTGATTGGGTTGCCACCGATCTGAGATCTGCCATCCGTTGGCATCGTCAACAGCCACAATGCCGTCGTCCGTTTGGTTGTTTTGTCATTTTGTCGCTCCTGCTCACCAGTTGGTTTTTCGTTGAGTTTGGTTGATATTTTGGATATTTTTAATTTGAGTTATTGAATACCCAATAAAGAATCAAATTGAGATTTAAATTGGACATTTTCTTGGTTTATTGAAGGTTAATTTAGAGCTGGTTGTTGGAATTAATTCATGAAATTTTTCTACGAATTAATTGAAATTTCGACGATGAAATTGGTAAGATTAAAAGAGTTAAATTTGATTTTAATTATTAATTAAAATAGAATATGTTTAGGTTTCGAATTAAGGATTAAATTTCAAGCCAAGGAATTTTCAGTATTTTGAGGCAAGGGGTTTACTATCGGATCCTCGATAGTAAGTAAGAATGTTTATGGGATTGTTATGTATAAACCTATGAGTTTAAGAAATGATATGTTTTTATGGTTTGCTATGGAAAAATAGTAAAGCATGATAAATGTGTAATGTTAATGTGAGTGTTGAATTAAATTTCATATATTTGCTTATGGATGATTTGAACTAAGAATGCATGTTTTGGACTATGGTAGCTGTTAACTTTATCTAGGCCAATATATTTACCCTTTATGTATGTGTGTTCATCCCGGTTCTCTAGATAGTTATGCGTGTCCCTTCGGGTTCACTACACATAGTTATGTGTGTTTCTCGTGTTCACTGAGATGTGTGTTCGTACAGGTTTACTGAGATGTGTGTGCCTTCGGTTTCACTTGACTGATATGTATGTGTTCCTACGGATTCATTAGACTAATATACGTGTGTTCCTACGAGTTTACTCGGCTGATATTGTGTGTTCATATGGGAACACTAGACTATGTGGCACAGAGTATAAACTTAATAGGAAGTTAACAGTTCACCTAGTGAGCCAAGTTGTGGGTCCCTTACTGGGTATTTTTTATACTCACCCTTTCCATGTTTATTTTTTCGGATAGAGATAAAGGAAAGCTTGCCAAGGACAAGGACATGGGACTGTACCATTGGAAACTATTACGACTAATGCTTTCGCTGTATTTTTCATGTTATGTTGATTTTAGTATAAGATGAACGATTGTTAGACAATCTTTATGTTAAACCTATAAGCTTTTATTTAATTAAGAACCTCAATTTAGGTTGAAAAGTCGGGTCATTACATGGAGAGAATTATTCTTAGATTAGTCCGACATCACCACTATCCATGTGCCAAAATTTAAGAAAGATTTTTGTTTCTCTTTTATTTTGTCCATTGTTTTTACTTTTTATCACATTAGGGACAATGTTAAATTTTAAGTTGTGGTGAGGTATGTTTGTATTATTGTTGAAGCCCCTGAGCATTTGAGCTTGGGCTATTTTTATTGTGTGTTTGCTCATGTTTTACGTGGTTTGTTAAAATGACTAGTCTATGATGCACTTCTTGGTGATTTTAACTTCCTTGTGGCTTTAATTAATCTCATATTTTTGGAGCTTTTAATTTATATGACTATTAGGTCCTTTTGCTCGCTCACTAAAGGTTAAACAACTATAATTTATTCTTGAAGAAAATTTGAATTGTTCAAATTAAATAAGGGATGTAATTGTATAAGATACAATTTAATATAATGTATATAGATACAATACAAATTATACTTTATAAATGAGCGATAAATATTTTGATGAGGTTTTTATATTAGTCATATGAATAAGATAATATCAATGAGATTCGTATTAAAACTATAGGTTGTTTGAGAGAGAATGTTATTTGAATATGATTTAAATAAAATTAAATATATGATACTAAGTATCCATTAGTTATTTGTTTATTAATTGATATTATTATTTAATATATATTTTAAATACTTGTTATGAGAACGTGGGGAGGGGAGTTGTAACCGCCCCTCCATCTCTCCCTCTCTCTCACCTAACAAAATGGTTTTGTTATATATAGAGGGAATTAGGGTTGCCATTGGTGAAGAACTTCTCTGGAAGATTGCTTTGCAAAAAGTCTAAACAATCTCTTCCCTTTTCTAAATAAGGATCCCACACATACTTGACACTTGTCTGGAGAATAGCAAGGTCGTCTTGTGGTGGTGTGCAGTGGGTTGGAAGGATTTTGTTGTTCATACAGAAGTTACGCGAAGGTTGTGGACTTGAAGGCGAGTAAGCTCTCTATTTCATTCTCTTTATAAAAACATGCTAAGGTTAATTCTGTTGTGTTGTTTTTCTCTCTGTATTTCATGTTTTCCAATATTGAATTTCAAATGCAAGAAATTCACATGCTTTCACCAAGGCGTTCCATTCGTTCACCTATGACATATAACCTATCCCAGCACAAGGCACATGAAAATTTCTTATCATTAGATTTTACTTTATTCGAATTTTGGATTTGTTGATACTAAGGTTGAGTTAGTCTAGTCTAATTAGCTTGTGAGAGTTGATCATCTGTATTGGTTACATGAGATTTTTAGTAAGATTGGACCAAAATTTAAGTCAACCGTTACATCTTTGACCTACTACTAAAAGCGTACTCTTGAGTGATAAACATGGGTGTCTTTGAGTGAATTTGTGAAAAGTATGCAAAGGTCCTTATTAGTAACTCCAAAATATCACGGGAGTGAATAAATAGTACCACAAATAAAAGATCATAATATGACCATTCTTTAAGCAATCCAAGGTATGATGAAAAATGATGAGGGAAGAATGTGAGAATGAAAGGTACGTACAACAACAAAGAGCAAAACGAGTCTTACAAGAAGATGAATGCATGTTTGATTTCTTTGAACAAGAGAGACAACTTGGAGAATGATGAAAAGATGAAAGGAAGAGGATTGAAGAGAAATCTTGAAGATAGAAACAGTAAAGTTAGCTCATAATTCGATCCTTTTAGTGGAATGCCAAATGCTAAAGCATACGTGCCATTTTCCTGCACTTTCATATTCATAACAAAAGACACTATTTTATATTTTGAATTCAAATTCAAAATTTTTAAGTTGGATAACTTTTGTTACAAAAACTATTGTTGGTATATATGCAAATAATTATGTAAATATATCGAATATATTTCTTTTTCACACTAGAAAATAATATATAAAAGATTAATGGAAAGAAGTATGTAAATATATCTAATAAAGGGAATTCATTTATTCCTTACATATAGATATAAAAAAAACCCCATAAAAGGATTAAAAATCGCATAGAGCAAGCAACACAATAGCAATTTATTTGTGAATGACAAACTCCAAAAAAATAGAAATTTAAGAGTCATATTTTTAAGGGAATAATAATAATTGTTAAGAGAAGTTATTCCCAAATTATTTCAAACTTAAGAAACTTCTTAAGCTGGAAGAAGTTCAAGAACATAACTTTTGGTAAAGCTTCTCATTTCTCACATCTCATCACCTGCAAATCAATTTTAAGAAATGAAAATGTAGGAATATTAGATTAGATTTTCCTTAGAACTTACCGAACCCGAAATGGCTCGATGCTATAGAAAATTGACTCATTGAAAATGTTAGCGTCACTATAAAAATTCACAATATTATTATTATTTTCCAGTTCTACAAAATATTTATTATGAGGTGGGAATTTTTTTTTTTTTTTCACTTTTTCCTCCTCGCCTATTTTTTTTTACCCTAAACCCTAACAAGTGGAGAGAGAAAAGATAAAGATTAAAAAAATCTTAATTTTAATTTTAGTATTAATTTTAGTGATTTTTTTTTGTTTGTTTGTTGGTTAGGAGGAACTTTTAAACTTATTCTAGAAAATTTAAGTACTAAAATAGCTAATTTAAAACTCAAGGATTACACACAAATATTGATCAAAACTCAAGTTTTTCTTTAAATTTTATGTCTGTTGTACATATTCATGTTTATCGACATTGATTACCTGTTGGATCGCGCCTTGCAAGGAACATGCGTAAATGAGGATCTATTGGTAATCCCATAGATTCATATGTTGGGTCATAAACTGCATTTCTACTTTCTGCAGATGACCTGTTTCCAAATTTCAAATATTTTTTATCAAACTAATACTATATATCAAAATCTTTATATACATCCCAAATTTGGTCCTTTCACATTTCAATATTAATTGCATTTAGTAACCCTTTAAACTTTAAATTTCATGTATAATAAGTCTCTAATATTATTATTAGGCACTATTAAAGAAATATTAAAAATTAAAAGGATTTACTGTACATATTAAACTTGTAATTTGATCTAAAATAGAATATTTAAAAACTTAAGAGACCTTAATTTGATTCTACCTTGAAGTTGAAGGTGTGGTCGCATTGCTTAAGACATTGCCTTCAGAAATCCAATTCCTTGAGAGGTGAAGATTTGAAGATGATGGTACCTCATCTTGCAGATTCAATCTTGGCTATTATAAAAAAAAAAAAAAAAAAAAAGAAAAAAAAAAAAAAGTAAAATGTAGAAGTTATTTTAACTCTCTAGATAAGTTAATGTCTAAAGTGAGTTCAACTCAATGGTATTTGACACGATTTTTCACTTTATAAGTCAGAGGTCCAATCCCTCGTTCTCATAGTTATCCTAAAAAACGTTATATATGAATTATGAGTTAATCAAATACATGTGTGTCTTATTTAGGTCGAGAGTGTTAAGTGTGTTAACTGTTAATGTATGGATGAGTTAATTTAGAAGTTTCGTGTATTTAGTCATGGAGTTGTGGATCTAGATTTTTCCATGACAGTCCTATCCTATAAATAGAAATTGATATTTTTTTTTTAAGAAAGCAAGGGTGTGGAGAGAAGAATACACAAATAAAAATCTGAATATAAAGTGTGAACAAAGTTTGAAAGTTTGTCAAATAGAAGTGAATTTATTTCTTCTCAAATACTTTTTTGTTGATTATTTATTCGTAGATGTTCAATTACGATTCCAACAAATTGGTATTAGAGCTTAAGTTTTAGAAAACAAAAACTGTTTTTTGCAAATCGAAAGTAACAATTTGGTTTTATTTGAAATGTCTTGACTTACGAAAGAAAATTATGATAGTCGTTTGTGTATTCGTATGAAAGTTGTACTTGGTTCATAAGATGCATGTTACATTATTAATAATGCATGGTTTTGAAGAACGAAAAAGTGATTTAATTTTGAGTGAAGCTCAATGAGTTACAAATTACAAAAAAGAAAGACCAAATAGTTCTCACCATTATTGGTGTAAACCAACGCTCTAGTTTTTTTAACCAAAATGAATCTCTTTTAAAAATGACAACGGAATGCTTTATTTATCATGAAAATTAGTAACAAGGTGGTAGTTACAAAATAGTAACTAACTAATGAAGCTTTAGTAACTAACTAATAAGCTTTTTAGAAAAATCCACCTCTCCGAAATCCAACTCGCCGTTGAGTGATCTAACTAGCTAGATGAAAGTCATCTGAAGCATAATAAGGCTTCAAGTTAGAAAAATTGAAAACGGCGTTGATATTTAGGTCTTCCGGAAGTTCAATTCGATAAGCGTTGGTAGCATAGTTTTCTAAGACTTTACATGGTCCAAGTTGTCTATCTTGCAATTCATTATAAGCTTTAGTAAGAAATCTAGATTTGCATAGGTGAATTATTACAAGGTTTTCTTTTTTAAAGTTAACCATATTTCGGGATTTGTCCCAAGCTAAGAAATGAGGCATTTTACTAAATCGATCTATCACAACCATCACGACATCATACCGTCGATGAGACTTTGAAAACTCCTCAAACAACTTTTGTATTTCTTGATGACTTCACTGTATTTTGTACTTTTTTTACATTTTCAACTAAAAAATCCCAATATATCAACCTCCCTTTCTTTGTCAAATACTTTGCAATTAATTATGCACATTTTCATGAAAAGATGATGTCTTTGTGGATTAGACTCTCCTTGGGAATGATTAGCATTCTTTGGAAGACGCAAGAAACTCTATCATCTCCATTTGGATTAATGAATTTCGTTTCTTCTATGTCATTTTCGTTGTCTTGAGTCATCGCATTCTTATGTTCATCAACATATGCTACTGTACATTCTTGATATTCATTGGACAAGTGTCCCCCTTGGTCTCATTTAAAGCATTAGCATAAGCTGGTTGATTGTATGGATTTTGAGCTCTCTTTTTATAGGCAGTCTTTATTTTTCTCTCACGTTTCTTCATGCTTCTTATTCTCTTTTGTTCAATTTGGTTGGAAAGGTTGATCATTACCACCATTTGAACTACTAGTTTCTTACTCAATAGGAGCATCCCATGTGGACCTTCTTGATATTTTCTTGGAGCGAATTTCATTTAGTTCTTCTATTGCTTCAAGATAGAAGATCATGTCAATTAGTTAATGAAGTTGGTGCACTTTTACCCTTTCTTTGATGTTCATCCCTAGGCCGCCAATGAATCTTGCAATTAAATGTTTCTCATTTTCCTCCAAGTTTGTTCTTGCTCCTAAACGATGAAATTCTTCAACCTTATCAGCTGCCTTTATTACTCCTTGCCAGCAATTTTGATATTGATTGTATAAGGTTTGTTCATAATTGGGAGGGAGAAATCTTTCTTCAACAATTTTTTCATTTTGTAGTCGCGAACTTCAAATCTTTCTTCTCTTATTTTTTTGGTGCATAAAAGTCTTATTCGTGACCATCATTACTTGAAGAATCAGAAATCTTGGGATTCTTGGAGCATTTCTAGAATATTTGCTTGCCTTCTTTGATTTTCTTTGACCTATCTTTGAATTCTTTGAAGCCTTCTTAATGATCTTCATGTTGAATTCTTACATTTAGCCTTGGTCCACCGCCTCATCTTCCCCTTTCTCTCAATTCTTGCTTAAATGGTTGATCATGTTCTTGAAAATGAAGGGCTATTGTCATTCTTTCCATCCTTCAGGCAAGGGTGTCCACTTTCTTGAAGATTGGTTAACGTCACATGAATTCTCTCCAATGAAGACTCAACGGACAGGAAGCTTGGGGTTGATGTTCTTGGAGAGAGGGTGGGAATCTCTTCCACCTTTTGTCGTTCCACAAGGTTGTCCTTCTCAATCGATAGATTAGCTACTCTTCTAGACATCGGTCCCGAATCATGATGTTGCTCTGATACCAATTAGGTGTTAACCAAAGCTCAAGTTCTTTTTAATCAAAATGAATCTCATCTCAAAATGAGAGAGGGATGCTTTATTTATAGTGAAACTTAGTTACAAGGTGGTCGTTGCAAAATAGTAGCAAACTAAAAGTAACCAACTCATGAAGCTTTAGTAACTAATAAGAAGCCTTCTGACCTTACATCAATTATTCATCCAGCAATTTAGGATCCAAAATTTGAGAATATTTGGGAGCAACTACTGCAAAAAAAGCATGAAAATTTTTGGAGAATCTTTGAGAGTGTATAACTGTCAAGTAAACTCTAATTTTTGACAGTTTTATACTATTAAGTAAAAAATGCTTAATCTTGACACTAGATTACTTGATAGATTTGAAACCGTCAAGTAATCCCTTACTTGACAATTTTTCACTGTCAAGTATTTCCTCTTTTATAGTAGTGTGGGCTGCTTTTTGGAAGACCAAGAGATGAGACTAGCACCAAGAAAGGCAATGAATCCATATGTGAAACGACAATCAAAAGTGTCGTCAGCCCAATTAGAGTCACATAAGGCATTTAAGGACAAAGTGCCTCGGAAAAAAAGAATACTAAGAGATCTGGTGCCACATAGATATCGAAAAATGTGTTTGATTGCAGAAAAATGAACGACAGTGGGGCTATACATAAATTGACTTACATTGTTTACAAAGAAGGCAATGTCTTGCTGAGTAGAACAAATATATTGTAATGACCCAACAATTTGACAGTAAAGTGATGGATCATTTAATGGTGGGGCAATGGTATAGCGATCAATTGTAGTAGACATGGTTGTGACATGCCTGAGGTGGTAAGGTTTTTTCATTCGTTGATCGTAACAGACTTAAGATAACCACGGTTTAGGGGAAGCCTAAACCAATGTTGTTGATAAGGAATTCTCATTCTTAGAAGGAGCCTAAGACTCAACTACAAAGGAGTTCTCTATCTTAGTGGGAGCCTAAGATTCATAAACGAAGAGAGTTTGCTAACCTGAAAGAAAGATAATACAGCGAGAGGGAATCTCATGCATGCTATCAAAGCTGAAGTAGAAGTCACTAATATTAACACTATTAGGGGGAGCCTAAACGACGCATAGAAGCTAAGGGGATCTCACACTTAAGATGAGCCTAAGTACCCTTGAGAGAGAGTCTCACATCTAAGGGAGCCTGTGTGATAAATGAGTTAAGCTCTACGTGAGTCAGTGTAGTAGAAGTATTGCAGATAAGTATTACATTGTAAACTGCTCAACTTTTCAATATAAGTGGATTATCATTCATGGGTACAGTGGCCCAATACAAAGGTGGTTTATTGTCAAATTTAGTTAACAACTTATTTTTATCTTTCTCTTTTACTCGTTGATGTTATTTTACTTGTTTATATCCTTGTCAATTTCCATTTGATATTTGCAATTGTGTGACATGACACCCAAACTCGTTTTCAAACTAGATCATTGTAGTACTGTACTTTGGAGTGAAAAAAGTTTTTGAACTTTATCATTTTAAATGGAAATCAAATAGGCCTGTGGTGGTGAGTCTCCAATACAATGTTCACCAACTCGAAGGTTTCAGTTCCACCACGGTGTGCTCCAAAAGAATATACGTATAAAAGTTTCTGTTCTTTCATGGTGGACTCTTAAGGAATATATATATATATCTATATATGTATATATTTATTTTCAGAATTTGTTAAAGAATCAGTAAAATCATGTCAACGGTGGTTCCTTCTGGAGTTCTCAAAATTTTGTTGATTACAATTTTTCATTTTTCTCTGAAATTGAAGAGGTTGAAGATGAATTATGTCTATTTTCTTGTTTCCTTATAGAACTAGGACTTCCTCCACCCATGGCCTCCGCTCCTTTGGTAGGATTAGTTTCTCCAACTTCTTTAAAGAAAATTAACCAGTGGCAGACCTCCTGGATCCTCAACCACAAAATCGCAGTTGAATAGTTCGAATAACTCTACAAATGGCTGAAGGATGGATTATAAAGAGGGAGATGGGAATGAGAGATGATGAAGAGAAGAGGGAGGAGAGAGAACAAGCGAGAGGATGGAGAAACAACAAATAACACAAATACAAATTAATTTAACAAAAGGGGCTAACTACAACCATTTAAGAACCATAAGAGTTTAATTGATCAAATTCAAAGTTCACAAATGTGATTGAAACATGTCACAGTTTAAAAGTGGTTTTTTTGCAATAATTCCATAAAGATATATTTATGTTAAGAGAAACAATACCTGAGGAAATTGGATGGTTGAAAGGCCACTTGGGTAGAAGGTGCCATTTGATGATCCTTGGTTCAATAGTCCATATTGTATTTCTTCCGACCTGAAACAAGGTGCATAAATTTTATTTTAAATTAAAATTTTTTTTTCTCCATGGTTTGGAGAAAGTTAAGTCCTATTGTCTTTAAGCTGTTAAATGTTCATAAAACTAGACTATTCATGGAAGTTTTATAAAAAATAAGGGAGATGACATTCCCTCCATGAACAACGTTCACCACGACACACACAACCTCCAACGACCAAAAAACAACTTGGTACAATCTCGTAACCACTGTTGGGGGAAGATGTATATTTAAAATTGAAAGATCTTGAATTTCTTGAGGGAAAAAGAACCATAAGAAACACACGATGAAAGGAAGTGCAAAGATGGAATATATTATCTTCCTTTTTTAGCTACCATACTAGAAAGATCTTCATGTTAGAAATTATTTAGATGTGATGCACATTGAAAAAAAAATGTTTGCATGAATATCTTAGAACACTTTTTAATATTCCAGAAAAAAGTTAGATGTGATTTAGTTGATCTAAACATTCGACTAGAGCTCACCACTATCAGAGGTAAAAAGAAAATATCAATTCCTCATATGTGCTATACGTTTACAAAGGAAGAAAAACGATTTGTTTTGAAGACTTTGTCTGAAATAAAGATTCTAGAATGTTACTTTTTCAATATCAGAAACCTTGTGTCGATGACAGACTTAAAACTTAATAGTATGAAATCACATGATTGCACGTGCTCATACAACAGTTTTTTTCCATTGCGATAAGATCAATGCTACCAAGACATTTTTTATACTCATAACTAGGTTTTGCATATTATTCAATTATGTATGCAACAAAGTACTAGATGCCCAACAACTAGGCATGTTGGAAGAAGACATTGTAATAACATTGTGTTTGTTTGAAAATTATTTTCCCTTCATTTTTCACAATCATGATGTATCTCACAATACACATAGTTAGGAAAGTCAAACTTTGTGGTCCTGTATATCTTCGATGGATGTATCCCTTTGAATGATTCACGAAGGTCATTAAACACTCTATGAGAAAAAGATATCATCCAAGAGATTGTATTGTTGAAGGTTATATTATACAAAACAAATGTTGAATTTTGTCTTGATTACTTATCTAAAGTGGTTTCCATTGGGCTTGGCACTCACAAGTCATAAGACCATTTAGACAATTCAAATATTGGTAGACCCTTGACCATGTGAGTTTTCTATAATCTGCTCAAGAACTTTTACATCAAGCTCATCGATATGTCTTGAAAAATACATTTGATGTTAAACCATATACGGAGTAAGTTTATTCATTTGCTTTATTTTTTATTCTTTCATTAAGTAAATCTAAATATGTCACAATGTTTCAATGTCCACTACAAAGAAAATACATGAAGCCCTTGCAATTGAAATATCCAATTAAGTCTAAAAATCAGAAATGGCTTAAAAAAGAACATAATCGAATCTTGTTACGAGAAGAGGTATAGTGTTGAACCTTGTAATTTAGTTATACATGTTACGTATTGAACTTGAAATGAGAATTTGCATAATAGGTAGCAGCTGAGCTTGAAGTCGGAAATAGTGGAGTTTCAGATAACTTGAGGTGGATTTATCATGACCCTCATTATGTTGTTATTACACATATTGGCTATGCCATAAATAGATGTCGTTATCACACAAATCTTGTGATAAAAATCAAAATGTACAAAACAGTGAAGTTAGTTTAGTTGTGAACACGATGCAAGTGTCTAGTTCTAAAGATAAAAATCTTGTCATTGGAGATATGTCCTTCTATGGAGTGATACAAGAGATATGGGAACTCAATTATAATACATTTAATGTTCCTGTGATTAAATGTGGTTGAGTTGAGGACAATAATGGTGTTTGAATTGTGAACTCAGATATGTCTTAGTTGATTTGCATAGAATAGGTAACAAGGTTGATTCCTTTATACTAGCAACCCAAGGAAGACAAATGTTTTATTTTAAGGATCCAAGTGATGTTAGATGGTCAAGTCCACCACAAAGGAATTTTGAAGAGAAATATAATGACGATAAACTTGGTGATAAAATACTGCAATGTCAAGGAATACCAAATGATATGGCAGGTCTAGATGTCAATAAGGATTTGGATGAGAACATCTCTACCTATGTTCGGTTAGATGGTGAAGGCACATGGATACCGACATAATATTATTCTGGTGGGTTTTATAATTTATATTGTATTGTAATTGTCTGTTAAATTTATTATGTTAATTAATTCCATTTGGTTTTTTGTTTGCATGCCATTGCTTATTGTATCTTGATTTTCAATGTCTCAACCTTCGATTCATACACCACATGGATAGTACAACACTTGGAGTGAAAGATCATAATGGAGAACTTGTTGTGGCTGATAATGCACAACTAGTAAATGAAAAGGAAAGTCTCAAATGTAAGATAAGGCCAAGTGAAGCTACTATCATGTTTGATGTAACCCACATTCGGAGTCAAGAAGACAAGAAGGTAGTAAGGTACAACAAAGACGTAGTACCAATTAATGAGAATGAAATGAAGTTAAAGCTTTTTATAGGGTCTTCCGCACATTATCATATGCCTATAACATATACGTCCTGAAAAAGTGTGCATGCAGAGCTCAAAGATAAGATTTACTGTACCATTGAAGTAAATACATAATTTCTATCTGTTATCTTCGTACTATTGTTGATGTATATACACTTTACATAATGAATTTTCTTTACAGTACATGTATATACATTTTATGTAACAATCCATCTCAATAATAGCATCTTGGCAATTGAATGAAAGAATGTAATTGTCATCACAATTTTACCCTTGTTGTTGCTTATTTGGTACTATGTTGGTAAGGGATTAGCAAATTATTGTAAGTGTGTATATATAATGTCCTTTCATCATTTGTGTATATTATGGTTGATTTTTAATGATGTTATAATGGTTGATTTAAATTATGCTTTGGGTTGGTGGTGGGTGGAGTTGGTACACTTTGAACTAACTAATTAATGTAGGAAGTTCAAAATTAGTGTTGAAGTTAATGGACAATATTGTTGGCTAGTTATAAATATACTATTTTAGGACTGCAAAATAGGTTCAAATACAGGGTATAATAAATATTAATTTTTTAAAAAAAATTACAAAATTAACATGACGGTGAAACACTGTTAAGTAGATTCTAAAATTTGACAATTGTAAAGTGTCAAAAATTACATCATACTTGACAGTGATAAATCGTTAAGAGTAAGAAATTCTTAACTTTAGAAAACCGTCAAAATTGAACTTTTCATTATTCTTGACACGGAATACTTGATAGTGAAAAACTGTCAAGTAAAGCGTTAGCTTGATAGTGGATAACTGTTAAGTAAACTCTTATGCATGACAGTTTTGCACTGTAAAGAAAAAAATGCTTATTCTTGACACTTGATTACTTTACCTATTGAAAACTATCAAGTAATCTCTTACTTGACAGTTTTTCACTCTCAAGTAAATCCTTTTCTGTAGTAGTGAGGAAGTATTTGGCATTGATCCTAGATCTAGAAGGAACATTGTACAGTCTACATGCATTTTGTTTCATCAATTTTAGAGTTGACAACGACGAAATACATTATGCCTCATAAAGATGAACCCATCTTCTACAAGTTTCACCTTGAAAATATTCATTTATTGAGCAGAATCATTGAAAAGCCTTCGTAAGGTCGAGATTGTGTGACATTTCTTAGGTATGAGTGACGTTTTCCATGTTAGATGTTTTATTATTTGTACTTCTTCTCCAACACATTCCACACTCAAATATAGGAAAAAAGATGACTGCAACAAGATAGGCGATCAAAGAACAAATACAACCATAGAATCTTGAGGAAAGACTTTGTCAATCTTATGGAGGAAACAGTAAGAATGAGGCTATATTTTCCCAATTATTAATTTTACCAAAGTACCTAACATTTTGTTCATTTGAATGTAGAAGAAGGAGGGTTCACATGAAGATGATTCTATCGAGTCAACATGTGAAAAAAAGGCCCGAGTTAATAAGAAAGAATAATATGTGAAGGACAATGTCCAACTAGTCGTCAATAAAATAGTAAAACTACTTCTAAAGTATACATATAACTTAACTAAAATGTGTTATCTTCTTATAATGAGATATCGATGGCTACAGATCTGTCATCCCTCAAAGCACTCTCTTCCAAGGATGTCTTAACTCAAGCATTGGGTACAAAAGAGCATAATGGTTGTGTACATGGAGTTGGCAGGTATGTTACTCCTACTACTTACTTTCGCTTAGTGAAAAAAATATCGAAACATGATAATAAAATTCTAATGGGGAATGAAAAACTTTGAAAGTGTGTTAGTGAACTGGAAGAAAATATTCACAATAATATGTCGACACCACTATCCAAACTCAGAAGTTGTTCAAAGCTTAACTTACTGGAGGAGATTGAATAAAAAAAATAATCAAAGAGAAGAATTGGTTGAAATAGGTAAAATCAGAAGAAAAACTGAAAAAGATGAAGGGGAAGGATGGGGAATCAGTCGAGAAAGGAGAAAAGGAGATGGCGATGGAGAAGGATTGTTGTGAAGGAAAACAAAAGAATAAGAGTAAGTTGGATGTGCTTGAATCGCACGAGACGCAAAAAGAAACGGAGGTGGAGGTGATCCACGTAAACTAGAAAAGGTAAATTTGGACATCTTCAAGGTAAATGATTCGCTAGTGATCTAAACTTTCTAATATTTATGGCTTATCTTTATGTATATTATTTTTGTAGTAATGTATTTTTTCTTGCACCAGGAGAAAACCTCAACTAATGTAAAGAAGGAGAAGAAAGTTGTTTATGAGTCGACTTTCGTTTTGTCAGTAGCCTTGAAGTTCATTCTTAGATATGTTGAGAAGGTGATGGGCAAAGATTACAAGATTAGTTTTAAACTACCTGTTGGGATTTTTGGTATCAGACGCAAGACTTCTATCCTACAATACGACATAATTGACTTCTATAGCATGAACCAAGTCAAGACGTTTACAGTTGTGGCCTATATGATGTAAGTTAATCATGTTTCTTTGCATTTAAATTTATGTAGCATGTTTACGAGTTTAAAATGTTTTGTAGGTATATATTGACACACGAAGATCATACTCACAGATCGAGTTGTACGAGTTGCGAGTTGAGTTACCTTATTTTTTTGGTTCGTACATGTGATAGTGTTTTTTATTGCTTTCATCAGACATTTTTGTTCAATTTGAAAGTAAATTTTGTTGACATTTTAGAACAATTCATGTTGGAGGGTGAGAGTTGGGTGAAGGGTCTGGTTGTACAGTTTGGAAGGAAGGGGAAAGGGGTTGTTGGTTGAACATTTTTGAAAAGGGGTGGGGGTTGTTCATTGTAAATTTTGAAAATAATATAATATATTGTTGATTGTTGTCTATAGCGAAAAAGTTAGGCTTATGGTTGGATTAGAGAGATTAGATTTATGATAGTTTTGGCTACAAATATGTATTTGTTCACTTTCACATTGTGGTTGACTTATTTTTTATGAAATGGTATTCTTTTTGTCAATCTTCAAGTTTGGGGTTGTCCATATTGATCTTTCAGGAAGTTGCAAGGTTTATTTTTAGTTATATGTTGAACAAATGTAAAGTTTTGGAATAGGTTAATATGGTGAAATGTTTGTATATGTTCAAGTTTTGAAATGTATTTTGATGAATATCATGAATATTTATATGATTGTTGAACCACAATACATGTTCTACAGAGCCAAACAATGAACAAAAAACATAATCAAATTATTGGGAAAATTCAAATTGCAATTTTAAAAAAAATCCAAAATAGGTTTCGATTGTTTTTAACTCTCATAAAAAATGCATTGACGCTTCTTAAATGTCAAAAACACCCACATTCCTGACACTTTTTTAATGTCATAAATGTCAACATTCTTGATATTTTTAAAATGTCATAAAAACTCAAATTCTTGACTGTTTAAACATATAAGTAAATAAAAGTTTTTGACGGTTCTAAACTGTCCTAAAGTACTAATTTTTTTTTACAGTTTTTACGTGTCAAGTTAACAAATGTTCTTGACATTTTTTACATGTTGTAAATATTCACACTCTTGACGTTTTTACATGTCATCAATATGAACATACTTGACGGTTTTTAACTATCATGAATATAAAAATTCTTGACGTTTCTTAACTGTCAACGTTCATTTTTCTTCATGTTTTTCAACTGTCGTAAACTTTGACATCCTTGACATTATCTTCAAGAATGGTTTTAACACTGGCAAGAATATGAATTCTTGACAATTTAAAAACGTCAAGAGCGTGCATTTTTTGTAGTAGTGGTTTATGGGCATCATTTTTAATAGTAAAAAACTAAAACATAGAAACACCATTTACATAAATAAATACTTCTAATTGAAGTGTCCTAATCAATTTATCAAATGGAAGTACTTATTATAAATGCATTTTCAATGTGTTTGAAAGAAATTGGAACGTACCCAAATGGAGTTGAGGAAGGGTGTTGGATGTTATTCTGCTTCTTGAGGGGATACCATTGGTCTGTTGAATGTGTTTGAAAGAAGCCTGGTGGATATTGGCTATTCCCACCACCCATAGTTTCCTGCATAATTTACATATTTATGAATGACGTATCGACAATATTGATCATCTAAATGTTAGCAATATATCAAAACTATTAGAATGACTTGAATCTATTATCTAATGTTTTAAAGGTGTTTTTGTATTATCCATGACTGAACAAGAACCAGACATATAAAGCATGGAAACTTCTAACTATATGGATAGAGGGCAATATCAAGCCCAATAACAAATTCCTACACAACACCATCCCAGTTTAAAAAAATCATAAAAAAAAGATTTGTAGGGTAACAACGAAAATATTTTGCATGCACCTCTTGGTTTTAATATGGCAGGTTCTTCAAATATGGAAAAGAAACCTTCTTTGGAAGATTTGATGATGCATCTTATTAAGGTGACAAAGGAGAAAATTGTCATTTTTGACAACTCAGTCGACACCATAATCACTACAATGTAAAGTTATGAAAAATCAATTCAAAACATGAAAAAATGATTTCAAAGAGGCGTTGAGAGCAAAATTTGCACCGAAGATCCTATGCGATGCGAGGCTTTTGAAACGTCCCAAGCCTCACTACACGCATAAATAGGTGCTGAAAAACATGAAATGTGTGTAGTGGAAGGCGATTGTATGAGGCATTTAAATACCTTATTCAAAGACCAGAAGATAAGTTAGACACATAGAGAGACATACGTATATACAGACTAGATACATAATCCTTGAAACTCTGCCAAATTTTCTTTCTTCATCTATTCACTCTACAAAATCTAGGAGCTTTGCAAGCATCACTCACTTTCAAAGAGTAAGAAATTGTAATTTAGAGTTTCTCTTTATTGTTGTGTTATTTTCTACAATTCATGTATTTGTATTTTTTATTTCAATCTGCGTAAAGCATTTGAACTATGAATATCAACACCTATTTTGCATCCATTCCAAGTCTTTGGTTTCTTTAAGTCTTATGAATAGCTAAAGCCACTAATGGGTTAGGGAGTGTAAAATAATTTGTAGGTAAACATGGTAGTAGTTCTTTTTTTTCTTATCTTTATCAGCCATACACTTTAACACATTGAAAGAGTACGTTCAAGTAAAGGTAGTCAAATGCTCGAAAGAGTAAATAACTTAGACCACGGTGAGTAAAGATAGAGAGTAACATAGAAATAAGAGTAAACCTATCGAATTGTTATTGCATCATTTATATCTAGAAAGAGAATGTTTGTGGCATCAAGTGGTTGAAAGATTGCTTGTCTTAATTAGTACTGAGTGTATGAATATACCATGTTTATGAATAGATTAACATAGCTTCTTAACCCTGTCCACTAAATAGTTTCGTTAACACAAGAACTGCATTCCTTTGAAGTTAGATTACACAATTTCATTCACCGCATATCAACTAGAAGGATTAGTTTATATGAGTTAGAATACCGTAGTATAGCCATGGATTAACTCACTCATCTTTTACATAGTTCACTTCTCCAAAAGAATGGTAACTGATTCAATAGTGTAGATACCAGAATTCCTATGTTCGGTCTTGGACTTACCAGGTACCTAATCTCATTTATGCTTCGACTCGGTTAGAAAAACTTATAACACATACTTATTCCATTGCATTTTCACTAGATTATCATTGCATACCCTATGCAACAACAAATAGATCAATCGATTCAGTACAAAAGGGTGCTAAATAGAGAAAACTAGGAGTTAAGCGAGCTATGAAGGAAATAAGCTAGCAAATTACCAAATTACCCCTAAAGTCGTGATACAACGACACTCACTTAGCGTAAAAAACCAATGGGGTTGTTTTTTATGCACTAGAGAAGTTCCACAATGCTCTCCTTTGTTGTCATTATGATCCAAAGAAAATAAGTTAACACATCTTCTGTTTTGCAGCGTCGCAACTCCCCACGGCGCCATGCATGGCGTTGTAAAGCTAAATGACCTTATTTCATGAAAATCACACAGCATCGTGGCGCTACCTTAGAGCGTCGCAACACTACAAACCTGTTTTGCGTGCATTTTCAATCAGCGTCGCAATGCCGTTTTCATAGTATGTACATATATATATATATATATTTCTTCGTCAGGTTATTTTCACCTCCAATTTCAGCCGTTCTACCATTGTTTTATCTCAAATTTTAGAGCTTATCTTGTTGGTTTATGTTTCTGAACATCCTCTCATCATCCAACATGTGGATGAAAGGCTAAGGTACTTGTTCTAGCTTGTGTCTTTAGTATTTCTTCCTTCTTTCATTGTAATTATGAGGATTGAGCTTAATTTTATTGTATGTTTGGTTTCAGTTATGTTATTGAATGAATTTTTGTTATATACTCGGACACATGGGGAATGTATGACTTTCACTTTCAATTTAATATTTGATTTGTTAGGAAAATTCAATTATTCATGCTTTTCATCTTATTGAATTGGATAAATTTGAGTTTTGGGACAATTTAGTTAGCTTCACTAATTAAATAGGTTAAGTGAAAACTTCACGTGGGATTAAGTAATGATGATTCAATAAACATATACTTAAAAAAAAAACTTTTTTGACCCAAGCTAGGATATCTTTTGATACTAAATTTTATAATTTACTTCTTTGTTGCAATTTATCTTCTTGCGATCGACACCATCAAACCCTCCCACCCTCCCACTCGGTTACCTCGGGTGAAAAAAATTTTTACGAAAGAAACAAACGTGCTCCCGTAGTTCGACCCAGACTGAGTAAAAAAATTTGTCTTGGTGTGTAATTCGGTAATATATTTTATATGCATTTGCGCAACGAAATGAGTCAATCATTTACACAAATTGTCTAAAACTTGAAGATTTCTTGTTTAGTTGATGGAATTGCTTGGCTAGACGTAAGAGTTTAGCTAGGGGATTAGGGATCATTGTTTCTTAGTTGTTTTTATGAGATTTTTGAGTTGAACATTTTGCGATTTTCTGGTTAATGATTGTTTACCCTACTGTTCTATCTTCAATCTCTCTTTTGTGCAGGATCTGACAAATTAATCACATTAGTTAGGTTGATAACCTTAGATCTTCATCATCTAATGTGTAATTGTTAGATCACGATCGCTTAGAGGAGAAAGGTTAAGTTATTATGTGAAATTGATTAAGGGTTTCAATTAAGATAAGCATGCAGCTCTCTAACTAATCAGGGTAATTTTAATTAATTGATCTGTTAGACATTGAAAATCGGTTAATTGCTTAGTGTTAATGCTCAGTAATTGAGAGTTTAAAAAAGGGTTCTCATCTTGCTTAATATTAAAGCGATTTTATGGACTTCCACTTAGGGTTCTAAGTGAGATTGACTAAGTTAATAGCTAGAGTTTGCATGATACATCATTTGAATTAATCAATGATTAGAAGTAATTAACAAACAATGTCACGTCAAACCCAAGCTAAACATTCTTTAATATTGAGTTTACAAAACACCGTGCAACTTTCACTCATTAACACCAACTCATCATCCATCACATTTTACTGCGTTAGTGTTTACGTTTCGTCACAATAGCCACCCCCCGACCCCACCCCACCCCACCCACTGGTTACCTTCTACAAATCCTTAAATCTAAAGAGATCGTCGAACACTCCTTGTGAATCGACTCTAAACTTTTCCTGAACTACTAAGTTTTGAGTAAGGCACTGATAAGAATTATTTGGTTCGAGGCGCGGGATTCGACACCCCATTTCAGTTGGGACCAATGTTATTTTGGTAACACTATAAATACGATCCACTTTATAATAGTTTCAAATAGTTTAATTCCAAACCAATTATGTGGAGACATGTGAGTGGAAGTATCTTATACAAAACAAACAGGTTGGATGAGACTGGATCGTGAAATTTTTAATCTCTCTTTGAAATCTGTTAATGATGAGATTCATGTTTTATAGGATGATCATGTGTGACTCGATCTTAATCTTGAGTGATTTATGAACTCCTATATGTTAGATTAGTCACGAATGAGCCCAATTCGCTGACTCAACAAGCGTATCATTTTTGGGACTTGACTAAATTGGGAGCAGATAATATAATTTCACAAGATGAAATTCACTCATTTTCGTATAGGATAAGTAGGTGAGTACTTTCCTTAAGTGTCGATATCAAGTTTTGAACAAAGGACCCCTACCTTTTCACTAGTTCGAGAGTGATTTTATTTATTGTTAAACCATACACAAATTATTCATTAGAAGAATCAGCGGTAGTACTTAAGAAAAAGATGTAATAACACGGTGAAAAATAATGAAAAGAAAGAAAATGAAGGAAAATGTACCGAGTAAGATAATAAGAAGTTAAAAGAAAATGACCTGGACATTGGAGATATGGACCGGAGTGGGAGTAGTAGAAGGGAGAGCCAAAGGGAAATAATCAGAACCCAAATTATTGGTTACTACTGCAAACTGATAGCAATTAGTACGGTATGCATTATCCTCATTCATGAAACTCCCAATTCCTGCTTCACACCTATATTCATAATCCTCATCACAACAAAATGCAAATCAAATTAAGCTTAGTTTCATTATTATTTTAAGCTTAGTCTTGTAAAAGTCGTAGCATAACTATTAATGGTATATTTGAAATACATTTTCAGGTGTTTAATTGAAAAAATAAATCGAAACAATTTTAAATAACAAGAGTTTAAATAAAAATGACTTTTTTGAAAAGCACTTTTTTTCTCTAGTCAATCCAAGCAATCCGTAAAGCATTATCTCAACATATTATTTCATAATTTTCTTTTTGTTAAGAAATTTTTATGGTAATTTATTTTGGATTATGATAGTTGTAGTAACTTACGGGAACAAAGTTTGTGAAGAAGAACCATGGTAATTAGGAGGGTTGAAGTTCATCATGCCTTGATCAATGTTCATATTCCCATAGCCTTCTCCCTGTGCTATATCCACCTATATATATATAAAAAAATAAATAAGGTTAAAAAATTAAAACAGGGTTAAAATATAAATGACATATCTGTGGGTTGTCAAAGTTAAAGAATTTAATCTCCATAGTCCAAAAGTTCGAACTTATCCTTATAGCTAATAAAACTCTCATAAATAGTTTATATGAACATTTTATCAAACTATAAATATTATTTAGGATGTTCTTATCGAACCACAATATGTCACCCCACCACAGATCACTGTTTTTGAGAACTGCTCGTTTCATTTTATAGTTCTCACTATGATGTTGGATGAGGAAAATGATTTGGTACGAAAAATGATGGTCCTGGTACGAAAAATGATTGTCCTGGAATGGCAAGTTGGTCAAATATTCAATTGATTAACAATGAGGACAAAACATCACAAGGATCCCTTTACTATGGTCACAATCTTTGGGAACACTCTTATTCAAAATACTTTAGCTAGTAACATTGCTTCCAATTCAATTGCTATTTACTTTTAATTGTCAAGGGTCTACAACCTCTTAATGCCATAATAACAGTAATAATCAGGGAGAAGGTCTGGGTGAATGTAATGATAAAAGTAACTTTAAAGATCTATTTTGTTTTTTACTTTCTAAAGTTTTTTGTTGAAAGAATTGGAGAGAGTATGAGTTAGGAGGAGTGGTGTAGTGAACCCACTCTTTGCTTTGCCCAAGGAATTCATGGTCTATGCAATGCTAACATTACTATATGTGTAACAACAGCTCGTTGTAAACAGTTGGTGCCAAGGATGAGGTGAGACGCATAGTAGTTAGGCGACGAGGTGGGAAGTTGGGAGACATGATGAGCTAGACGTCCAACTTGTTGTGAATGATTTTACTAGATAAAGTTAGTAAGAAAACTGGCGAGAAAGGTTTTTGAAGGTTAAGGTAGGCAGCAAAATTTTGAAGTTGGTGTTGAAGAGGGATGCGTCAATCGAGTATGGCATTGAGGGATCTGGCGCTCAAGGAAAGGATAGAGTACGTCTTCAACTGAAGTTGGTGTGAAGTAAAGAAAATTGTGGCTGCATAGTGGTAGGTAGCTAGTGAGACTCGTGGCACAAGAAGGATTAAATGAGATATGAAGGGACAGGTTTAGGGCGGGTTTATAGTTCAGTAGGATTAAGCGATGGCAAGGGTAAAGGCTTAAGCAAGAGGTGGTGGATTTTTGGGAGTTTATAGCTGACTAATCTAGTTTTAAGACAAGTATAAATAACGGAAGGGTATTCATAATCCGAAAGAATACGAAAACAAAATGGTTGAAGTTCTTGAGAAGGCAACAAGGTGTTAACGGCTAGCATAGTTGTTGAGGCTTTGGAAACCAAAGGGATAAATAAGTAGAAGAGGAGCCGGTAGAAAGCTTGTGTTGTGTGTGACGTTTCAAAAATTGAAATATTTTCGAAAAGCTATTCCTTCTACGTTACGTTTATTACGGGCTATAATGTTTATTTGAATAGTTAAAATGTTTTCATGATAAAATTGTGTTTTATAAAATGTTTTCAAGCCATTAGTGTTGACTCAGCTCTATAAGCTAACTTTATGTGCACATGAAAGGGTAAGACAAATCAGGCGTTGAGTATGAGTTCCGACAAACCAGGTGTTGAGTATGAGTTCACCTACGTCAAAATATTTGGTGTGAGATGCGTCCACCAATGAGTTGCAATCGAGTGTGTGAGTTTGCCCACATTCAAACTGGAAGCCAACCAACTGAATGTCTAAGTGTTGTCTACAGTAGTGCTAGGAGTGTGAGTTTGACCACACGAATGATTAGGAGTGTTGAATATGTTTCAACATTCGAGTCTGGGTGGATTGAGCATGTGTTTGCTCCAGCAGTTGTGAATGGCTTCGGGCTGATGAGAGTTTGGCGTGTAGCTCCTAATAAGGGCTCACTACCCAACGAGTGCCTAAGAAAGAAAATGATTTTTGAAATTTCGTTTCTATGTGTTGTAAATGATTTCCAAAATGGTTTCTTAAAATTGTCACTCACTAAGTTTTTGGCTTATATTTTTTAAATGTTTTTTCACAAGGTATCTAAGAGTTTCAGACGTCCCACGGAGTTGTTGTTTGCCTTTACTGCTTAGTGTCCTAGGCTTCAAGCCTTGCATTACTTGTGTGTTAAACTTTGAGTATTTGTAAATGTTTATGTTTAACTTGTGTAAAGATTGTTAATAATAAAGCTGAGTTTGCTTGTCATGTTGAGTTGTTGTCGCGTAGCGTGTAATAATTAATCAAAGACGCACGTGTGCTTGATATCTTAATGCATAGTCAAGTGTTAAGAAGTTTAAGTTCTTCCAAACGCCGAACGTCACCCCAGCTCGAGATGTTCACATTTCTCTCGCCTATGTTGCATCTTCTCTCAGCTTTGTGAGGAAATATTTAGGAGGGGTTGTGACAATACGAGGGTAAAACTAATTCTTCATACCTTCATGGCCATAGTTATAAGTGATGCATGCCATGAAATGCATGTCTTCATGTACTCTTCAACTAAATTTAGTTATGTTACAGTTAAAATGAGGTATAAGGGTCTTCATGAGCTTAGGAGACCAAGGTTTAGGGTGACACCTTGCGACATCTTTTAAAATAAACAACTTTCCACAAAAAAAAAAAAAAAAGTGTCCTTAGTCTTATAGTCTGCCATTTCCGTTAGTCACCTTTGGACATACAATAAATTCTTCAGTCAATAGCCATAAGAACGATAGTTTCTCTAAGGCATCACAACTATAGGTCACCTAATCCAGTGAAAAGGTCAATGGAGATCAACCTAGGGAAAGGCTAGGGCACTGGGGTCTCAATTCATGGATCTTTCGAGTTGTAGTTTCAGCCATTTACTTTGATATAGTTTCATTACTTTTTCAATTGAACTCCACATTGTAGCAATGGTTTATGATTTCATAAAATTCATTATTTCATCATCTATCATGAGCTAAGTCTACCCAGGAGTTCCACAGAGTGGATGCCTTAGAGTTGTTATGGCTTAATTAATGTTTGTATTAATACTGCTTTATTTTACGCATTCTCTTTGTCAAAGTTTAGGTTAAAACAACTAAGTTAAGTTGGCTACATAATATAACAGTCTAGTTGTAAACTCTAGCTTTGCTATCTCTTTATTTTAGTCTTTTTGTTAAAGCTTGTTTAATAGTGTAATTATGTCACATGATAGATAGAATTGGTTAAGTATTGGAGATGGAAATAACTTTTGCAGATAGCCGAGAGGTGTAGGAAATAACCTAAGTGAGATTAAATTATTATGCTAAGTATGGAGCCAAAGTGTCAAGGACATGTTGTAGGTGACCTAGGCTTTGTGTGGACAAAAGCCTTGAAGTGTAATTGGGAGTTCAATGAAAGAAAGGTGAATTTTGGCTAAGTGTTGTAAAGGTGAGCTAAGGGTGCTAGGCAACCAAGGTGGTGTGTGAGTGAGGCAGCATGGTTAGGCCACTTGAGTGTTATAGGCGGCCAATGAAGTGAAACAAGAAAATTTGGTTAAGTGTAAGTGTAGGCGAGAAAAATGTCTACGCGACCAAACATGAGAGTGAGATGAGAGTGATGGCTAGGCGACAAGCCTTAGTGTTGAGGTCTATTTGCCATGACTAAGGAAGGCTTAAGCGAGCTTGGTTAATAGGTTAGGCGTTCAAAGTGAGTTTGTAAGACTTGAGGAAAGATGCTTAATCGGTTTAGTGACTTACAGGTGGTTGATTAAGGTTTAACATCAACATTTTAAAATAAGGTGAAGGTGTCATCACATTTTCATGCAAAGAAACGTAATTAAAACAAACTTCAACTTAGAAGAGCTCTCATTTCCTTCGTGAAAATTGAGTGATTTTCATCCTTAATGAAATGTTAGTGAGTGTAGCTTTTGTGTCGAGACTGCTAGAAGAAGAAGTGAGGAAGATAATGAATGGTTTAAGGAAACACAAAAATGTTAGTTTCCGAAGGAATCCAGAACAATTTTCAAAGATAAGAGGTTTCTGAAGATATACTTGGAATTAAGATTTGAAATATGGAGGTACGCTAGCTAAAAGGTTAAGAAACAAGATTGGAGAAGGAAGTTTATTGATTGGATGAACAGATTTTAGTCTATAAATTTTTGAAGTGAATCTAAAATTTGTTCATTAATAAGTAGCTTGAGGATCTAGGTAAGCAAGCACATCCTTGATTAGGCGTTAGAACACTGGGCGAGGAAGCTGGCATGAAGAAATGCTTGCGTGGGTGAATGTCGGTACCAAGTGTCATGTGCAATGTAAGTCAAGCCCAACGCAAGGCCTTACGGCCAGACATGCGCCCATGTGAAAGTGTCACGTGACAAAGCCTGCACACGCCAAAGGGCTACACTGCAAGACTGCGCATATAGGATGCGCACATGACAAACATTTGCGGCTATGATTGGCGTGCGGCTATGATTGGCGTGTAGTGTGGCCAGTAAGACTAGCACGCGTCCTGGCAGCCCCTCACAAGGCCAGCGCGCGTGTGCAGCCTTGCCATGTGTCCAACCATGACATTGTGCCATTTGACATTTTTTATACTTTCTAGACTTTAAAGCTAAGTTTGATATTTTTAAGGATCAATAGAATTAATTGGGGTTTTAATTCTCTTATTTCAGATCAAGAAGAGATAGGATATGCTATTATACATAAGGGATCTAGATTAAACTTTTGAGTGACAAAATGAATTTAAATTTCTTTAAGCATCAATCTCAAGCAAAAGTATTTAAAATAAGCTTTCGAGTTACTTAAGCATGATTTAGTACCAGTATGATTTATTTACACTATGTTTTTAAGCATGAGATTTAGCAAAAATACTTCAATATGATATTTAGCAAAGTATTTATGAAAGCATGAGCATTTTGGACTTTCTTTACCAGCATGTTTTTAGAAATATTTTAGAGACAAGCATAAGTATTATGTGAATTCCTTTACTAGCATGAATGACATATTTGAGCATGCTTTTTATTTAATGTTTTATAAGCTTCTTTTTGTTTGCTTTATACCCGAGATATCCAGAGATAAGTTACAGCTTATCAAGGATAGTGATTATGTGCACATAGAAAGATTTTCATTGTTTGACGATATTTCCACTTCAAAATCTATTATGGAACTGTTGTCAGTATCGATTAAATTCTACTACAATGAGTCTAGTCTTAGATAGATTGTTCTTGTTTGTATTGATTAAATTCTACCACAACCGAGCTAGTTACACAAAGTTGATCGTTGTTAGTAGTGATTAAATTCTACCATTACCTAGCCAGATGGGTAATAAACTACAGAACTTTTTTAAAAGTATTTACTGTTTTGCTGAGATTCTTAAGTGTTTGATTTATAAGCATGTTTTATATAAATAGTCACCTACTGAGTCTTTAGTTTATTCTTTCAAAATGTTTGCCACTTTTTAGGTAGAGATCGTGATTCTCGAGCCTAACCTATAGCTGTCATTTTGCCTTTCAGCCTTTAGGTTCCTTTTGCTACTTGTAAATTTGAACCATTCACGTTAGGATTTGCAGAAATGTTTTGTGAGGGATGGTTTGTTATGTTTATATCTGTGAGACCTAGATTTGCATTCAGTGTTATGTAGTTATTATCTAGTTGAGTTGAGTTTGTTTATTCAAATATAATGCATATTTTTTCAGCTTGTTTTTAGTTTAGAGTTAGTAAGTTAGTAAGTTGTCAGTAAATGTCATGAGAGAAGACCAATGCTTGTTAACTTCACACCTTCTCTTGAGTGAAGAGAAAAGGGTCTGAGAGGGGGTGTGACATTAGTGGAGATCTACCGTTAAGAAGGCTACGGTGTAAGCAAATGTCACAAAGGGATATCGAACTGAGCCTAGCCATAGAAGGTTCACGTCACATTAGACATAAGAAGAACAAAGGTAAGTAAACTAAGCTTGAATTAATTTATTTTTCGTCTACTCATGAAACATTAGATAATATTTTCTTAAACCTCCTAAAGAACTTGACACAAGATCGAATAGGTGCAGTTTTCTGCCCATTTGTAATACACTATTCTAGTATGATGTAGTCGCATCACTAGGCATAACACTAAGAAGGTTGAAATCTTGCCTACTATTCTTTAATTATCATTGTTTATCGTTTAGCATTTTTTAAATCACAACACCATCTCAACAATTCAACTGTACATGTCTTGCGGGATTCAATACTTAGAATAGTCCAAGTTATCACTTCATCGATAGTATATATATGCTTCCACATAGACTATATTTTTCTTTAATTTTAATCACTTTTGCACATTTGGTCGATTGGTGAGCTATTAAGTCATTGTCATCATTGGTTTCTAGTCTTACAACAAACTTTCTTTTCTCAAACAATGTTTTAAACTTTTGCAAAAGCATTTTTCTCAAGCCCCGTTTTCTAAAACCATTTTCCAATAAACAAAGGTGGAGGTTGCGAGAAACGTCTCTTGTGTCACCAACTATTCGAATTTTGATTGATCGACTTGTTCAAGAGTGGAAACAAATGTTGCACTATTGCTTTGAAACTCTTTCGAGAATGCTATTGTGACATTGTGGAGCATAGACCAAAGCAACATACACAATGTCGTAGTGCTATTGAGTTTTCAGCAACACGTGCACTGTATCACTAAGGACAAAAAGTCTCGAGCACAACGTTATAATGGCATCACAATCTATATAAAAATTTCCTTTCGTATTGGGCTAAGGGGCATAGGGAGTTGATGCAATTTTAGGAGCCTTAGGCTTGATTTTGATTTCTATTTGAAGAATATAGCATCACCCTTGGAGGTTAGATGACTGGCTAAGTGATCTGAATTCAACCTTTGAGCCATTACATGTACCAAACAAGCAATTATAAAAAGCAAAGAAAAGAAGATTCAAAAGGCATTCACAATACATCTTTAAAAGTTAGCAAATTCACTAGAAGCGACAGATAATTTTGAGCTCAACTTTCTATATAATGTTAGTTAAATGAGTCAAGAAGATAACAACGAGAAGATGGAGATGGAAAAATCTTATACTTTGAAAGGTGGCGCAATGGTAAAAAAAACTTTGCAGGTTTTGTGAAAAAAATGCTATCAAGTGTGCATTGCATGGGAAAATGTGATATCTAACCTTGTCAAATGTAAAACTCAAGATTTTCGCCTTCTATCGGAATGATTTAAGACAATATGAAGTCTCTCTAAGTTTTTTTAGTTTTGCATTTTTACTGATTAATAAGAATGAAATTAAGTTAAGTTCATAGGTTTTATTTTCTACAATTTTCAATTAGTTGTATTTGAATGTCTTTTGAGTTCTCAGTCCTATGCACAACATTTTGGCCTTTAAAATTGGTTGTAATGCTCGTCCAAATTCATATTGATGATAATAAAAACCATGTGCTTATGCAACCCCTTTGGTGTTGTCTTTTCTTTCAAATCCTGCTTTCGATTTAATGTTTAAATACATTCATTGGATTAATTTTGATCAAACTAACTTTGGAGTGTGAGTTTTCTTAAGATCTAAGAATGACAATCATTAATTCAAAGTTTGATATAAGAGTGATTCATCCTTCTAACTAAGTTGTTGGTTGGAATTAATTCGTTTAGTTAGTTTTGTTTGTGAGAGTTTGCAATGATACTGGAAAGACCTTTGGCTTTGCATTTCTCGAACATTGTGAACACTTATTGATAACTTATTTCCAACACGTTATTATCTCTTAAGAAAATTCCTTCATTTAGTTAATTTAGGATTCAACATCTATGTTTATTTTTTTGTTAAAGAGTCTACCCAGCATTACTAACTTCACTGTCTCATAGTCCGCATAGGTAACCTCGTCCATATCGTTATTTTTCTTTCTCAGTTTGTTTCACTTTCTACACTTTAAATTCCATATTTAGTTAATCATGTCAACTCAAACATCATCTTTTACTACTTTAAAAAGACGAATTTACCTTTGCAATATATCATACTTGTTAATAGTTTGGGTATGATTGTCATATTTTCCACTCTTCAGACTTCAAAATTCGACTCCTTGCCTCTAACACCACTTGTGCTAGAAAGTGTTTTTAGAGGAAAAACAAAATATTACTAATCTCTTAGAAAGAAAGTCATTTCACATAGGTCCTCACTTTGTTATTGTAGTTTGCCTCATCTACAAGTTCGAGATGGAGTTTGTGACTCCCAATCAAATTTGTAGGGGGCAACCCACAACCTATTTTGCTCCTTCGACAATAGTTGCATATGTTATAATATATATATTTATATAGGCCCTTAGTTGTAATTTCACATACTATCTAGGGTTTCTACATTCTCTATATATATGTATATGTACCATGACTCTAAGTGAATATATAGAAAATACTCTTCTCTCGAATTACTTGTTAACATGGTATAAGAGCATCTAGGTTTTTGTTTAGGGTTTGAGGAGAAAATATTCGTGTGATGGCTTCGCTCTCCTTAGGGTTCAACTTTAAGGTCATCTTCGAGTGGTCTTTTGTCGACCACGTCCATCTGAGAGGAAGCATCGCCATCGTTCGCCTCCATTTGGACTCAACGTCAGTAAAAAACAACCACGCGTGAGATTCACACGCCATCGAAGCACCATTCCGTACCACGCGTGAGATTCACGCGCCATCGAAGCACCATTATGTACATCCTCACGCGTCGGTGTGTGGGGGTGTGAGACTGTCGTTCTCACTTCTGTCTTCTGGACTTGTCTCGAAACTGTTTTTCTAGTCAGTCTTTGAAGATTGGGTCTGTGGTTATTTCTTTTTTTTGACAGGTACGCATTTGTTTCTGTTATTCTGATCTCTTTTGGTGCGATTATGATCTGTCATTAGTGAGTGATTCAGTTTGGATTTGGTTTATTTTGTTTGTGTGCGATCTGATCATCGTTTATATGGAGGAGATAAAGAATCTAATGGTATCGAATGTAATTCCCTTAGCCTCCAAAATCACCGAACATAAATTAAATGGATCTAATTATTATGATTGACGTCGGAAAATCCTCTTTTATTTGCAAAGTACTAATATGGATGATCATATGTCTGAAGATCCCCCCACTTATGTGAAGCAGAAGAAGTACTGGCTTCGTGATGACGCTCGTCTTTATCTTCAAAAAAAAAATTCCATTGACAGTGAGGTCATTGGATTGGTTGATCATTGTCAGTCTGTTAAGGAACTTTTGGCATTTGTAGAGTTCCTATATTCGGATAAAGAACAGGTCCATAGAATGTTTGACATTTCTATACCGTTCTTCCGTGTCGAACAAAAAGCTGAATCTGTTACTAACTACTTTATCTGCCTTAAGAGGATAGCTGTCGAGCTTGCTTTGTTATTACCCTTTAGTGCAGATGTTAAACAACAAGCTTAACGCAAAAAGATGGTTGTTATGATATTTTTGCATGGCCTCTCTGCTGAATTTGGAATGGCCAAGGCACAGATTCGGTCATTGGACGATGCTTTCACTTGTGTCCTTCACATTGAAAGCTCTCAATCCCCTGTGCCTACTCCTATTGCTCAATCAAGTAGTGCTCCTGTTAGCAAGAACCATACCTCAAGGGTACCTCGAGGGATGGATCACACCTTTTAGAAAAATGGTTATGATCATCGCAAATCCGATTCTACAAAGATTGTATGTAACTACTGCAGTAAGGGTGGTCACTTGAAACGTGATTGTCGGAAGTTGTTGTATAAGAATAAGCAACGTTCTCAGCATGCTCAGGTTGCTTCTACGAATGATATGACAGAGCAGTCAGTTACTATTTCTGCAGACGAGTTCGCTAAATTTATAATTTATCACGATTCATTGTGAGCATCATTTTCCTCTACTTCTATTGCATCTACTGTCGACACAGGTAATACCAAATGTCTCCTTACATCCTCTACCAAATGGATCATAGACTATGGTGTCACAGCCCATATGATAGGTAATTCTCACTTATTTTCTAGACCATTGTCCCCTACCCCTTTCTCTTATGTCACTTTGCAGATGGTTCTGTATCCCCTGTTCTTGGCTATGACACTATTCCCCTTATCCCATCTTTGTCTTTGTCTTTTGTCTTACATTTGCCTAACCTTTCCTTTAATTTAATTTAGCCAACTTACTCACGACCTTAATTGTGTTGTCTTATTCTTTCCTTGTTATTACTTGTTTCAAAATAAGGTGACGAAGAATATTATTGGTAGAGGATATGTGTCAGGCGGTCTTTATGTCTTTGATCACCACGCACAGCAGGGTGTGGCATGCTCTGTTGTTCCATCTCCATTTGAAGTCCATTGTTGTTTAGGTCATCCATCTTTGTTCGTGTTGAAGAAGCTTCATCCAGAGTTTCGTTCTTTGTCCTCTTTGAACTACGATTCGTGTCAATTTGCTAAACTTCATCGCCTTAGTTCGAGTCCTTGAGTTAATAAACGAGCTAGTGCTCCATTTGAGTTAGTTTATTCCGATATTTGGGGTCCTTGTCAAATTGTGTCTCAAACAGGTTTTCATTATTTTGTTACTTTTGTTGGCGATTATTCTCGTCTGACTTAATTATCTTTAATGAAAAATTGTTCTGAGTTACTATTTTTTTTTTTTGTGCTTTTCATGCTGAAATTAAAAATTAGTTTAATGTTTCAATCAAAACTTTATGCACAGATAATGCTAGTGAATACTTTTCTCATATGTTTGGCACTTACTTATGTGAGCATGGTATCATGCATGAATCTTCTTGTGCAGACACTCCATCCAAAAATGGAGTTGCTGAATAGAAAAATAGACACTTACTTGAAACTGCACGCGCTTTATCATTTCAAATATATGTTTCAAAGTCTTTTTGGGCTGATGTTATTTTCACTGCTTGTTTCTGATTAATAGAATGTCTTTCTCTGTTCTTAATGGTGAGATTCCTTATCGTGTTCTTTTCTCTACCAAATCTTTGTTCCCTATTGCTCCAAAAATATTTGGTTGCTTTTCTTTTGTTGGGGTTGTTCGACTTCATCATACAAAGTTATATCCAAAATCTTTTAAATGCAATTTCTTCAGTTATTCACGTGTTAAAAAAGAGTATCATTGTTATTGTCATACTCTTAACAGGTATCTTATCTCTCCTGATGTTACGTTCTTTGAGAATATACTCTTTACTTCATCACCCTCGAGTCCGTGTCAGGGGGAGGATGATGATCTCTTTATATAAGATTACCACCCCCACATTGTCATCTCCTCCTTCTTCATCTGTGCCTCATACTCGTTCATTACCTTCTCGAGTCTACTTCTGACGAGCTCCACAACATCCCTCAGGCTCATGTCTTCCACCAATACCTTCTTCATCATGTGATCCCTAACTGAGTGATGTTTTTCCCATTACTCTTCGCAAAGGTAAACATAAGTGTACTTACCCTATTTCTTCATTTATTTCATATCATCAATTGTCTTCTCTCACATATGTTTTTATTACGTCTTTTGGTTTCACATCTATTCCTAATACTGTTCATGAAGCTTTATCTCATCCTGGTTGGCGTCGTGCACTGATTAAGAAGATGACAACTTTTAGATGATAATGGTACTTTAGATTTAGTGTCTCGTCCTGCAGGTAAGAAGATCATTGGGTGTAAATGGGTGTTTGTTGTACAGATTAATCTTGATGAATCAGTTGCTCGGTTGAAAGCTCGTCTTGTTGCCAAAGGTTACGCTCAAACCTATGACATCGATTATTTGGATACTTTTTTCCCAGTTGCCAAATTACTTCCATCCGACTTTTTCTTTCCATGACTGCTACCTATAACTAGCCTTTGCATCAGCTTGACATCAAAAATGATTTTCTACATGGTGATCTTCATGAGGAGGTTTAATGGAGCAACCACCTGGGTTTGTTGCTCAGGGGGAGAGAGATAAAGTATGTCGTCTTCAAAAATCTCTGTATGGTTTGAAACAGAGTCCATGTGCGTGATTTGGTAAGTTAATCAAGCTCTTGAACGCTTTTGTATGAAGAAAACTACATCTGATCATTCTGTTTTCTATCAACTATCTGATAATGGTATTGTTTTTATAGTTGTGTATGTTGATGATATTGTGATTACTGGAAATGATACATCTGGTATATCCTTTCTCAAAACTTTCCTCAATGGTAAATTGAACAAAAGATTTTGGATAGTTGAACTCTTTTTTGGGTATTGAAGTGATGAGAAGCAAGAAGGGTATTTATTTGTCTCAACAAAAATATGTACTTGCTTTGTTGTATAAGACAAGAAAAATAGGAGCCAAATCAAGCAGTACTCCAATGACACCAAATCTGCAACTTGCTAAAGAAGGAGAATAATTTAAAGACCTAGAGAGATATAGAAGATTAGTTGGGAAGCTAAACTATTTAACAGTGACACAACCAAACATTGCTTATTTTGTAAGGGTTGTTAGTCAGTTCATGTCTTCTCCTACAGTGGTTCATTGGGCTGCCTTAGAACAAGTCCTATGTTATCTGAAAGCTTCTCCTGGACGTGGAATCTTATATAAAGATCATGGACGTAGGAGAGTTAAATGTTTTTCTAATGCTGATTGGGCTGGATCTCGAGAGGATAGAAGATCGACTTCTGGATATTGTGTCTTTGTAGGAGGTAACTTGGTATCATGGAAAAGTAAGAAATAGAATGTTGTTTCTCATTCGAGTGCTGAGTCAGAGTATAGAGCTATGGCCCAATCTGTGTGTGAAATAGTGTGGATACAACAACTATTATCTAAGATAGGCTTTAGTGCTACAGTGCCAGCTAAATTATGGTGTGATAATCAAAATGCACCCCACATTGTATATAACAAAGTGTTCCATGAACGGACTAAACATATTGAGGTGAATTGTCACTTTATTCGCGAGAAAGTACAAGAAGAGTTAGTGTCCAAAGGATATGTGAAGAGTGGAGAACAATTAGGAGACATTATAAGGTTTCTACATTCTCTATATATATGTATGTATCTGTACCATGACTCTAATTGAATATATAGAAAATACTCTTCTCTCGAATTACTTGTTGACAACATCCAACCATGCTATGATGAAATCTCAATTTCATTTTTGATCTCAATAAGTGATCTCAATTTCATTTCAAATTTCTAAACTAAAGGCCAGAATAGTAACACAACATTGCAAGGTCCAAGTGCTGCTAGTAGTTAGCTACCTTTACCAAACAGTGTTGGTGAAAGGAAATAAGTGGCAAATACGAGCTAAAGCATTAAATAATGTTTACGTTAAACATAAGTTTCATGTTATGGTGAAAAGTTGCAATCATGCAACTTTCCATCCAAAAAACACAATCAATCATTTCAAAGAAAGTACGAATGATAAAAAAAATATGTAGAAATCAACATTAAATTGGTTCTTTGAAACTAAGGTTGATGTCCACATGGTGAAGACTTACAACCATTCAGATTTCTCTATACAACTTTCACCAAAAAAACCTTGGTATATTAGATCAAAAACAAAAACCTCTAAAAGAACAGAATGTTGAGAGTAAAAAAATAAATAATAAGTAAAGTGAAATAAAAGATTCGGTAGATAGAAAGAAAAGAAAAAAGTTAGATATTCTCTGCAACTTGAATATTAAAGTTAGAAGGACAATGACTCAAACAATGCTTTGTAATAAGTAAATTTAGTAACGAAAGAATGATTATCAGTTACTTAAGTATAGAGAGAGAGACTTACATTAGCACATGCAAAGAGGTGTGCAGAAGAGGCTGCTGGAGAAGTTGATTTGGAGAGACAAGTGCCTGAATGTTGTTGGCTAACAAGTGGAGTGCTCACTTCAACCATTTCTTGACCACTATTATTATGAAATTTGTCATGCAATTATTTGCTAATTAATATGTTATTTGTGAACAGATTTTAATAAACATTACAATATCTAAGTTCAAATAAGAGAAGGTAAGGAATTAGAATCATGTTTTAAATCTCATTTTTGTCTTTTGAGTCATTGATCTTTCAAATGACTAGTTTGCAATTGCTAATAAATCATTACCGATTGATTTGAAGATTGACTTTGCCTTAGCAAGACTTGCTAGAAAACTCAATTGAACTTTGTTAGATCCATGATCTAATTAGTTGGAATCTATTTCTATAATCTTCGTAGGAGAATTCTTGCATACATTCTCCTTCTAAAGTCATGGTCAGTAATTTGCTCTTATCCCTTTTGAACAAAATGCACAATTCTTGCTTGTCTTATAAAAAGCACTAAAAAAAGTGTTTTATTTTTCTTAGGTTTTTTATGGTTTCTGTTGTACTTTAAATGTGTTTGTTGATGGAATAAATCGATAAGTAGGAATCAAGCATTGAACGAAATTAGAAGAAGAAACTTAAAAGATAATCGAATAAAAGAGCCTTGTGAAGAGTAAATTATCACTAAGGCATGAAAAGAAGCTGGAAAAGGCATCGAAATGACACATCAACTCTAAGATTAGCACCAATACTTGTACCAATAATATAGGGCAGCTCACAGTGCTCTACCCTAAGTGTACTTGAATATTCTAAAGACTTGGTGCAATGTAAGAGGTCCTTTTGTTTTTACCACATCATTTTTCCAACATTATAAATTATGTCATCACTGTGGATTAGAGGCACCACGTCTTAGGGTCTTTGAACCAGGAGAAAGTGAGAGAGCATCAATTCTACCACGAAGATAGAGTCAAATCCTTAGAAATTATTGAGCTATTGTTCGATAAATTGTTATTGAATAAGTGATTTGCTCATTATAAAACTCCAAATTCAATAAACTAAGGTTTCTTGACTATAGTATGAATACTTGAACTTTATGTGGTGACATAAAAGTGGATCAAGTTGAAGTTGATAGTCTAAATGGCCTTATACGTAGATGATATGTTAATCTTTGGTTCAAATTTGCACGTCATAAATGATGCAAAATCAATGTTGAGTGCAAATTTTGACATGAAAGATTTAGGAGCAGCTAATGTAATCTTAGGTATAAAAATTACTAGGTCTAAAAATGAGATTTTCTTGGATCAATCTCACTACATAGAAATATTCTAAAGAAGTATAATTATTTCGATAGTAAACCAACATGCACTCCTTACGATTCTAGATAAAGTTGATCAAGAACACTAGTAACAGTGTTAACCAATCTCAGTAGCAAGCATCATCGACAGTTTTAGGCATGTTGTTCATTACACTAGACCAAACATAACTTATGTTGTACGATTATTATGTAAGTTTACAAGCAGACCTAGTATAAAGCATTGGAATGCTATAGAGGGAGTCATGAGATACTTAAAGAAAACTCAAAATCCAGGATTACATTATTAAAAGTTTCCCGCTGTCCTAGAAGATTACAACGATGCTGATTGAAATTCCCACCCGAATGGCTCTAAAGCTACCAGTGGCTATATCTTCAATATTGTAGGTGGAGTTGTTGCTTGGAAATCCAAGAAGTAGACTATTTTAGCCCAGTTAACGATGAAGTCTGAGATGATAGCACTAGCAACAACTAGTGAAGAAGCAAGTTGGCTTCGAAGTTTAGTATAGAATAAATCGGTACTAGGCATACTGATCCATTGCGACAGTACTGTAGCAATCGCAAAAGTTCAAAACCGTTAGAGACGACAAATACGTCATAAGCACAATACCATTAGAGAGATTCTCACTACTGGTGCAGTTATAGTGGATCACGTACAGACTAATGAAAAACTTGGTAGATCCTTTGACGAAAGGACTGGTCAAAGAGAAGATTTTTAAATCTCAGAAAGAATGGGACTCAAGCCTATGGAAAAATGAATCACTAGTGAGGTAAACTTGTAGACTGGAGATCCCAGGAAACAAGTTCAAAGGGAAATAAATGATCACAAGTGATATGAAGATAATCATGCTAGAATATTTAGGAGTTTCATTTTTATGATTAACATGATATTGTGAAGCGAATGAAAATGTTGAACATCATTCTTAATGAGATTTATACTTGATGTTAGGTGGAGTACCTAACTATAGGAGTACTCTTGATAGACTCATCTTTGTGTATGTGGAAGTGAGGGTCACTTCCTATGGAATTCTTAGGCAAATTCTTTAGAGCATCTACTAACTTGGATAAACGTGCTAGGCCTTAAAGCACGAACTTTTTTAGAACTATACTTGAATAATGCTGTCTGTAAGATGTTAGAGATAGAGTTCAAACCCAAGAGTTACTCTATCATATTCTAAATCATCTTCACTATGTAAAGGTTCAAGTCAACGGACACCTTTGCTTATGCACAATATTATATAGATGGACACTGCTTGATGAAAATGTTTTTAAAAAATTGGGGGACTGTTTGTAAAAAAGAAAATTCAAGTGGGGGATCGTTGATAAACAAAATCGTCCCACATTGCTAAGAAAGCAAAATGAAAATATTGTTGATGAAAAAATTGTCCCACTTGCTTAGAAAGAAAAGTGGAAGCTCCTTTGCATCCTATATAAACTCTCCCCCTCTTCTCATTTCAATTTTCAAATCCAATAATCCTCTCATCCCTTCTCTCACAAAGTTCCCTCCAATTAAATATTTCTTTGTTTTAGTTTCCAGCAAGTTTCTCAATTGTGTTGGTTTTTTGATCGATTTTGGTGAAGTTTCGATCGAGTTTCTGTCAGATTTATCCTGGAGACGACGTGACAATTTCAAACTGTTTGCTCGTTTAAAATTGTTTGCACTTCGAGCAGAGTCGCGAAACGTCTTAAGGAGAGCGTGATCCGCGACTCAACTGTTTTATTAACCAGTTTTTATTAACCAGTTGATGGCCCAGTTCCACCACATCGTGCTAGAACAACTACTGAGCCTCTCACCTACGATAATTACATCACATGGAGCCGATCATTAATTCTTGCATGGAATAAGCTTGGATTTATCGACGGATCAACTCCTCGACCTTCAGGTTGTTATTGCTTAGATAAACTTCTTCAATAAACATTTTCCTACGAGGAACAAAAATATTGTTATTGCTTGGATCTTGAATTCTGTCTCCAAAGGAAATTCGTCAAGCATCTTGTTCACTGAATCGGCTCCAACAATCTAGCTAGATCTTTAAGATTGTTTTCAAAAAACGAAATGGACCACATATTTTTCATCGAAAGCGTGGATTGTCCAACATTAAACAAGAACAAGATTCAATCAGTATGTATTTTACCATGATGAAAAGCCTCTAGGATGAATATATGTTATACAAACATGGTTGTACTTGTGGAAAATGCACCTGCAATGGAGTAAAGTCTATTGAAGATTTCATTCAGTTTGAATACCTCCTGTATTTCTTGATGGGACTCAATGATGGTTTTAGTCATGCCGTATCTCAAATTCTTTTGATGGATCCAACTTCAACTATTAATATAGCCTTTTTTACTAGGGGTCGTTTGGGAAGCATAGTGAGTTACTATGGTCTGTGGTTATTATGGTCTGTGGATTATAATAAATTGTGTATTATTATAGTCTGTGTTTGGAGTGCAGAGTCTTGTAGTCTGGTTATTATAGTCTGTGTTTGGGATGCAGATTATTATAGTCCAAATTATAATAGTCTGTCAAATAAAAATTAGTTATCTTAGATCATGTCTACTTTTCTCCACTATTATTTTTACCATACATATATTTAGGTACATGAAATATCATTTTTTGAAAACATGTTTCAAACTATATCTTCCACCAATTTATACAAACTAGTTTATTACTTCATGAGATGCACATGTTATAAAATTTTATAATATAGTCTATTTTATAGAAATTGATATGTGATTTTATTAAATCTTGTTAATTATGTTGTCCATTTAATAAATTTAATATTATTTATATCTATGATACTTAGATTTTACTAGGCTTTGAAATTAAAAATTCTTAGATTTTTGTCACTTTAACTAATTTGAAAAAGATCATAGTTTTTTTTCAACATCATACTATGCTAACATCAAATTGAAATAAACTAGTATTTTAATCTTGAATTCAATTATTGGAAAAATATTTTTTTATCAAATTATATTTGAGGAATAAAAAATCATAAAGTTTTGAATTTTAATTTGGCAGCTAAGTTTTTCTCAGCATTTTAATTTTTAAGTGCAAAAATAATTCTAGGTCTTCGAGCCAGTTAAATTGACCAACGAAAAAAATGAAAAATGTTATTAAACTAAAATATAGATTTCTACACATATAGCCCAAGTAAATATAGTTAATTATATATATATACTAGCATTATTCCATAAAATGAAGAAAACATTAGTTTAAAACAAAAAAAAAAAAAAAAGATAGTTTTTAAAAGGTAACCTAGTAATAATAATAATTTGGAAAAAACCTCCAAATGAAAAAATAATGAGAAAATATTTTTAAAAATATTAATATAATCAAACTAAGTACGTTTTTGGAATTAGTTAGAAAAAGATTTTTCAAAATTCATTTTTATAACATTTTTTTTATAAAAACTTTTTAAAATAAAAACACAAATAAGTTTCAAAACTTTTTTTAAAAAGTATTTGTACATACAAGTTTATTTGGTTTGTTGTATATCTTTATAATATTTTTATTAAAACTTTTCAAGGTTGATCAGTGACGACCAGATGTTTGTTGGCGGTGGTCGTCGTAGTTGGTTGTCGAAAGTTTGGAGCCATCAAAGGTGGTGGTCGGAGATTAGCCAATGACGATCACCGGAGGTGGTGGTCGAAGATTGACCGACGACGATCACAAGAGGTGATGGTCGGAGATTGGCCGACGACGATAACCAGAGGTGGTGGTCAGAGATTGGCCAACAACAATCACGGAAGGTGGTGGTCGAAGATTGGCAGACTACGATCAGCAGAGGTGGTGGTCGGAGATTGGTCGACGACGATCACCGGACGTGGCGGTCAGAGATTGGTCGGCGACGATCAGTGAAAGTGGTGGTTGAAAGTTGGCTAACGACGATCAATGGAGGTGGTGGTCGAAGATTGGCCGGCGACGATCACCGAAGGTGGTGTCCAAAAGTTGGTCAACAAACTTTCAAACCCTTGAAACAGATACCCGTTAGGGTTGAAGAATAGTAGAAGCATGGAGTTAGATACCCGTTAGGGTTGAAGAATAGTAGAAGCATGGAGTTATTTTAATCCTAATCCTAATCCCAACTAAAATTAAACCTTACCACAAAGTGGACTATTATAACCCACTCCACTTCATCATACTCTGTGTCCCAAATATACCGTTATTGTTCAACAAGAGCAACATCAGACTGTTGCAAACCAAAATCCTCCAGTCCTTACACTTGCCGTTCAAAAGCCTGAAAATTCATCCTAGAACAATGCACAATAGAGTAGCTAACATTCATCCTAACAAAACAAGAATCACCCTCATTGCACCTATTACAATTTTCCAGGCCACAGTTGACAAATGCTAAAGCTCCATGGATTTCCCCTGGATATAACAGAAAGGGCCATCAAATCAGGTACATAACCCCAACCCTGCTCAAGCTTCTCAAGCTTCTTCAAACAATGTTGCAGAATCTACATAATCACCCTTTGCCTCTACTTCTGAAAGCTAATCAGCAATGATACAAATTCATTAGCACATGTAGCGGGTACTTTTCTCGATCCATTTCTAGTAATGAATGGATAGTTGATTCCGGGGCCTCCACACAAAAATGTTTTAAAAAACATGTGTTTAATGAGCTAAAGCCGAGTAGTACCTCTGTTGTTCTACCCGATAACACAAGAATTCCAGTCCACTTTCTTTGGTTCAGTCACTTTATTTGGATCCATTATTCTTCAACGAGTACTATATTTGCCTGAATTCCAATACAATTTGCTCTTTATCGGTGCTCTAATATCCGATGATAATCTCCCAGTGAGTTTTCCAACTAATTCTTGTGATTTCCAGGCGAAGTCCACTTTGAAGATGATTGGCAAGGGTAGACTGCGTGATGGATTGTACATTCTTGAACGCCCCTATGAAACTGTGCACTTCCAAAAGGATGTCCCGGTTAATGTTCTTTATTTAGTCTCTCCCACTATATCCCATTCTATGCTTGGTCGCCTCTCCATTCTCGTTTATCTGCTTTGAAGCATGTTTTACCTCTTGATACTACATTGTTGAATAAAACATTTCCTTGTGAGATATGTCCTTTAGCCAATCAAAAGAAATTGTCGTTTGATTCTCATAACAATAGATATTCCATTGTTTTTTATATAATACATGTCCATATTTGGGATCCTTTGTTTGCTCTCTCATGTTGGACAATAAATATTTCATCACTATAGTTGACGATCATAGTAGATACACTTGGGTTTTTTTGTTGAAGAATAAGTCTAATGTTTTCCGCATAATACCACAGTTTTTTTAATATATTGAAACTTAATACATCAAGAGAATTAAGGCTTTTAGATCTGATAATGCCCCTAATTTATCTTTTAATGATTCTTTCTCACCATAGAGAGTTTTACATCAGTATTCTTGTGTGGGTAGACCAGAACAAAATTCAGTGGTGCAGAGAAAACATCAACATATCTTGAATGTTGCTGTAGCCTTGTTTTTCCAATTTTGAATCCCTCTAAACTTCTGGAAGGAATGTATTCTATCAGCAATGTATCTCATTAATCGGACTCCATCACCACTTTGACTGGAAAACATCATATGAAATTCCACAAAGACAGATAGCTGATTATTCTTTGCTAAGGACTTTTGGTTGTTTGTGTTTTGCTTCAACATTGTCTAATGGCCGGTGTAAGTTTGATCCAAGGGCTATACCTGATGTTTTTCTTCGTTATCCACCAGGTATGAAGGCTTACAAAGTATTTGATATTGAGATAAATAAATACCCTAAAACTATCCAAGAACACAATTACATTATGTCGTGTTCGTTAAGAGCTAGTATTAAGGAATTCCTAGCGTTTTTTTCATTGTTTTAGTAACAATTGGTAACAGTATTCTATCTAAATAGTAGACAGGTAATAAATAAGAGAATACTCAAGATTCGAACCATAGAATTTTTCAATTATGACGCAAGGTCTTTATTAGATTTAATAATGAAGTACTATAGATCTAATAGAATTATTTTATAAAATTTCTCTGTATTCAAGGAGTAGTCGAGGAATTGAGAATTTCAAATTGAACTAAATAAGGAATCTTTCATCAGTAAACTTTTAAACAATCTACAAAAAAGTTTCCATCAATCCTATTATATATACCTCCAAACAAAAGAAACAAATATAACTAAAATGTACAATCTAAAACCTCATAGACCGAAATATAACAAATCAAGACTACAATTAGATTTAATTAATTTTAAGTTTCCTAGGCACTTTGCTCATCCCAAATATATTGAGGCTATGTTCTATGGATTAGCCTCAATATATATGGTCTATTAATGTAGTTGTGATTTATATTTCTCACGTTAATATATTAGAATATATATACTCCAAACAAAATTAAGAACAAAAATGGGTGCTTTTTTAGATTCTTATAGGCTAATCCATAGTATATAGCCTCAAAATATATATATATATATATATATATATATATATCACAAATATATGGCCTATTAATTACATGCATAAATGGCAATCACCAAAATAGTTGTTTTTTTTTTCTTTTTTTTTCTCCCTAGTACTTTGATTTAGATTAATGTAAGAAAGTACTTACGAGGGAAGTTCTAAAGTTGTTGATTGAGCTTCTGTTTGGTCAATTTCAAGCGCATTTGATTTGGATGAATCAATAACTAAATTTGTTGAAGATGATTCTCCTTCCTCCAAATGCCCCTTCAAGTTGAAAGAAGAATGTCAATAAATCATGAGACCTTAGAATAATAATAACAACAACGTATGCAAGTGAAATATATTCCATCATTGCTTTATTAGGTTTTCTATAATCTACGTAAAGATTTATCATCTTCTTGTTTAATAAATAAATATATTGATAAAATGATAAGATATTTGAGAAGATTAACATTAACATATGTATTTTATCTAACTAAATAAGCTACATTAGTGTCTCTAATCTCACTACTTTATAATGATTAGTGTGTTTGCATGTCCATAATTGTTGGATTTCTAGAGATTGCATCCTGTAGCATTGTGAAATATTTAGGATCAAAGGGATGTGCAAAGACGAAAAAGCCCCAAGGCCTGGTGTTGCGGTGCCATAAGCAGATAGAACACCATGCGACAACGCCACGTCGTTTGTGTGTGGTGTCGTGGCGCTATCAAGATTTGCAGCAGAGATGTATGTGCGACATTACAGTGCTGCGAAAGATTTGTCATAGCATTGCTTCTATGTTTTAGTTTCTATATGTAATCTCATTCTTTATGTTAGAAAATAGAGTAGAGTAAATTATGCGAGTTTTAGGCTTGGTTTTGGCAATATTCTTTTTTTCATTTTGGGGAGTCGTAAAGATTATGGCATCAAAAATCAAGTTTGAATAACCGACTAGGCACTCCAATAACGATTTTGAGATATTTTGGGGTGTTTGCTTATGGATTAATTATGAGATTTTGATGATTTCTTTATGGTTTCTTGTTTTCTATTTCCTTCTTTGAATCCGTATGCAATGTATGTTTGGTTAATTTGACAGATTAGTCATCTTGGACATAGGTTGTGTATTCATGTTATCTATGTTGAGTTTCGTAATGCTTAAATTGAATAGCTAATAAGTCTAGTTGTAGATATAGTTTGTGATAATTTTCTATATTAATGAATAAACCATAGAAGATAAGAATCTTTTACATATGTCAAGTCCAATGAATCAGTAATGGAAAAATACATAAAAGAAAACAATAATTTGCAATAAACCTATTTTAGTAATAAACCCTAACACTCTTGGTCAAAATAACCGTGGTAAAATCACAAACAACTTGAGTTTGCTAAAAAAAAAAAAACTCTCAAATCAAATCAGCATATTTGGCTCGAAACACAAACCACAAGACCAAGAGCATCTAGAAACATAGATCTTGGTATAGAATCTATAACAAAACCTACGAAGAACACAGAAATAAGAACTTCTAGACCGAAAATAAGAATCCTCATAAAGAGATCTAAACAAAATCCGCCAATGCTAATTGGAACACGAAACAAAGATCAAACTCAAACCGACTCGACTAAAATGAACATGTCTGATTGAACCATATTGAAAATGAACTGAACTGGTCATGAACCGAATGGAAGAAAAATCATTCCTTCATGAATTGATTTTCCCAACATTCACGGAATGGTTTGAGGCAGCTGATCTAAAACTGGCTTGAGGAGCACTTAATAGAATGATTTGGGCTGTTGGATAAGGGGTTTCGAGCAGCGCGGGTTTGGTCGAATAGAGGCGACAATTAGAATCTGAAAACCCATAAAGCAAGACAAAAAAACAAAAGTAGTAGAGGTGATCGGATCTGAGCGTGTAGATTTTAAAACGGAGCAGACCAGGCGGTAAAACAAACTGAACGAATTGATTTGTGGCAAAGATCTGGTTTGCGGCTGGGTGTATAGATCTGATATGGGCTATGAGTTGGAGCGTAGCGATGGATCAAAGGATTCCAATGAAACAGAACAACTATACTCAAAACCCTAATGTGTATACTCAAAACCCTAAAACCTTAATGTGTGAAGAGTTTGCCTCTATCAAAAACCTTCCTTTCAACGGAGGCAAAAATCGAACAAGACTAAAGGCAGCAACGATGGTTGAATTTCAATAAGATAAAACCCTAGATCTCTGATACCATGATAGATTTCTATATTGTTGAATAAATCATAACATATAATAATCTTTTACATATGTGAATAAATAGAGCCAATAATCAAATAAAGGAAAAATACATGAATGGAAAATAATAATTACCAATAAACATAGTTTGATAATAAACCCTAATTTTCTTTCAATGGTTTAACTTTTGACATTGCGAGAGTTAATTGTACAAAAGATAGTGAAACTTGAGGATTGAAAAATGTTAGGTTAGGTTAACCCAATTTAATATGATCTTTAAATTAACCCAAGGGCCTACTGTGATTAACTTAGGAGAAGGCTTTGTGTGACATGTGTTAGTTAATATAGAAGTCGACATTTGAATTAATTTCCTATCAAAGAAGTTTATCTAGTATTACTGGACAGTTGATTAGGCTTCATAATTAGATATTTGATATGCACCTAAAATAAATGCTATTTACCTTTGATTTAGAAGCATGTCATCTTCCATAAAATCCAACAAACTATAGTTTGTGGAAATAAACTGAACATGAAAAAATTTACAATATATATATATGTATATATTGTGATAGAAATGTTTATGAAAAGTTATTCTGAAGTGCAATTTGAAGATGAGAAATGTAACAACTGCCCTATGATGAAAATTGGTGTAAGAGATGAGGCATTGAAATATGAGAAATATAAGTTGTAGGTGCATGGAAAGGACTGGGCGATCAACTGGTAAGAGAAGTAGGGAATAGTTTTGTTTAGTAAGAATAAGAAGTTAGTGTAGGAACATGCATTGAAAGATGGTATCAATAAGTTTGTAGTAGGAAGAGTACAAAGCAACGGAGATACTTGGATTTAGAAGATTTACTTTGAGTTGAGTGTTGAGATTTTGGCTGAAAGGTTGACTGCATGATGGTAGGAAGAAAGTGGGACGATTGGTATGCAGAAGAGTAAGTTTTTTTTTTTTTAGATGGTAAGATTAGGATGAGTTTAAAATCAAGTAAGTTTAGAAAATGAATGTGTGAAGGGTTAGAAGGAAGTGGCTGAAGATTTTGAAGTTAAGTGATGACTAATCTAGTTTTGGGAGAGTATAAATAAGGAATACTCACACATTTGGTGAAGGTTTAGAAGTTAAGAATAAGGATAGAGGTGCTGAAGGATTTTAGATTTGAGGAGGCGTTGAAAGGAGCTGCTAGGAAAGTGAAAGGTTGGGGTGAACGTCAAAATGTTTATGACTAACCCTCGAAAACGAAGTGTTTTTGGACAATGTTGTTCTTTCTTATTTATGTTTATGATACGTTTTACTGAAATGTTTTCCAAAACTTGTTTTTGAAACAATAAAACGTCTTCTTGAAAAGTGTTGGTTGTATGAAATGTTTTCAAACCGTTAGTGTTGATACGCGGTTTTATAAGCTAAGCTCTATATGCACATTTGAGTAAAAGAAAACCAAACGTTGAGATATGCTCATCTGAGCAAAGAGTTGTATTGGTGTGAGTTTGCCCACCAAAGAAAGTAGCTAAGTATATGACTTTTCCCAATCTGAAAGCCAAAACAACTTAATGTTTGAATGTTGTCCACCTCGACATTGGGAGTGTGAGTTTGCCCACACTAGTGACTGGGAGTGTAGCATATGGTTCAACATTTAGGTCTGGGTGTGTTGAGATGTGTCCGCCCTAAGTAAGAATGAGTTCAGGTTGATGAGATTTTGTGTTCGAGGCCCATGTGATGGACTCGTTATCAGATGAGTGCAAGGAAGAAAATGAATTTCTTTTTGTTTCTATGAATTGAGAAATGTGTTCCCAAAATGTTTTTTTTTCTAAAATTTATCCCTCACTAAGCACTTAGCTTACATTTTTACAATGTTTTCCCCCTCCCAGGTGGCAAAGAGGTACATACACTAATGGAAGCTGTGGTCTGCCCTATTCACCACGTTGTGTCTTGGGTTCTTTGACGCATAGTTTGGAGAAGCTCAGAACTTGTGTGTGTAAACATTCATAGCCAGTCTATACATGTTGCATTAGGTTTGTGCCATCAAATAGTGTATTTGGGGTAATAGGGTGTTTAAATTGTATTGTTATGATCAAGTTTAAGTCTAAGTAAACCGCACTCATGTTGTATGCGTTGAAAAACTAATAAGAGTATGAGTGTTTGTTATACCTTGTGATCCCCTAAGTTTTGAGAATTTATTTACTTCGTGAATGACTCTCTAGGTTGAGTTTGTGTTTAATTTAGGCGTCAAGTGTCACACCAAATAGGGATGTTGACATTTCACTTGGCAGTCGCATCCTCTCTTAGTTCAAAGTTGGTGAATTGGAAAGGGGTGTTCCAAGACATATAATAGACTATTTGTGACCATTCAAATAGTTGTATCTCTTGTTCAAGTGGGTTATTTTTTAAAAGACATGTTTATTCATGAAACAATGCAACTCTACATGAATTGAATGGAAGAAGCTGGTTGTGAAGGAAATAGGTAGGAAGGTAAAGTACATGGGGATAGATAAAGGTTTAGCGTTTTATGAATCCTAAATTCTACAAATTATGCAAATCTGAGGAAATCACTAGGCATTTTACTGTTGTGTACAATCCACAACATAATTTGATTATGTCTCCTAGTTTAGGCTTAAAATTCCTTAGGAGATAAGGCCAGGGAAAGTTCCAAAGTCTTAATCATTTCAAAGTGTTTGAGTATTTAGTTTATGCCCATGTCAAGAAAAGAGGGTTGAATAAGAGAATAAGAGAGCATTAAATGTATGTTCATTGGCTTTCATTAAGATGTTAAATGATAGCGAGGTTTTGGTACTTGGGAGAAGGAAGAAATGAATGCGTAATTAGAAAAAAAGTGACATCTAACGAAGCATAAAATGTCATTTTCTTTGACAATGAGCATCTAAACAACAATTAGTTGAACATGTTGAGGTAGAGGTCAATTGATTTTCATGCACGATCATCAACTATTTTAAGTGAATATTTTTAAATCACAATCTTTGGAATAATATGAATTTTGTGTAGAACAGTCACAACAAGATAGGACTTTGATGGATAAGGGAGTCACTGCTGAAGAATGTTCTAGTAACAATGACCTACAGAACTATTAGTTTACGCGGGACAAACCTTAGATCTGGTGGACAATCTCAACAATATCGATCCCTTAATTTTCATTTTTATCTCCTCTTTTTCTAAATTTTATTTAAAATTATGTTATGTTGAGATAAAATGTTGTCTTCTCATAATTGTGGACTAAAGTAAATTTTGTGAAATTACATGCATCAAATCAAATGAAATTATGAATGCTTATAATCAAACTATAGCAAATTCAAAAGTATAGCAACCATAAAATTATATTAACACCCATGTAGTTCATTTATTCAAAACTATAAAAATGAGGGGTTAGTAGAGATAAGTACCCCTCCATGTTCCATGATCTCCCCAGCCAGTTTCACAATAGGATCACCTTCTTCCATCTCAGCTCTTAATTTGAACTCAATTCTCTGAAAATTTTTCAATAATAATAATAAAATTTATAATATAGTTTATTTATTAACTATAGTATGTCAGTATATAACCCTATTCATCTTTAAATTCTAAAACATTAGTTCAATATTTTAATACTGCATTCTGTTAATACTACTTGCATACCTATTATTCATTGTTTAATTAGTTTTAATCTGCTGAAGTAATATATATATGGAAAAAATTAGATTCATGCAAATCATATTTTTAGATATAGCAAACTTGTAATTTCTATATGTGATACACTCAAGTAGATATCATCGTATTAATAATAAATATTGATAGATGTAAAGTCAAATTTTACATTGTTTGTCTATCACGTATAGAATAAAATTTTGCTTTTGTTATTTTTTAGGGACCTTTTGTGTTAATTTCATATCCTTCTAATTTTTTGAGTTTCAATTTTAGTTAATTTATTAATACATAGCCTGTATCTTAGCATTATAAACCCACATCAATAGGTAGAAAAAGAATATCTTCAATTATATTAGTATTTGTGTAGCTTTCAAATATTACAAAATAAATCAAAATATTTATAAATATAGAAAAATGCCATACAAAGTAACAATTATATTTGGAAATATTTTAAAATACTTTTCATCAGTTTTACTATTGAAAGAATTGCCATCAAATACACTTTTATTTTTTATTTTTTATTTTTTTCATTACTTCTGCAGTGAACAAAAATCACATTATTATGTTATTATTGCATCATTGTTTAACATTGCTAATTCTCAAACTATTTTGAACATAAAGTTTGAAGAGGGAAAAAGATGAGGATAAAGGAATTTTTTTAATAAATATAAAAATAATAAACATTAAAATAAAGGATAAAGATAACTCATAAAAATTTGAATAATAACTAAATGATTTTTTACAAAAAAAAATATATTAATAAATAAATAGAGAAACCAAAGTGAATACTTATTTCGCACGTGTCGAAAGTGATTAATAGATAACGTAACGAATCATGTTTAAATAGATTTAGATTATGAAACTACGTCATCACCATATTCATTAGATATAATTTCTGAATCAATCCCCATTTTGAATATAAAAAACATTAAGATTGAAGAATAAAGTAAGATAATAAGTACGATAGATTAACTATCTAATTAAATCACTTCAATTCAAATCTAAAGCTTTATATGAAAACTATTAATTGATATGAAAATCCCAAATCAAAATAATCTAAACTTTAACTTAATAGAAAATGCAAAAAAAGTTCTAATGAGAGAGAAAGAGGTTCATACCAATTTTCTGAAGTCTCTTAATTTCTGCAACAATTCTTTTGAGTTTCCTTCAAACTTTAGATTTTGAAAGGCAAGGGAAAATATATAAGAGATATATTTATATTATATTATATTATATTATATATTTAAAAAAAAAAGTTATTTTCTCTCTCTTCACAAGGAAAACCCTTTCATACAAAATAGAAAAATTATATAAAATGAAATTTACAGCAAAGGATGTAGTTGGGTTGAGAGAGGAAGACATATATATAAATATTTTTCATGAATATTTGTTTTGTAATAAATAGGAATGTAATTTAGTTTTAGCTTGACCAATAATACAATGTATTTACTTGGATATTATTATAAACTTTAATATTTTAGTTAAATATTCAGTTGTAAGTTGATGTATTTTCTTTTAAGAGTTAAGAGGAAGTTTTTTAATGGAAAAAATTATAAATCTTGATATATATATA